>OZ024894.1:32282683-32845183 GCA_964017195.1 Siderastrea radians
TTATTTGCCAAAACGTTCCACGGAAATTTATGGAGCTAAGTATGCAGTCGCCATATTGGTGTACCGCCGTGGTACACCAATATGGCGGCCGGATACCAAAGAAAACACCTGGAATTCACTTTTGCTATGAAAACGATTACTTTTCGCTCGTGAGCTAGTATACTTTCACGTAAACACCTCACCTAATACTTGAAATGTTCAAACCGCTAAAAATCCTGAGGAGAGGCCTTTTTTTCAAACAAGACAGCTTTGTCACAGCGCCATCTTGATGTCACGTACGGCGGAGAACTCGAAAATTCAAAATGCTGTAGTTTAAAAACGAAGGACGCTACCCAGCTGGAAAAATGTGAAAAGATATATTTTTATATCATCTTACACCTGCTGACGATAAAAATTCAGCAGGCCGAGCGAGTTTTGATTTTAGAATTTTATGACGTCACATGTTATCTAATATAGAACCACCTCCTCGCCGATGTACAACGGCGAGGTACATGCGTCTGTATATAAGAAAGACTGGTACCTCGCTGATGTACAACGGCGAGGTACATGTGTCTGTATATAAGGAAGACCGATATCTCGCCGTTGAACATCGGCGAGGTAGATGCGTCTGTATATGAGGAAGACTGATATCTCGCCGCATGTACAACGGTGAAGTACATGCGTCTGTATATAAGAACGACTGATATCTCGCCGATGTTCAACCTGAGAGTATTAGATGTATCGATTCTTTGGCAAGTTTCAAACTAGCCTTAAAGGAACATTTTAAGAAGGACAAGTAATTTTTTTTTCAGCTGTTTTATATATATGTACATTTTACATTTACATTTTTATATATTGATGTATGTAATTAATTCTGAAAAGCCCATAGGGAGAATTTCATGAAGTATTTATTTATTTATGGAAGGAGAGACTGTCCGTAGTTTACCCAGACCAGGATAAGTTGTGCAAAAATAAAAATAAAAACGTCAATGAAAGTTTTGGTACTTTCCTGTGTTGCTGATTGTTGTTGCCATAAGGGTGGCATAAGGAATATCAACCTTCACTGCGAACTTTATAAACTTGATACACTGTGATAACCATCTAATTTCTCCTGCACGTGACTAAGAATAAAGGCAAGAATTCACGCTTCCCAGAGCACCATTGGGTCGCATCGTCACTGATTTATTCTTTCCACCCGACAACGTTTTTTCAATTGGATGTATAGAAGCCTCAGCCTGTAGTCAGTCCTCTGGTGCGCGACCACCTCTTGTGAGCGACGACTTAGGCTTGACATTTTAGGTGTTCGCTTCAGGTTTAACTGTATTTTTAATAAACTCTCTTCCAGACAGTAGACAAGAACTTCACCCTTGAGATTTAGGCCATCAACTCAGCGATGCAATGCTTCTTCTGTTAATAACAGGTATAATGTTAGCTTCTATTAGACAACTGCAATGAATTTCAAATATGTGTGAGTGCCTGATAGGCTTCTTTCCTATATTGTCTGTAAACTAATCAAATTCAGTTCGATTCTACATCGACAAGAGCAGTTTTTTGTTACTGCAGACGACTTTTCTCCTCGTCCACGTGTTTCGTGTCATGGGTGTCCCTCAAGGAAAAAGACGACCACACGACCGCAAACCTCACCCGGTTTCTGCTGAATGAAGCAAGCAGACAACTAGATGTAAACACTACCCGACCCCCACCCCACCCCCGGGATGGATGGTAGTCCATCGTAGGGTTATCCCCACATTTTTTTTTCCTTTTTAGGGGCACGCATTTACAACCCTTGGTGGTAAAAGTGGTTAGTTTCTAAAGAATTTGTGGTGCTGATTCGGTGGGGAAGTGAAATACAAGCATTTCGATTTATCAACCGAGTTGATAAGGTATAATTAAATTGGGTACCGTGAAGAAATTTAAAAGCTGGCGTTTGGAGCGTTAGCACTTCCTCAGTGGAGAGGGACAAGGGTGCGGGAGACCGGGAGAAAAAAGGACAGGAGGTGTACGGGAGGCGAAGAGGAGGTGGGAAGCCGGAGAAAAAGGAAAAAAAATAGGCAACGTTGCGCAATATTTCGGAATCGAAAAAATGAAAAGAGGCGGGAGCCAACAAATACAGGGCAGGAACAGGGATTAAAGGGTACGGGAGGTGGGAGGTTTAAATCCCGCTCTCTTCCCTCCCCCCTCCTCCCCACCTATCGGCAGAGAGAATGACGAGGGGCTAACGCTGGAGACGTCATCTTTTTAAAATTTTTACGGTGGCCAATTTATACCTTGTCAACTCAGCTGATAAATCCAAACTCTTGGTGGAGAGAGACAACGTGGTGTTAACTTCGTCGTTTGAACAACCAGTCGCGAACCAGTGAGCTTCCCACCGATAACCCGACACGCTAAACCCCACACCATAGCGACTCCACCCATAACATATAAATACGATAATGTACTTTCACTCCACGATAATGGCACATCCGTGCGTTTTTGGCAACCAATAAACCATTTCTAAGAGAAGACATAGACATAGACATATAAAGACATATAGTTAGTATGTTAATACTAACGCGCGCAATGGCAGAACTTGAACATTTAAGAATTTGCGCGTCGCGAGAACAGTACGCATTCTTTGACATAAAGGGACTTGATTCTTTTTCTCTTCCTTCAACAGGGTTTTCCTTTGTTTCCAAGGCGCTCGGATTTGGCTGGGGTAAGAAAGATGATGTTTACGTTGTCCAAATTGCCAATAGATTGCAATGCTCTGAATAGTTAGACCTAACTTTAGCTATGGACTATCCGTATACAGTGCATCAGTAGCAGAACTAAATTGTGTGTAAATGCTTCCTAGATCGATGTTATAGGCGTAAATTAAATATACCTCGAAGAAAGTTAAAAACAAAGACAGGATAAACAAATTTTCAAAAGGGCTTCCAACCAGAGTTTCCCTCTACAAGACCTCATACCTACGAAGAAGACCAGAAACTACACACTTAGGACAACAACGTGCCTTTATCCAAGAGTAAATACGGAGCATTTCAAGTCAAATTTTGTAAGAAGACTTTTCTTTGACTACAAATTGATTTAGTGTTGTAAATATAATTTGAATATTAATATATGAAATTCATATATTTGAACTGCGGATAGAATTATGTGTAGATCATCGCAGTGAAGGTGTTTCAACCTAAGCGGTTGAAAAGAAGAAACCTGAAAAAATTCAGGCTTGAAAGGGAATCGAACCGATGACCTCTGCGTTGCCGGTGCAGCGCTCCAACTGAGCTATCAAGCCAACTGGGAGCTGGTCAATTGAGAGTTCGATTCCCGTTCAAGTCTGGATTTTTTCAGGTTTCTTCTTTTTAACCGCTTAGGTTGAAACACCTTCACTGCGATGATCTACACATAATTCTAAATATAATCTGATTTGCAGCTATTATTAACTTTTCAAGATTTTTAATTGCAACATGAGATATGTACTTTTAACTTGTAATGAATAAAGGCATTTATTGTTATCATCATCATAACTAGTGGTAAAAGTAGTAGTAGTAGTAGTAGTAGTAGTAGTAGTAGTAGTAGTAGTATTGAACAAATAATCGTCAAGTGGAACGATTATAGCCTGTTCCAGGCTCTCAGATAGTAGGGTCGGCGCGAACACAAGGGGAACGCGAAAATAATACGCGCGCGGGAGCCTGGGGAAAAAAGGGGGCGGTGGCGGGAAAAGGAAGGGAGAGAGCCTGTAGGCTTTTTCTTTACGACCCTCTTCCGCCCACTTTTGGCACGTTTTCAGATAATTAGATTTCGGCTGTCAAACTGTCGAAATGCCAATTGGTGGGAATCGTTCTCAAATTTCTCGCGCGAGTAATTCGCGCAAATCTCGCTATGCGGTGGTGAGGGAATTTTCATGTCTTCCAGCTCGTCTTCGGCAGCGTCTGCGAATCCTGTAGTCCACCCCGCCGCCTTGTCTCTCCCCAGCCCCCGGGCGTTTTTTCGCCCTCGTTTTCTCTTCGGCCTTTTCCCCACTATCTCGGAGCCTGGAACAGGCTAGATCGATTATGGTAATCAACCTACATTGCGCATGCATGTTCCATTCAAACATGTTTACATGCGAACTGCAGTAAGGTGAACCAGGGGTCAATTCAATAGAACACTTACAACTGTAATTTATAAGTGTAACTATTATTTTCATCTTCTGAAATAATAGCCACATTTGTACATTACACTTGTAAGAACTATTATGAAAACTGTTAAAACTAGTTGAAAGCTAACACTGAAAGCGTTACGAGTCTCCGGCCAAGTGAATTCAACATTTCCATTGAACATTGTTCACTACTGGTGAATTCGGGTAGTTAAAAGCATTTGGTCTGTGACAAGGATCAAGCAACAATCAAATATTGATTGCAAAACAATTTCTGCACCTATTTGAGCAATAAACTTTGGCTTTTCTTTGCAGTCTTCTTTCATTTGCCTGCTGTCTGAATACGTAGATCTAAATCTGAGTTTCCTTATAACAGGGGCTCTCAGTAGTTAATCGAATACGGTAGTGAACATTTTTCTTTGCATTTTTGCAGGATACGTTCACTGGCCAGCGGGCTCATACGGGATACCTAGAGCTGCATCTGGGTGCCCGAGTGACTATGGGTTTGACTGGCTTGTCGGGCAGAGAAAACAGGATACCGAAGATACCGATCCACAGAACTCTCAATCACCGGAATTCCACCTGAATGCAACAGTGTATAAATCAGCCGTTTTACGTTCGTTCTGCTTAAAAACAGATACATCAGCTGACGAAAATCGTACTTCATGGCCTCGAGGTAAAGCAATACAGCCATTTTGTATTTGAACGTCTCTCTTTCTTTTCTTTCTCAGTGGACTTTTTCAGTGTCGCACTTATCATTTACGTGATAGAGGGCAAAGTTGCTGAATTCTGATTGGTTGAGACAGAGGGCATATTTTTTTCATTTTCTTTGGGACGAGGGCAAAATTACTAATTCCTGATTGGCCAAGCGCTAAAATTACTCGCATTTGGTTGGCTGAGCGCGAGAGCGCGCCATTTGCATTTTGTAGGTGTCTTGAAACCAAAAACGGATTTAGAGTTGTTCAACACAGAGATCGCTTCAAATTTTGACTTTTAACCGGGTTTTTTGTAAAAATGGTATGGAAATCGGGTGTCTGCGTGAAGAGATGTTCCAAAAGGTGAACCTATATGTGTTACGGGAGACAGAAAATGGTTATTTGTTCTAAAACAACTGAAAACTTTGGAGCGACGTGGTCGAAAATTTTTCCAGCGAGAGGAAGCTTCGCAACTCAGGTGAATAAAATTTACTTAGTTAATTGAGTATAAACTGTGTTTTGTCAATGAAGTAGAATTGTATTTATCTCTTAAGATGTACATAATGGTCAGTCCTTCTTGTTCCTCTTCTCTTTTCTTTCTCCGGCCTTTAGATCTAAGTAAAATGCTCCCTTTATATGTATATCACTGCTGTTTGAACGAATGGTAGAAAATAACCTTGTTATATCTAGTTCGTCTTCTTCACTTTAGTTAGCAATTATTTGCTTTGTATGTAATTTCTATGTAACGTGTACTGTAATAAAGTTACAGTAAGTAATGTATTGTAAGTACTGTAACGTGTATTGCAAGTTAAGTTATTGTAGGTAATCTATTCTAAGTACTGTAACGTGTACATTTCTTTGAGAATGTGACTGTGTTGGTGCCGAGCCACTCAGAGACTCCGTCATCTTATAGCAGAGGAAATTGTGGAATCTCGATGAAGGCTGCTGCTTGGTTCGCATGAGCAAGGGGGAATCGAACCCCAATCACGATCCCCAGGGAAAAGGCGCCCCGGAAGGCAAAAGACATCAAATCATGGATTTAACCCAAAAGCAACACCCATGTGGATGCCATTATCCGAGCTGACCAGGATCGAGTTGAATGGAGGGCACCTGCAGTCACCTGTTTATCAGCCGACCAATAATAATGATCAATTGTATTTCCCAGCTAAACAGAACTTTAAAGTCAAACGTTCATATTGAGCATGCGGTAGATAAATCTTCAAAAAGATTGTATTTTTCGTTCAGCTAAAGCGCGCGAAAGTTCCTGAAAGGGGCTTTGTTTCTTTTATGTGACATGTATAACGTCTGTTATAGAATATACCAGTGAGGTATATCATTTTAGTTTGCCGGCGAACCTGAGTATTTAAAGAAGAACTCTCAGAATTTATACCCAAACCTTACTTATGATGAAGCCCTGGCAACATCGTGGCTGCCAACTCTTTACACTAGACGTGAAGCCGGCTGTGAAAAGTGTTTTAATGAATAACACAGAACCTTAGCAGTCTTTTGCTAACAAAATGGGAATTTTTTTCTGACAACGAGGAAACCGTTCAAACAATCCTTTGGGACGGACGGACGGACGGACCTCAGAAATGTTTTATTAATGTTTGTATTATTATTATCATTGTACAGTTTTAATTATTGCACTTTTGCATGATAAATTGTTAATGTTTTACATGGTTATGTAGTATCTGATATTTTTAAACAGTTATTCGCTGAAGGCGAAGTAAATATTCGCCAATATTTACTGCTTAGCTTAGCAGCCGCGCCTTGAAATGTTATATTCACCGGGTAGCGCGGTGAATATAACAATAAAATTATACTTAATATCTATATATATCAAAGGCATATAGTGTTATCCAGTTTAGGGAACTGCAAGGACTGAAAATCAGTACAAGAATATATATATAGATGTGATGTTCAATGGGAAGTAACCCATACAGACACGAACAAGAACTTTTTTCCTTTTCTTGATGATGACAATAGACTTACTGCTAGACAAGCTACACTCATTTGGTGTATGGCTAGGTCAGCTTTTTACACCGGTATTTCTGTTGAATTTGTCTTCAGGTCAACATTGCATTTATAGAAAAGGGGGAGCCTGCCCCATAAGATTGGCATCCGGATTTATCAAATGGGACGATGAAGACACTAACAACGAGAACACCAAGTCAGGTCCTCTTCCTGATGGCATTTTTGACTTCAACACAAAGATTGAGTTCTGTTGTAGAACAGACGGCGACAAAACCGAACCCATCTCTCTTCCGGCTGTTAAGCCATTTTTCTTACTGGCTTATGATTCAGCTGAATGCCAGATGGTCAAATGGGCGGTCTCTAGTGTGGAATGGATAGGATTTGACAACCAAGACTTTAATAATCAAGATAGCAAAGGAGGGGCGCATCCTTTTAGCAGAGGAAAAAGTGTGCTCACTGTTTATTACTGTTACTATCAGGGTAAGTGACCGAAATCTATGTTAAAAGAACTGTGACCATCCAAAAGCAAACCCCATGACATCCGCCCTCCTCAACACAGACATGTTTACTCCCCAACGCACAGCTAACAGGCACTGAGTAGAAAAGTTCTTCCCCACCCGCCTTCAACTTATCTCAAAGCCCGAGGGAAGTCCTAGGGGTGAGGCCACTTGGGGTGGGGTGGCTCAAAACTGAAAATTTTATACTTAACGTAAGCTTGTTAACACAAAGGCCCATCTTCAAAGGGACTTGGTTCCTCTCATATCGACATATCCCGATTTTCATTTTAATCTGGGGCTTTAAACTCTCATCTGAAACAAAACCTTTATAATACACTTCCGTAACAGTAAGGTGTGCAAATATGATGTATGCATGAATTAAATTTGTATGAATACTCCGTAAGAAGGATTGAAGAGACAAAGATCATCAATTCAGTTATTGCTTAACAACTGTGGTTATCTTTTTCTCTTTAATATGATGTGAAGAACAAAAACTGCAACATATAGCATTAGGTAACACTACGTATTATTATTACATAAATCCTTAGTTTAAATTTCTGGAGTTTCAGATTATGTACATGTACCTTCGATAATTGTCTCCTACTCTCTGTTTTCTATCAGTTCGCTCCATATTTCTTAAAACATGACAGCGACTTTATGTCCCAAAGTGGGCCTCCCTCTTGTAAACCAAAATGTTTTGCGAATAAAGAAAGTACACAAATTTCCAATTCCTTTTTCAAGTTATGATCAATCCATGATCATTCGCTTAGCAAAAGAACCCTTGATCGAAGAATGTAATTTGCATGGCTAATTAATTCCTATTTGGCTTTATTCCTTTTTTCCATTTTTGTATGACCACGTTATTACAATTAGGTGTATGATCAATCTATGATCATTCGCTTAGCAAAAGAACCCTTGGTCTTCCCCGGGAATGCGCCGTAGTCCGCCTTGGTGTGTAACGGCGGAGCTGGAAAGACTTTCTCGTGGATAAATTTAGAAAGGTTTGAATGCTGACAAAATTCATATCCTTGACAAGTAACTACCTTATAAGGGAATAAAACTGTCATTCTTAGACATCAGCCTTGGTTGTTTTGATTGTAGGATGCAACGAAACCCTAACTGCATCCAGTGGCACCTTCCACTCACCAAACTATCCAAGGAAGTACCCGGATGGACAGTACTGCTCTTGGAAGATCACGGTCAGCCGAGGGCTGCATATCCACTTAATGTTCACAAACTTCAGTTTGCAAAACGAAAAAAACACGGACAGTTTATACGTATACGATGGAGTGAATGAGGCAGCGAAAGTATTGGGGGTGTTTTATGGAGGCCACCTTCCAGCTGAGGAAGGAATCTATTCCTCGACAAACAACGTGTTTCTAATTTTCAAATCAGATGGAACAGAATCTTACACCGGTTTCAATGCATCTTATTTTGCTAAGGGTGAGTGCTGAATAACTTGCCATTTGAATAGGAAAAGAGTCAAATTCCGGTCGGAATTATTGATAAAATGATTTCCTAATGAACGATTTTTGGAAAGAGAGTACGTCTTTCCTCCTGTTTGCATACCTTTCTTCGTTAATTAAATAACAGTTCATTTAATAGGATTCCTTGTAGACAAGCGTTAAAAAAACATGGTGTTCACAACCAACAAAGAAAAATGTTTGACTCGTTTGTTCTCAAAACAGCATTATCAAGTTGTGAAATATATAAAAATGACAGGACAGTTTGAATTAATTATAAACATAAAGCACAGATGAAAAAAATTTTAGTGGAGGGTGATTTAATAGCTTCGCGCAGATTGAATCAGATTAAGGGTTAAGTTTCTGTTCTTTTTCTTCATTAAAAAGGATTCATTACGTTTACTGCGGCAGTTCTCTAGGGTTCAAAATTTTCTCATTGGTAAGGTGAACGCTGCCTCGTTCCGTAAGTGATTACCTGTAAGAGAGGCACAACATGGCAGCGGACACTGCCATGCAACAACGCATTTCTCCATTCTATAGAAATGCCGCTGTAAAAAGCAACGAAAGTACTGAGTAATCTAGTTCCATTAATTTTCTATTCACGTAACAAATTTCACGCGTGTTGTAAAAGTTCTCCTAACTTGCAAAATGGTAACGAGACTTGTTAAGACTGTCCTCTGCAAACCTTATCTCACCAGGCGCTTGACTGGTTTATTTTTTCTTGTTCCTGGCAGCAATACCGAAACCAGGTACACCAACGCATACAGGCCTAGGACCCGTTTACATCGCTGGAATAACAGTGGCTGGGATTTTAATTGGCGTCCCTGTTCTGGTTGGTATTTGTTTCTATTATCGAAGAAAGAGAGCTTTGCATGCACGGCAACAAAGAAATGCAGAGGTACGAGACCGTGCACCATTCGAGAATGCACTGCAAACATACGCCGAGGTAGCACAGACTTCAGTCCAGACGGAGCGTAAGTTTACTTTATTGATACAGTATTATCATGAGAACTCTATGATTAAATCCAAACGTAATCGTCCAATTAATAATTAAAAACAATATTATAATTATAATAAGAACCTTCCCAGAATGCTTTGCACCAGAAAAATTTCAATGCAAAATAACTTAGTTAATTTGTGGTCGAAGAGAATGCTGTACCATGTGTTATTTACAACTTCGTGAAAGTTATCCCTCGTATTAACGTTAGGGTGATGACGTCATTATTCACGTGACTATGGCAAAAATATGTTTTAGCTCACTGCAAGAACAGGCCTCCATCAATTCAAAAGCAGATAACGTGCCCTGATAGTCATTGGAATGGGCAATATGGAAATTGCCACTTGACATCTGGCATTTAAAAGTTAAGGTGGCTCTGTACAGGAGCATTTCCCAGGGGACTGGTAAGGAGTCAGTAACTATGGTAGTTTAAGGCGGAGAGAAACAAAGCTTGGCTGGTTAATAGAACTTCGCATGAAAGTAACGACCATGATATGCTCACTGTTGTGACGTCATTGGTCACGTGACCAGAGCGCACAGAAAATTCAAATCACTTTAAAACTGCTTTAAGCTCAATAAATTCGTAATTTCTCACAGCAATATTGCAGAAAAACTTGCAAGTTATTCAAAAACGTCCATTATTATTTTTCCTTTTGAAAAAAACACGACGAAAAATGAACCTTAAACTTTTGATAATCCCCTGTTTTGTGAGGTTTTAATATAAATGTAAAAACGAATCAGCATATTTGGTTTCAAACTATGGTCTTTCTAACTACGTTAACAGTTTTTTTTTAAAAATTCGTTTTCATATAGCTCAGGGATGTGAATTTGCAGGCACGCGGAGTACTGGGCACCAATGTCACGGATTGCTCAGGAAGACTGGTGCACCTTTTAGGCGCGGCGCCATAGCTAGCGACAAAAGCTGAAAAATGGGCTGAAAAGGTGTTTTAGCTTTGTGTGGTCCATTTCTGCTAAAGAATTGTTAATGGTTTCTCGGAAAGAGGACAGCACTTCATTTTCGCTGCATTGCTCGTGTCAGGTACGTGTAATTATAGCTTTTTATTGTCTGCGGTAAACAGCTTAATATATTAGCAGGGCTTTACCGATCGATCATTATAGTTTAATGTTTCATATTTATCTTTAGTCCAGTGCTTAAATAATTTGCCATTTTCGTTCCGGTAGCAAAAAGCCGAAAGATAGACACTTAGGTTGGTAACTAAAGTTTATTAAGTTTCGTAAGTCTTAAAAATAGACGTTATATGAAGTGATGTAGTGTTTGTACACTCGTCTGTGAATCGTATGTTATTTGTTGGCCAAGTGAAAGTGTAGCATCGCATCCTTTATGTTTTCAGTAACTTTAATTACAGCGTTGCTGTTAAAAATAATGTTTCAAACAGCTATTGCTTAAAGCAAGAAGGTCAGGCTATTCTCCTAATGTTGATACTGGCAGATAAGCTTAAATTCTTTTGTGTAGCATCATTTAAGCTTACGTGTTGTAAACATCATAACAACATAACATAACACATGACATACTTTATTTTATCTCCAACTCCATTTGTTTATTAGCTGGGCTTTTCTTCACTGCTTGCAAATTATTTATATACATCTAATGACTCACGAATGTTTCTTAGATTAAGTAAGGTTCAAAGCTATAGTTGGCATGATTTGATGACAAACAACAAATTTAAATTTCGAATTAGGTACATGTAAAACATCTATTAAAAGTTATGTGTTGATCACTTTTGGGAAGATATGCTTAAGATAATCGAGTTCAAAGCAGGTGGATGTAATTTTTATGTACATCTCATTCTCTACTTTTACTGATTAAGTTATTCCATAATTTGCAGGGTAAAAAATTAACTTCAGTGCTTGAATCATTGAATTGCAACTCGGGCCAGTATCCTTGAATTCCAACCTCATCCCCAGGGTCTTTTCACTTGCTCGCTTAGTATAGTGGACCAGGCCATTTAGATAAAGTGGCTTTCAAAATCCTCTAGTCTAAATAAAAAAAATTAAAACGATATTTACTTGAATAGACCCCTCCCAACCTGGGCGAGAAGTAAGTCTTTTATCCAGGGATTTCGCCAATAATCATGTGGAAAAAGTACCACATACTGTGGAACTCTAAGTAAGACTGGAGTCACATGTCAATAAAAACAAACCTCAACTTTTAGTGGCCCTGGTCAGTTTTAAATTGCTACTGGCAGCCAGGAGACTGTCAATTTTTGCCCTGAAGTTGTTGTTTCCACTGATCCTTTTTTATCTATACTAGGCATGTATATGTCAGCAGTGATCAGTGATGTAGCTTTTCGTACAGTGAAGGTATGCACATGGAAGATATCAATCATATAATTATCCCAGCTTACGTACTATCTCACTGTTCAGTAAAATGAACTGGGTCAAATGCAATGATCGGTTTAATTTGGGTTCGGTAGTTGAACACAATTAAACCAATAATATGCACACAGCAGTGTTTGCTTCCAATTTCTGAACCCAGTCAAACATAATTAAGCACAGTTAAACAGTTTTAAAATCATTCAAATATACCAGATATTTAAACCATCTGCCTTTAAGTGTGTGAGAACAAGCACAAATTTCTGTAGTGTGGAATTTGAGCATGATCTGTTTTATATTGTTGTGTAAACACATAGAAGACTGGGTGGCTAAAATAGCCTTTTCGGAAAAAGAAAATTTGGCAATCCTAATACTCACAAAGGAAAATAAAAGTTGAACCAAGGATAAAATTAAATCACAACATTTACATCAGTGTTCCATCAAGACTTCTATTGGGGTAGGTGATGAAAACCTTATACCCAGTTAAGTTACAAAATCCATTTTCCACGGTGATGTAAGATTTATTCTTGATGGTTAAAGGGTTAAAACTTAATGCAGAAGGAATCAAACAGTTATACCATGTATGGGTTGCCATACCACAGTGATTATTGTGACCCAGTACCACTACTGGGGCAAGTTCACACAGGTATGACTTGTACAGTTATGAGATTTTGTGCTGTAATCATTAAACAAATACAGAGAAACAAGAGGAAATCGGGAGGAACTTGTACCAGAATGAAAATCATGCTGGTATTATGTAAACACCCCCCTTAGCCTAAAGTCGAGCAGCTCTCAAGAATGTTTAACAAGATCCTCAGAGACCCAGGGGTACTAACGCCGTGATTTCATGAGACTGGTGCAAACTCAGACTGGTGCAATTTTGTTTACATGAGACCGGTCTGAAAGTCAGACTGACATGAAGTGTTTACCTGAGACCAATCTAAACTCTGTTTGTGTTAATGTTGTCCGCAACCATCCCATCCTTAAAAATCCAGTTTATCTATTATCCAACAGCTTGGAATGCTCCAATACCACTTATTAAACGTGCATGCCCAAAACAAATATCTCAGACCAATTGGAACCAATATCTCAGACCTGTTCATGTTTAAGTGGCTCCCCAGTCTGATTTCAAACCATTCTGAGTCATTCATATTGGTTCAGCAGCAGTGATGAGTTACACCAGCCTAAGGCCCTGTTTACATGAGTGACTTTATCCCGGGATGACTTTTATGTCATCCCGGGGTGACTTTCATATCGGTGTCTGGTCATTTACCTGTAAATGTTTACATGATTTGGAGCTGACATGTGTTCACCCTGGGACGATTTCATCCCGGTCTTCAGCACCGGGATGAAATCGTCCCAGGGTAAACACCATTTCAGCTCCAAACCATGTAAAAACTTACAGGTAAATGACCAGACACCGATATGAAAGTCATCTTGGGATGAAATCACTCATGTAAACACAGCCTAAGATGATAATTATTTTATACTAGCGACATGTTTCGTACGTTTCGTGTAAACAGAGGTAAGCATTTGGAGTCGATCTGAAGTCGTACCGGCCCAAGTTGGGACCATTCTCATAGACTACGAGCAGTCTCTCATTTTTCTCTGGTGCGTGCACACTGACTGTCCTACTATTGGTAATTGCATTAATTAAAATCTGCTTTGTTTTTCTTACAGGTTTTTATTCCATCAACCTGATGTCAGGAAAATATGGCAGTTTATTATTAAGGGTTTGGTTAAGAAATTTGTACTTTTAGCTATATTCCCAGACACACTTTATCAATTCAAATAAAAAATTTGAAGAGCATTTTTGAAATAAGGTTATATATTTTTTTGTCTTTTTCTGCTTAACATTTTGATGTCATTGATTAGTTTGACTGACCCCTCAGTACTACTACACTGTAAGTGGATGATGTATGAAAATGGAATGAATCCTGGAGTACACCTTTTAGGGCTCTACTTCAGAATATCTGATGAGCACACCCTGCCCCAGATCTTTTTTTGGGGGAGTATCCCCCCCCCCCACTACTATCCCAGGAATGGAGAGTCAGACCTATTTGATTGAATTCTCTTTATGGGGAAAACTATATCGATTGACTGATTCACCACAGTCTGATCCCTTTTTGTCAGTTCATTGCCTGTTAGGTTTCAGACTATTCTGAAATGATTTAGGAAGAGGCTATTCCTTTTGTTTTTCTTTGGTACCAGATTATGGCAATCAGTAACAATGCTTATTGATGACAAATTATCAAACCAAAAAGAACTAAAGTCTCGAGATCTACTGCCATCACGGTCTGGGGTAGTAAGAGAGTGAGTCATAATCTGTGCATCAAATAAAGTCACTAGTCATTACTGGACCATTTGTTATTCGCATTGGCAACACTGAAGTCACAGATTGATTTATTTATTGATTTATTGATTGACTGACTGGTTGATTGATTGATTGATTGATTGATTGATTTTTTAATTGGCTGATTGACTGATTTATCAGCCAGTTGGTTGAGTGGTTGATTGATTGACTGATTGGTACTTAAAATAGATGAATAAATTGATTCACCTGAATTACATGTAAGTAATTACATGCATAATGCTGCATTTCTTCGCATCTTCCTCTGGCAGTAAAATAATACCCGGCATCAGTCAAAACATAAAATAATTTTCAAGCCCCAATGTCATGACATAATTGTAAGCAAATAATTTATTTGTAATTAGCAAGTAGTAGGTAAGAAGGCGTAGTAGAGAGCAGGACTATTAGAGCTTTTACAGTAATTTAAATTATATTTCATACTAACTCCAGTGAGCTACTCCTTCTGAGTAACTACCACTATTGGACAGTCAAGAAAGAAAAATCAAGCAAATCATCATCATTCAACTATAGCGTCATTTTACCATAGAAGGAGAAAAATATGAGTATGAGAGCATCTTACACGGTAGAAAACGTATTGCAAGTTATAGTATCCCAGTTTCAAATCACTTATTGAATAAAGCATTTAAATTGCTTAGATATTTAAGTTTCTATTACCTACAACAGAGGCTTATTTAAAATTTATGAAACACTGGTTCTAAATTGATAAGAGGTGTATTACTAATGATTAACTAATAATTATAATATTGTTTTCCGGTCTCACTTGTAATAATAATAATAATAATAATAATAATTATAATTATACAGGATAACCCCATCCGAGTGCATTCAGTTATCGCCTTTATATTCAACTCCTGTCTCGGTTGTATTTATGAACTCGCTATTGGCCTGATCCAGTGTATTTAATAATTATTCTAAGAGGGCGCACCGGGTATCGAATTATAGTTAACGCGCCGAGTTGGTTATAATCATTCGATATTCAGCAAGCCCGAGTAGAATAATTGTTTTATTAAAAACTTTACCGCTAATTGTTATAAACTCAAGAAAAACTGAAAAAATGAGAAAAGAGACAAGAAGGGAACAAGAATCAATCACATGACTGAGTGAAAAAGGCGCCAAAACCTTGCGAAGTGTCGCAGCGTTTTATTTTTCGAAAGCTGAATGAATCTGTAATAGGCTATAGACTAGATAAACGCTGCACAAAACACCTTAAGTTTAATGGTCAGAAAAAAACATGGCTGACTCACATGGCAAGAACATACGCATGCAATGAATGATGGGTAACATGCTCTTACAAGTGAGGCGGATGTGTTTAGCAGATTTGACCACTGCTGCAGTTCGACCATTGGACTGAGACCAATAAGGTGAGGAGGTTATGTGGGTAAACTTGTACTTAGTGGCAAATGCTTTAAAACAAATCAGAAGTGTATTGGACTCCATTGTCAATTATGAGAGTATGCGGGATTCCATGGCGTCCAAAGTGCTGTTTGCTTGCTTCAATTTCAGCTGAGGGCTGAATGTTGGAGAGCACACCAAGTTATTAGTAATCACTTTAGTGATCCACTGTCACTAAATAAGCCAAGCCAGTGAGTTGATCAGATCGTGAGAGACTAGTTACCAGGGCAAAGTAGGCATAGGGTAGGGCGGTAATGGTTCACGAGGTTGTTGGTGAGTGTACTGGGCACAAGTGGCACAGCTGTTGCACATGCCGTTGATCCGACTGTATACAGCACACCAAAATGCGCAATCGCGAGCATGTCGGAGGGTGAACTCTGTCCCACAATCAGCTGCATGTAGCTTCGGCGCAGAAAAAGAGTAATAATGACAGGATCTTGCTTGAAAAGGAGCGCTGCATGCTGAGTTAGATCATGACAGATGGACTAATATGGGTACAGAAGCACAGGTACAGCCCCTTTATCATTTGGCCATCCTGTCTCAATGAGAGAGCGCAGAATCGTTTGTTCCGGATGTGTATTTCATGCAGCTCTGATCTCATGCGAGGTAGCATCTTGAAAGCCAGATAGTTCTGGGATGTCCGATTCAAACTCCAGGCGGTACACTAACTCGTCGTGGACTGTAATTTGCAGTTCAAATAAAAATTTAGCACTAGATAGCGTTAATAACTCTCCGATAAGTAATAATCATGGACTTGCTTGTGAGATGTCGCTGGCAAGGGAGCGCGCGAGCTATGTGCAGTGACGATCCCTTATGATACTCTTCATCAAATGAGTAGCGCTGGAGGGAGAGCATCGTGCTTTGTAAGCGGCGTAGTGCAGAGGCCAGAGGTTTCTTGAAAATGGTTTCAACAGGCTTATGATCAGTGTGGACAGTCACATCAGACTTGCCAAAGAGAATTTAATCAAACTTGTGAAATCCATGGACAATTGCATGTACTTCTTTTTCGATTTGTGCATAGCGTTGTTCAGTTGGGAACCGAAAGTGACAGGTTGCTGTTGGATGTCAGAAGGGTTAGAGGGGGAAGTAGCAGGCTGACAAGCCGTAGTCTGAAACATCAACTTGAAGTACTACTGGAGACTTGACATTAAAGTAACGGACTGCGACATGGAGCTGTGGACACTAATTCTTTTGCCTTGGTGAATGCTTCAGTGTGGTGATCAGCCCACACGAAATCTTGCTGGATTTGAGTAACATAACGGAGCGGACTGACTTCTTCACTGAGGTCAGAGCCGAACTTAGACAGGTAAGTGATGGTTCCTAAGAAGCGCCGGATGGCAGCCTTGTCTTGAGGTTGAGGCATATCAAGGATAGCAATAACAATTTCAGCATTGGGTTTGAGTCCATCTGAGGTTAGGACATGTCCTATGAAAGGGGCTGTGTTCGTTTTGAACTTAACCTTGTCTGGGTTTAAAGTTTGAAGTTGTGTTTCGAAGACGAAAGCCGATCACTGTGCGGTCATCCTGAGCTAAGGAAGTACCCCGGCCTACTACAGTAATACCATCAGCGATATTGACAACCCCCTCGATGCCGCATAGAACATCATGAAGACAGTGCTGAAACTCCTCAGAGGCCGAGCTGATGCCAAAGGGGAGTCTGGTCCAGCGGTGACGACCCAAGGGGTAAGCATTGTGGTCAACCCAGATGACTCATCAGTTAATTTGATGGTTTGAAAGGCATCCCTGATGTTAAAAGTAGAAAACACTTTAGTCTGGTGAAAACGGTGGATATTTTCCTCCAGGGTAGGAATAGGATACACTGGCTTGAGCATCCAAGAATGACACACGCTAGTGAGGCATGAATACCAGAAATGTATTTTCCCTACTGCTGTCGACGATCGTTTGCAAAGAGAGATTTTCGTCATCGATCTCAAGGATACCTTCAACAATTCCGCGTTGACATTATCTCAAAGGAGAACTTTACTACACTCACTTTTCCCAAGTAATCTCTAAGGCTTGCGATTTCGAGGCTGCGCTTAAAACAGAATCAGCCATTACTAAGCAGCATTTGAAAGAAATGGCCCATAAAGTTACCCCTGGTGCTAATAAGACGTCGCATCGTCCAACTCAACGCCAACCTGATGCACGTTCTAAGTCTTCTCGTCTTTCCACCTGCCTTTGGTGTGGGCGGGCTCCACACTCTGCCAGGCGCGACTGCCCCGCATCAAATGCCATCTGCCATAGTTGTGGGAAACGGGGTCATTGGCAGCAAGTATGTCGCTTCTCCTTTTTTGCAAATGCCGTGTCAGAGTCTCGAGAGAATTTTTATTTACAACCTGCTTACATCGTCACTCAAGAGGTACATCATGTGAATTCTGCACCCAAAGGAATCTTCTTTGACCTCGACTAAGCCCAACTCCGTCATCCTCCTCCAGGCACAGCCGACTTCGCTTCCAAGTTGGCTCTGGTTGCTCCTGTAACACTATCGATACCAGTGGCCTTCAGAAATTCCCACAAGTCAAGGTTGATCCTTCTGCTGTTCGTCTCCTGGATTATTCCAAGACCACCATACCCACTCAAGAGAAAACTTCTTCGATCTTCGGATGTGGCGTCGAACACGGGCCGGTCCGGGCCGGTCCTTTCCCATGACGAGAAGAAGAGCAAAAATAAGATACGAGCACTCAAACCAGGATAGTCCAAAGGAGGCGGGGGTTGCAGAGGTCCTGACACCTTATAATAGACTATAGACTAGATAAACGCTGTGCAAAACTCCTTGAGTTTAATGGTCAGAAAACAGCATGGCTGACTGACATGGCAAAAACATACGCACGCAAAGAATGATGGGTAGCATGCGCTTTCAAGATTATATTGCGTAACGGGTAAAAAATCAGTGAAACTGCTGTGATGTGAACGAACTGGTACAAGTTTTGGAAAAAAGAATCCTCTAAATATTGACTCTGAAATGTGGTACGCGTTTTTTTCCCTGAAACGTTGTAATCGTCGTTCAAAGCGGACTGAAGCTGTAAGATTTCACCATAGTAGCTGCGGGAGTTGAAACGGAACGAGTTTGTAACCCGCTCGCGCAACGGAGCCATCATGTGCCTGTTTGATCGAAGTGAAGACAGAATTTTGACTTGATCAGGTAATTTATATGCAGCTCAGAAACAAGATTACTGAAGCGAGGAATATTATAATCACCATCTTAGTTTGTTAAACGCAAAGCAAAAAACGCAGTTGTTCTCAGTCTAGAGGTTGCGGACTGAATGGTAAAACAACGCTCAAATAACGTGGAAAGTGATTCAAATCCTTTTACATGGCATCCGATTTGATCGTGTCTAAAAGTACACACAAGTGACCACGAGTGACCACGAATGACCACGAGTGACCACGAGTAGACCACGAGTGACCACGAGTGACCACGAGTGACCACGAGTGACCACGAGTGACCACGAGTGACCACGAGTGAGAATGCATCAAAATATTTTGTTGATGTCATGCTGATGTCATCATTACATCATTTTATCAAATAATCACTATTTCACGGCAAACTGACCGTTTCTTGAGACCTTAATACCTGGATTCGACATTTCCGCCATTTCTGACTGAATGAGCGAGGGGCTAGGGAACGGACAGGGAGGGGGGATGGGGACTACAAACTTCCCGCCACCTGCACCCTTTCATCTCGGTTCCCGCCAGTTCTCGTTAAAATATTTCCTTAAATCATGTACTTTCACAGAAAACCTTTTTGTTAATTTTTATATTTGTCATTTTCACTTTCTTTCTTTCTTTTTTTCGCCCTTGTTCACTGGTAGCCTTCGACAGGAGGGGGGGAAGGGAGGGAGGTGGACGGAATTTGGGACTCCAGGTAGAAAAGAGGGAGGGAGGTGTATGGGAGGCGGGAAAAAAGGGCGGGAAGAAAAAGTTAAGAAAAGTGGCGGGAACCGAGATTAAAGGGTGCGGGTGGCGGGAAGTTTGTACCCCCCATGCCCCCTCCCACTCCATCCCCTAGCCCCTCCCCCATTCAGTCAGAAATGGCGGAAATGTCGAATCCAGGTATTAAGGCCTCAAGAAACTGTCAGTTTGCCTTGAAATAGTGATTATTTGCTAAAATGATGTAATGATGACGTGATCATGACATCAACAAAATATTTTGATGCATTCTCACTCGTGGTCATTCGTAGTCACTCGTGGTCACTCGTTGTCATTCGTGGTCACTCGTGGTCACTCGTGGTCATTTGTGGTCACTCGTGGTCACTCGTGTGTACTTTTAGACACGATCATCCGATTTGCATCTGAACATTTGGAGACATAGCACAACAAGTGCAGGTAAACCAGTGTAAATTTTGCGTGGTATAGCCAGCAAAATTGTCGTCCTTTCTTCCTTCCTTCCTTCTTGATAGGACTAAAGTACTCTCAGTAGTTGTTTAGGTTGTTTCATGATTTTCGTCCTTACTCTCTCCTATTCTACCGTGTTTTATTTTGTCTTGTCTTGCTATTTCGGAGTGGAAAGCTTTCCTGGTAAAACCTACCGTTTGTTAAATTTTAACAATCGACGTGTTGATGAAAGAAATTTATTGTAAACACAACGCTAAATGCTTACATTTCTATTTCTACACAGTTTCTTGTCGTCCTTGAATCAAACACTCCGGAACAATTTTGATTTGTGTCTCAGTGACGCTCTTGGAATTTCTCGGTATTTAAATTCGCTGCAAGATGAATTTTCTCGTCCATTTTTCTCGCCGAGTTGCTCGCGGGGAAAAAACTATTGGCTCACTTTGTTGATGAGTGTTCGTTGACCATATCTGGTCGCAGCAGGTATATGAGCTGATAGCCTAGCTCCCTTGAGCCAACCAAAATGCTAGAAATGCAATAAACCTAGTCCAGTTTTTAAAAAGAGGCTTTATAGCTCAGATGGTAAAGTATCACAGCTGTAAAACATGAGTGTAATGGCTGAAATCATGATTAATTTTAGGGTTGATTTGCAATTAAATTTCATTCTTGATCGCAAACTCCAGCTACTTTATCTCCGAAAAATTTACTTAACAGGAACTGGCTTGCCGTTGATACCAATGTTGGGCATTTTATAACTGAACTCTTAGGCGCCGTTTACATGAGTTATTTCATCCCGGGATGAGTTTTACCCCGGGATGACCTTCATCTCATCCCGGGATGACTTTCACCTCGGTGTCTGGTCATTTACCTGTAAGCGTTTACATGATTTGGAGCAAAAATGTGTTCGCCCCGGGATGATTTCATCCCGATCTTCAGCACCGGGATGAAATCATCCTGGGGCGAACACATTGTTGCTCCAAATCATGTAAACACTCAAAGGTGAATGACCAGACACCGAGATGAAAGCCATCCCGGGATGAGATGAAGGTCATCCCGGGGTAAAACTTATCCCGCGATGAAATAACTCATGTAAACGGCGCCTTACTCGTCTTCCAAAAACATTTTTGGTTTTCATTAGACGTTCAAGACATTCGGATTGTAATGATATTGCATTGATTTTACCCCCCTCCCCCACAGTGACCATATTTCATGACATAATGCAATATGACAATCATTATTTGTGCCGTTAACTTATCTTTGCAGGGCACGAACTAGAGCGACCACCTGCTTATAACCCCGATGTTGCTGTTGTGGGGCCATATCCACCACTAGAGCACATTCAAGAAGTACTACCCAACCCTTCTACTCCACCTGTAAACCTTGCGCCCAACGCCCAAGATCACTCTGTACCTACACCGTCAGCACCACCGGAAAGTGCCTTGTACCAATAAATGTACTCTGACAACGGAGGATCACGAGGTAAGTCCAAACCTTTCCTGTAGCCTGCAAACTCCCTGGATTGTCCATTTAAATATCACATTCAAGCAAGGGAACCGCCCTATTTTGGAAACTAAACTTGCTTTATCACTTTTTGTTTTGATTTCTATGATGATTGCCGCATACTTTTACTATTTGTTTTCTTGCAGCTGAGAGTATATTCCGTTTGTCGTCTGGCCCATATCACATAAAGAAGGCGACGTCTTCTCCAAGCTAACTACTGAAACGAAAACTAAGAATCAAGTTTGAATTAACCGGCTTTTGTAAAAACATTTTTCAAAGCTTGAAAATGATTTAAACCATGGGCTATGGGAAACATACAGTTTGAGTTCTCAACGAAAGTTGTTTCAAGGGAACAGGCCTGAAACATGTCCTTGGTACATCAAATTATCGTCTTACCGTCAATTCTGTTGTCCAGTGTCTTTCACTTCCTCATCTACTTCTGCATTTAGCCCTGTTTCTCTCTAACTCTAGAGTGTTTGTTCTGCAGGCGTCATTTTGAAAAACCACTACGCCCCAGTTCTACGTTACCCTCTGAACACCCGTAAAACCCAAAGAAACGCTGGGTGGAGGATTGTTTCGAGTGCTACCAGGATACCATAATTTCATCCAGTCACGCTGCTACAATTACTATTGTATTCCGTTTTGGTCACGACCTCGTAAGGTCACTAAAACACTGTCCAGGTTTTGGTTGGTTGGACAAACTGACAAAAATCACACATTTGGTTAGGGAGGGTGAGTAAGTTTTTGTATTTGCTAATTTTGACAGCAAGAGTAAACATTCCAGGGTCAGATTTATGCGCATAGCTTGTGCGCGCATTTGCGTTAGCTTTCCTGACTTTCATGGAGCTTTCAGGACAGCAGAAATGTTGCTTGAAGTTTACTCATTTGAATTACAATATTGGTTTTATACGGCAAAAGGAAAATGAATGAGAATGAATGCTTGTTCTGAAAAGAGCAATGACAAAAAAAACATTTGTCCCATCGTATCTGGAGTTGATTAACACTGTTCAAGCCGAGAGTCATTCCAATTCCGTGGAGTACAGAACAAGTAGTCTAAACAGTTTGTTCACCGCTACACTGTTACGGCAACAAACTGAACACTAAGACTGGTACAAATTCGTTAAAAGTCCTTTCCTTCTTGTCAGCCAGGAGATCTATTACTAAAATGTCGCCCTGTGAAGGTGTAATTTTGTTGCGACAGTTTTTAAATGCGATGCCAATTGGTTTTGTTTATTATTCGCTTACAGTCTTACAGTCTCAAATTTAAATTGTTCATAATAGCGCGCCGACAGCTGTTTAAACCACTTGTTCTTACTGAAAACATAACTAATAACGAAACACAAGTTTCTCCGATAAATATGGGAAGAGGTTGACTTCTATTTGGTTTTTGTGCCTTGTTGCTTTTGCGAAAGCCGTCTTCGTGCTGCTTGATTTAAATTATTTTTCCCTGAGCGGTTTCAGTTTTCTTACATCGCTTTCAATCTTTTCCTTTTTGAAAAACTAATCATGTTAACAATGATTTAGTTATACATAGACAAGTAAAAACGAACGATATAATTTCCCGACGTTTCGGCGACTTCATGACGCCATTTTCAAGGGTCAAATGAGAATTAACTAATTAACCGCAGCTGGTAAATCAACAGTGCGTAGTGTACCAGTTTAAATGTAACCTGTGTGATTCAGGGAGCTATGTTGGCTACACGCGCGGGCATTTATATGCCCGCGTGGATGGCCATAAAAGTACGTCATCTTCAGTACGCGAGCACTATGACAACAACCACGCGAGTGCTGTCCCTGAGGACCTCCTCAGCTGTTTCAAAGTCATCAAGAAATGCAGGAACAAATTTGATTGTCTTGTCAACGAGATGCTTTACATCAAGCAATTAACACCGAGTTTGAACGTGCAAACGGATTCTATCCGTGCCAAAGTATTTGTGTAGCCACCTCCGCTATGTAAATTTGAGTTATAACTCTTGAACTCGCATTTAGTTAATTCTCATTTGACCCTTGAAAATGGCGTCATGAAGTCGCCGAAACGTCGGGAAATTATATCGTTCGTTTTTACTTGTCTATGAAAAACTAATCATTGCAAAAATCCGAGGATATAAACACGGGCTATGTTTTCAGCTCATGCTGATGCGATGATCACCAATTTCGTCCCAGATTGTAACCGTGATATACACCCGCAAATAAATATTTCCTCCAAACTCTATAAGCTGTAAACGATAGTAAATGGTCAACATATTTGAGAAAACAATACACTGATAAGAACTTTTGAAGCTGTCAATGGATGTGAAACTGGAATCCAAATCTGCGTTTTTAATCTGAGCATAATCTGCGGGAATGGTTTTACAGGTGAAACGAAAATAAAGCATGATTGCAGGTTAATCTGACACTTCCACCTGAGAAATGCAATATTTTAATATAGGAGAGCGTCGTGTACGCTTCTTACGAGTTCATTACCATGACCCGGCAACGATCACCTACCCAGTCTTTGGGTAATTGAGCGACGTAGAACTGGACTGAGTGGTTTTTCAAAGTGGCAGTGGTGAAATAAACCCTCAAGAATGGGAGAAAACTAACACGGCTATATGTAGAACATGTGGAATTCAAAAACACGTGACCACAGAACTGATGGTAAGTTGATAATTTGATTGAATTGTCAACATATTTCAGTGCTGTTTACTTCAAACAACTTTCGTTGAGAACTCAAACTACATGTTTCCCATACAGCTGTAGCTCATGTTTATAAAGTGTGGGGCCGTTTTATCAAGATTTTAAGGTAGTCAGTTTTCAAAGTAGTGGGTATAATACATTGGTTTTATTTTACGTTAGCTAAGTTACTGCATTCCTCGGATTGACACGTTCCAAGACCAGCAATAGTGAAACCCCGGCGTTAAGGTCAAATGAGCTGCATGTTGAGTCTGTTCTTGTCCTAGACCACAGGCACTGAACTACTTTTTACATAGCCATCTGGGAGTGTAGATTTTTGTCGAGAGTCGAGGGTCGAGGGTAATATGTCGAGGGTCGAGGGAAAAATGTCGAGTGTCGAGGGTAAAATGTCGAGGGTTCAAAAATGTCGTCTGCATTCAGGCGTCAAAATGCCAGAATTCTTAGGTCGTTTCTGCATCATTGAACGGTTTACATTTTTGTATACGATTGAATACTTTTATGCAGTTAGTAGCATTCCGAAGATATCCAGGCATCGCAGCGAGAAAACCTCATGAAACTATTATATCTTTGTTTAGAAATGTCAAGCGATTCCAAAAATTATTTTGGCTGTGTAGTTGATGGGATATTTTCGCGTGGGCATACTATGAAATCGCTATGACCGACTCCGTAGTCGGAAAGTGTTACAGAATTTCCAATGCTAAGCTCATACAAACGGCTTGAGAGTATAAGATGTTCGTTTAGAAATGACTAAGCGATTCCAAATATCATTTTGTTTTTTTCAGTAGTTGAAGAAATGTCTGTGCCTGGGCTCACTCTAAATTCGTTATGTTATTGACACTAAAGAAATATTTCTGCTCAGACCGTCGCGCACGGTCTCAAATGGACCGGCTAAAATGCCCGGCAGTCGGCAATGTGTATCAGCATATCCAAAAAAAAATATCCACCCGCTTGAGTAGTCGATGTTTCTCTCAATATTATATAACTAATTGTCAGCTTTTAAGTAGAATTTCTTTTAAAATTTCTGACTGCCGGGCATTTAGTCCATTTGAGACCGTGCCTGGCAGTCTGAGCAGAAATATTGTTTACACGGAGGGAGCAAGATCCTAGCGCTAGGGAGATCCTAGAAGGCGGATCATCCTAGCGCCGTATGTTTTCTGTATTCAGTTTACATGCAAAATGTTGTACTTGGCCCTAGCGCTAGGATCTTTCAAGATTGAATTTTCTCGTAGCAAAGTTAACCCCGGTTTGGCGGGGTTAGTAATTGGATTGGGTGACAGCCAGAGAATCATGAAAAGTTCTCGTTTTGCCCTTGACCTTTCTTCGCCCACCGTTTTTTTGTTTGTTTGTTTTGTTTTGTGTTTTTTTGCCCGTCCCTACTTTCCCTCGCCCCACTATCTGCCCCTGGGTCTCCGAGGATGAAAAATAAAATACATTGAAATATGACGAATCAGCTGCTGTTGGTCTGTTTATTTGCACTTAACTCCGAAAAAATGCCATAGATAAGTGGGAGAAACACAGATTTCGGGATTTATTGCTCCGAATCTTAAAAGTGAAAATTCCGAGCTATTGCATGTTGCCGAGTGTTCTTAGGCGGTCTGAATTTTGGCAGTGAAAATCCCGGGCCTTTGCCTGTTGCTGTGTTGGTAGCGAGTCTTGTCTGTAAAAAGTGGCAGAGCCTTGCCTGCGTTATCTTAGCGAGCCAGTTGCCTGTAATCTGAATTCGCGAAAAGAGTCCTGCGTTTAATGGCGAGCGAGCTGCCTGTAACTTGATCTCCCGAAAACAGTCCTGGGTTATCTTAGCGAGCCAGTTGCTAGTAGTTTGATTTCGCCTAAATAATACGAATCCTACTCAGACTTCCCTGCGAAAATCCTAGCGAGCGACGGTATTGCCGGTTGTATTGCAGAAAAGCAGTGACTTCCAAAGTGGTTACGGAATCGCTCTGACGAAGGGCTAACGCTCGAAACGTCAGCTTTCAATCTCTTTACGGTGGCCAATTTACCTTATCGACTCAGTTGATAAATCGAAAACTTTGTATTTAAAACAATGGTTTGATCAAAAACTATTGAACCGATAGTTAGATTTTTGACAATGGCAACATAAAAAATGTTAAAACAGTGGTTAGTTTTCTAGCAATGGCCGAATATTTATGGCTGCAAAAATGGTTAGGCGTGCCAGACATAAAAACAATAGATAGATTTGCTACAATCCAAGGATAAAAATATTGTTGAAATAATGGCTACATTTTCCAACCGAAAAGAGAATAAAACGACGGATACATTTTAGTCCGGCAGATAAGTGTCAAATCAGAGGTGAGTACTGCACTTTATGACAAAGCATCAAACTGGGCACGTTTATACTAGACATCATGGAGAACCTTTTCAAGATTAGAGGCAATCGGGATATGCTCTGTGTCAGCCAGGAGTGGGTGGTAAAAGTAATAGGGGTAATTGTTCAAAATGGCCGCCGCCAGCGATGCTTCTTTGGTGTGGCAACATACAGCATAATTGTCAAAAACAATGTCTGATCTTAACGTAAAGTCTTGAATTAGGTTAGTTAAAGCGTCTTAACTTATGCAGTTAAAAAATGGAAGTGCTACTGGTTGTCCTATTTTTGGATATAATCCTTTGCATAAAGACTAATGAACGACAACCAAGCGATTATGTAGCAAAATCATCTTTATTGTTTGCCGGAACAAGCAAAGCCTCACCAGGGGGGGGAAAGCCAAGACCGAAGCCGGCCCCCCTGATGCGGCCCGCGGATGAGAAAGAGTGGGTGAAAGACAAAGGCGTGTACACAGGTCGTCGGGGGAACTAAAAGTGATATTGAGAGAGAAGCAGCTACCGTACATGTTCGGAGATCGTAACGTAAATTAAAGTCTTGAATTAGGATAGTTAAAACGTCTTGACTTATAACTATGCAGTTAAAAAGTGGAAGTGCTACTGGTTGTCCTATTTTTGGATATAATCCTTTGCATAAAGACTAATGAACGACAACCAAGCGATTATATAAGAAAATCATCTTATATTGAGAGAGGAGCAACTACCGCACATGTTCGGAGATCGTAACGTAAAGTCTTGAATTAGGTTAGTTAAAGCGTCTTGACTTATAATTATGCAGTTAAAAAGTGGAAGTGCTACTGGTTGTCCTATTTTTGGATATAATCCTTTGCATAAAGACTAATGAACGACAACCAAGCGATTATATAAGAAAATCATCTTATATTGAGAGAGGAGCAACTACCGCACATGTTCGGAGATCGTAACGTAAAGTCTTGAATTAGGTTAGTTAAAGCGTCTTGACTTATAATTATGCAGTTAAAAAATGGAAGTGCTACTGGTTGTCCTATTTTTGGATATAATCCTTTGTATAAAGACTAACGAACGACAACCAAGCGATTATATAAGAAAATCATCTTTATTGTTTGCCGGAACAAGCAAAGCCTCATGAGGGGGGGGGGGGGGAGCCAAGACCGAAGCCAGCCCCCCTGATGCGGCCTGCGGATGAGAACGGGTTGGTTGAAGACAAAGGCGTGTGCACAGGTCGTAGGGGAACTAATAGTGATATTGAGAGAGAAGCAACTACCGTACATGTTCGGAGATCGTAACGTAAATTAAAGTCTTGAATTAGGATAGTTAAAGCGTCTTGACTTATAATTATGCAGGTCGTAGGGGAACTAATAGTGATATTGAGAGAGAAGCAACTAGCGCACATGTTCGGAGTTCAGTCAATGATTAACAAACGGGTGAAACGTGTACTGCCATTGGTCGAGGTCCAATACCACAAATAATCTTTCGCATAAAGGCTAATGAACGACAACCAAGCGATTATGTAACAAAATCATCTTTATTGTTTGCCGGAACAAGCAAGGCTTATCAGTTGGGGGGAGGCAAGACGGAAGCCGACCCCTCTGATGCCGCCCGCCCAGACCAGGAGGGGTAAAAATATCGGTGAAAAGCAAAGGAGGAAAACGATAAAATGAGGAAGAATGAACTAGGGAGATAATGAAGCAATGGTTGGAATTCAAACAATGGTTAGATAAAAAAAAATATTGAAACAATGGATAGGTTTCAAAACGTGGTTAGATCAAAAACTATAGAAACTACGGATAGATTTCAAAGCATGGTTGGATCAAAAGCTATTGAAACAATGCTTAGATTTCAACAATGGTTAGATCAAAAACTGTGGAAACAATTAATAGATTTTCTAACGATGACAACATAAAAAACTATTGATGCAACGGTCTCATTTGAAATAATCGCACAACAAAAATTATTGAAAAAATTGGTTAGATTGGTAACAATGCCAGGATGAGAACTTATTTAAACACTGTCATCAATGGCCAGGAAAAAATCTCCTGAAGCAATGGACGGATACAAAGTTTCTTGAAACAATAGTATGGCTTGAATCAATGGCCAGATAAAAAACTACAATAGCATTGGTTAGATGATGAAAACCATTGAAACGATGGTTATATTATAACAATAGCCAGGAAAAAATTAGTCGAACATATTACTTATGGTTAAATTTGTAACGGCGTCCACATAAAAAAAAACTATTGAAACATATGTTTAGGTTTGTAGTTTTGTGGTTTTTAGTTACTTTATAGTTTTTAGTTTTCTTGTTCCGCTGCCAATGATACAGTTTTGTCATTATTTGTCATCGTAAATTTTGTCAAAAAAACAAAATTAAAATGGAATTGGCTATCATTAAACTGATATGTGGCTTAGGAGGGCTACTCTAATGATACTTTAATGATAGGCGTCCATATTTCGCAAACATAAAAACATACATTCCAGGAAATGAACTTTCTGTGATGAGCCTTCGTGCTCTTCTGAGAAGTTATGTCTTATAGTACTGATGCCACTAGAAACTTTTCTACAGTTGTCAAACAACAAAACAGTCACATCTGAAAAACAGAAAAGTAAAAAGAAAGAAAGGGAAAATTAGTTTGGGTTATAAGTAACACATATGTTAAAAAAAAATTCAGAATAGTCACATGTATGTTGCATGACCATTGTAATGTGAAGTAAGAAAAAGTAATATTTTCAAAAATATTCTTGGTTGAGGAAATTGTATGACCAGAAAAGATTTTTAAAAAACTAGTGTTCTGAGTGCAGCACTTAAACTGGATACAAATTTACCCTCCCATAAATGACCCACAAAGAGACAGCCGCCCCGGGCGTTTAATTTAGAGGCAAAAAATAAACGACCCGTCACAGTAATGCGATCCCTTACACATGCGCACTCACGAACCGGTCGTTTATTCGATTCGAGTAAATACATTCTCGTCCCCAGAGCCCATGATCCTTTTGGTCTGTGCCAAGGATCGAGACCTCTGGCAGGGGCCAGGTAACGCGCAAGCGCAATAGCTGCCCATTTGTGTAACCGATAGTAACCGTTATTGTTCAAATTTCTGAGGCTGCGCACAAAAGCCGGAAGTCCGTGATTCGCGGACTTCCTGCTTCGGTCCCTGCCAGAGGTCTCGATCCTTGGCGCAGACCAAAAGGATCGTGGGCTCTGGGGACGAGAATGGAGTAAATAAGGTAATTTTATCGATCGCGTGAATATTATATCTGGTATGCAAGATAGTTGAACCAAAATGCAAAACAGGCAAATCGAATAAATGACTACATCAACCAAATCCAAATGAAGGCACACTGAATTTTATTAGGTATTGATCTGCGTAGGATTAAAAAGCAGTGTAATCGCCCCATTGTTATTGTGTTTCTTTTGGCTCGTTTGTTTAGTTTTTTTTCCTCACTTGTTATTTTAAACGTTATTGAGGCCTAATGAAACACACATTAATTTAATATTTAAAACTTATATAGTGCAAATTAACATATAAATATGATCAAATGCGCTTTACAACTGAGTTATTAAAATGAAAACAGTAAAAAATAAAAGTTATGTTATAAACATTACAATAAAAAAGTACAATTAAAAGATAATAATATCACCAATAATCTAATCTTGATAAAAACTACTAAATCTTATCTTACATTAAAAACAATTCTAAAAAGCAATTCTAAAAAGATGAGTTTTTAAGGCTAGATTTAAAATTTATAAAATTGTCCATGTTCCGTAAATGTGCAGGACGCTTGTTCCAAAGGGTAGGGGCAGCAGATGTAAAAGATCTGTACCCTAGTGTCTTTCGAAGTCGGGCGCTAAGTTGATGGAGCAGCAAGCCACCGTTGGATCTAAGACTGGAAGTACTGTACCTACCTGACGGCCTATTACTGTATAGGGCACTTTACTGAAAATTCAGCTGTTTGTGGGGGAGGGGGTGGACCACCTCCAGATGGCGCTGCTGGGTAGGCTCTGGCACCTCCAGGTCCCGTGGCACTTTCAGGTGGTGATGATTGGTATCCTGTGGCACATTCAGGTGGTGCCGATGGATAAGCTGTGCCAAAAAAATTAGGATTGTATACTGGTGTCTGCACAGGCCGCCCATGGTTGTAGAATGGCATGCCTCCTGGAGGGAAATACAAAACTGTGTTACTAAAACAAGCACTTCCTAAAGAGAAGATAAGTTAAATTATTGGAGCGTTCCATATAAAAGTTCTTTTCTTAGCATCAGCTATTTTATTAGCATAGTGTCCATAAATCCCTGACACAACTCTTAGAATGCTTATATCCAAGACGAAATTAGATAGAGATTAACGAACTTTAAGAAAGTTGGAAAAATAAGAACCTGAGATGGTTTAAGATGGAATTTAAAGTATAAAAAATTAGATGGTCACCAATACTGTGTGTACGATCAACCCGACGTGCTTTCATTCGGAGAATGATCTAACTGGGTGTGTGCATCTATCTTGTTACTCGTTATGATTACTTTCTAAATCTCGTTTTTTCTTTCCATAATTTTTGTTTATATTTCTTACCCTTCTGACTGTAGGGCGCCTGTGTATGCAAGCTGTATGGTGGTGGTGCGTCCTCTGGTTGTTGAGGGGGAGCTGTGCGTGTGTATTCTGGCTGATAAGGTGGTTGCTGAAAGGGAACTGAAAATCCTGCTTCAGGAGGTGGGATGTTCAGAGTCTCATCCTGCGATTCATCGTGTGTAAGTGATTGTTGCTGCGTGTCCTGCGTGGCTTGTTTGTGTCGAGAAACAACGAAACAAACGAAGATAACAAGAGCTATTAAACCGATGATCACGCTGGACGCAATTCCAAGAACTTTAGAGATACTGATGGTATTTCCTGTTGTAGGCTTGGTCCCTGATCTAGGCCACGTCCATGATCCTGATCGGGCACTTTTGCGTGAATTTGTTGATGGCGCCAATTTTGTTGGCTCTGATGTTGCTATCACGTGAGAAAAAATTCTAGATTATTTCGCGTCTGTCTAGACTAGGTTGTTTAGTATGTCTCACTGTAGCTACCACATATTGCAAACTAAAAACACGCTGAAATCGCTTTCAATCTATCCAAGAAATCCCAGAAACGGCAAAACAGAAAGTGTCACATCACCACTCTCATAGAATACATTAGCTAAACTACCAAAACAAGCCAAATGATTTAGTATAACTGCAAAACGCATGTAATCTCGTTCCCAGATCTCGCGGGTGAGCGAAGCCGAAGGCGAGATCTGGGAACGAGATTAAAACGCATGATCCAGTGGCACTGAAGACCCATCGACAATGTACCAATTCATTAAAAAATACTTTCCGTCCCTGGTGGGGAACAGATCCCATTGCTTTGAATGTGCAACGCACTACCTGGGTATATTAGACGATCAGAAGGTGGTCAAACCGTCTCATGTGGCTGTAGCTCTTAAGCTTTAGTCACTGGATAAAAATCTGGATAAAAATCCAAAGTGTGGTCGACCATTTAGCAGAAAGGTCCACAGCGTTATTTTCCCGTAGTGCTGTAAGTGTTTCAATATCTTTTTCAAACTCGCGCTTTCTTATGATTGAAAGCATTGAAAGATTTTGCGTAATTATAGGGTCGCCATTACGTAAAATAGCCGTGATTTTTACCCAGGTCATTTGTTATAATGGGTCTGTCATGATGTACGTTTCTGTTCATGGCGAACAGCGGATGTCGTTTTCCTCTTGACATATGTCCCAGGAAATCCCTCAGTCTTTTGCGTTAGTCAATTTCAACAGAAGTGGATAGGCCCCCACCTCCTGCCCTTCTAGAAAGCTGTGGGGCATTTGCTCGCGTTGTCAGTCTCCATGGTGGTATAAGTCTATTCGTCTAGAAGGGGGAATTTGAATGTCTCTAGATTTTGACCTCACAAACAAGGGGCTTTGTTTCGCGGTGGTCAGTTCATCAATAAAGAGTAGAGATTTATGCCGACTTACAAACATATTATAAATTGGCAATAAAGAGAAAGAAATGCCACAAGAACAACACTGCCAACAGGGTATTTGACAGTTTTTAATGCGAATGCATGGTCATTTTCCCAGTGGATTGACTCTGCTTGGATTAATTGCTGCATTAAAATTACGCAAGGCGGCATTTCCCAGGCATATAGACAGTTTCGATGTCAGGGAGCTTTGTTTTAGATGGGAGATTGAGTTGACTGAGACTCTGGTGCGCTCTCGTTAAATCAACCAGAGAAAGAGAAACCACTTTTTTACATTTCTGGTGAAAAATGTATAAGCTTTCGAAATAGTCGGATTTCAGAATATCTGCTGTTCTCTCCATATGCAATTCTCCATTAAGTTTACGTGGTTGACACGGAAACGTATTTCATTGATAGATTGAAGCCAGAGGACTTACTTGGGTCACTTGAGACATACAAGACATATCCAGCGACGAATCCTCGCTCAGCAAAGGACACTGAATCACCATATTTGAACCAGATCCAAACACTTTCTTCAGGTGAGGTCAAGGAAAATGGGTTCTTGTTGCCGCACATGTTATTTTTAATGATTCTTGAGACCAGATATGGTTGATCATGCTGTCCCCCTATGGAGGCAGGTTGTTGAAAAAAAATTAAACATCATATCAGCGCAGTGCTGAAGTAGTAGAGATTTAAAAGCTGTTGTTATCCTTTTCCACGATAAATTAACAAATCTTGGCTAGTTTGTTTTAGTTTCCTTTACGTAAAATTTTGATGGAAAAAATGAATAAATACAGCCACCATAATGCCAGCGTTGAAGTGATTGGCACCGTTTAATGGGTGTAGTAAGGGTGCATAATCCCATGAATCGATCTCTCGTGTGAGTCCTTTCCCTATTATATGCAGCTCCAGGATTTCTTTACCCCAAAAGCCGCAATGTATATGAAACTTTCATTTAATTTCGCTATACAATGTCATTTCCAACAACGAGAGATTACTTTGATCATTTGACAATAATGTCATGTCCTGGCTCCTTTCAGCTATTAGGTTAATAACACGAACACATCAATTCTCCCACCTCTGACTTCAACGAAAAAATGTCGGCAATCATCTTCTAAAAGTCCATAAAAGCAATTTTGATGTTCTTTCTGTCCCCGACCTCAATCTTCCACTTGCAATCTCTATTGTCCCTAGAAAGGGGCCATCTTGGAGAACTAATGATTCCTGAATTGCCGGTAAGTTTGGTGAAATATCCACAATGATCTGTTACAATCAAATACGTCATTAGTATTTATGATAGGGGACTACTGTATAGTTGGCAAACGGTTGGATATTCAAAAATTCCAAAGATCCCCAAATTGGCCAAAGACATAAGCACAAAATTTTGTATTTATCAACTGAGTTGATAAGGTAGATTGGCCACCGTAAAGAGATTGAAAGCTGACGTTTCGAGCGTTAGCCCTTCGTCAGAGCGAGGGGCTAACGCTCTGACGAAGGGCTAACGCTCGAAACCTCAGCTTTCAACTGATCTCTTTACGGTGGCCAATCTACCTTATCAACTCAGTTGATAAATCCAAAATTTTGTGTTTCACGTCCCCACCGACGCAGAACCACAGTTTCTTTAGAAACTAACCCCCTTGTTTGTTCAAAGACATAGGTTACGACTCATTTGGCAGTGAACTTATTTTTAAATCCAATTATTCCCCGAAGTCTTGCTACGTGCACACAAACACATGGGAATTGACTGAATAAGAGCTACAAGTAGAATGGGAATCTAGGCCAACAACATAACCAATTGAAATGTGTTTCAGTTTATGATAGTCCTCTCGTGGTTTATAGGCGAGTGCCAATGCAGTTAAACCGTTCTCTGTGATTTGCTTATTTCACGTTAGCATTGAATGAGCAGATGTATCCAAACTGCATGGTAAACCTTGTTAAAAACCCCTCAACGTTGATGCTGGGTAAAGCTCCAAGGACTAAGTTTTTTTTCCCCGAGCCTGATCGAATACCAATGCAAATTGACCGGTCTTCTTATTTCCTAGGGTATGTTGACCTAATCGGAATAGTGACTCTACTTGTTTAATTGGAAACTCAAATTATCAAATGGGGTAAGACGGAAACAGTTCGACCTGTTTTCAGTAAATGTGCAAAACATGAAAACAGGCTGCTTCCTTTCCATCACCAGAAAGCATTTAGTAAAGCATATGGAAAAAATATTTAGCACCTACCAGGCAGACTGCTTTCATCTGTGGAGCAAACAAGAACCAGTTCCAATCAAAAATGGATTTTGGTTAAAATAAATGACAACAGCTCTTTTTGGCAAAAAATGTAGCAATACTTTAATAAGGTAATTAAAAAAAACTCTAGAATAAAATACTCCACTGCACCTATGACTTGATTGCTTGACATATGGCGATTCATATCCATACATGTTTGTAGTTATTATTATAACCGTCCAAAGATACTTGAGAGGTGACGAAGGCTTCTCAAAGCATACAGAAAGCCAGCCGAACGCTTACAAAGATTTTCCCAAAGATGACCCAAAGTTGACAATCGAACTTTTTTCAAAGCTTTTTCTAATCGTAGAACATTATTCTGCAAGTAGTACCTATTATGCTGGAGATGATGCGTTGTCCATATTGACTCCTGCTTATCTACGCAGTAGCTAACATCAATGTTTCTTCTTCTTCTTCTTCTTCTTTTTCTTCTTCTTCTTCTTCTTATTATTATTATTATTATTATTACTATTACCATATCACTAACACGCTGAAGACTAGTTAGTATATATGCAATATCGTATCAAGCACGATATCAATTTCTTAACAGGCTATATATTCATTTACCTTTATTCAGGAAAAACGTGGAATACGTAGCTTGAAATCCCTTTCCAGCCCAGGAGCTATCTGAATGGAACTTTATTCGAGTACGGTTATCAGCCGAGTGCATGTCAAAAGGTAACGTGAAGCTGTTGCCATTTCCGTTGCAGTATCTCCCAATAGAATGCCGTCCACATCCAATACATGTAGCCCTTGACGTCAAACCCAGACCACGAAAGCTTGATCCCTCTACCAGAACTGACTTGGATGTCAAAATGGCAGTCCAAGTTGGTGGTGTAAAGACCAGATGAATAGCCCGGACTTGACATTACCCCAGAAGAACTTGTAAATTGAATGTTGCAATCTAATGCAAAGAAAAATAACACAAGAGGGCGAGAAGAGGGCAGAGAGTTAGCGGCTTGACCAAAAAGGAAACTTGTATGATTTGAAGTTGTGTTTAAGTCACTCTCGTAAGGTCTTCAAAGATCTGTTGTAAGCTTATAACAGCTCGTTGCAAATTTCAGTTCGCGGTGAGGGTATAATCGACGCCCGCATACTTGGGAGTAATTATGTACTTATGGGAAAAGTGACATTTTATTGGGATTGCCAGGTCAATAAAGAGCGGTGATGTTAAATGAAAATGATTTCTCGATTGGATATCTACTCGGAATAAAAACACGTCTTAACGGAGACAGCCACCCAAGCGCCTTCCTTGCATCGTTTCAGCTATTAACGGGTTTTCCAAAAGCAATTCGGTGGGCGTTTGACGTTCGTTGATTCGATGCAGACGGGAGTAGTTATATAGTTGGGGGTACCAAAGCATTTTTTCAAAATGCTCTGTTACCAAACCCAACTATATATCTACTTTCCATCTGATGGTTTACATCTGATGGTATTATTTTATGGTAATCATTTTATTGAAATCTATATGTATTTTATTTTATAGCAATCATTTTATTGAATCTATATATTTTTCCATCTGATGAAATCTATATGTTTTTATTTCATATTGAATCTATATATTTTTCCATTTTATGGAATCTATATGTTTTTATTTCACATGGAAACGAACGCATTTTCCATCGCGTGACTTCATACAACAGGAAGTCTAAAATTCTCGGAAAACAGGAAGTCTTAAAATTCTCAGAAAGCAGACAGTCAATTAAACCACAAAACGCCACAGCTGTGTCGTGACGTCATTACTAATAGCTATTGTGTCAATGTCATGAGACGACCGTACGATCTCTATCTACCAATCAAAAACGTACCCATATATTATTTTTTCCGATAAATTTATCAGAAGTTTCTGCATTTTAGTTTTGAATTGTATAATGTCCGTAAGCGTAACTTGTTATTCCATCGTTTGCTATATATCGTTTATTGTCGAAACAGCTGAGTGACACTTTATTGAGCTCATAACTACCTAGTTGATGGTTGCTACTTCTGATTGTCTTCATGGTATGATGTATTTGTTTGTTATTAAATAGTACTTCTTTATAATCTTCATGTTTGATATTGTTCTTTATTATGTTCTTCTTGATTCCCTTGGCTGTTTTCCCTACTTTCTGGTTGTCTTTTATGTAACTGTACATTTTTGATCGCAAACCGACGAATTCTGTGATTGGTATTCCAGCTGCTACATCCTTGAATTTACCGATTACCTTCTTGTTTGTCTTATCGAAGTACGGAGAGTTTTCTGGATAGTCGCTGTTGTCAAATCGATCTTTGTCATTCCAAAAGTCTTGGTACACATCTTCGGCTTCAATCTCATATGTCAGACTGTCTGTGTCGGTGAAGAGCAGCTTGGCGTTGTCTCCATACTTTTCTTTTATGTAGTTATAATGAAAATCATACATTAATGTCTTACTTAGATCAAGAATACACATACCCACATATGCCGGCCTGTTTAGGGTTAGTGTTTCTTTGATTTTATGCACTGCTACAAGATTTTCATTGAATATCTTACTGCTTACATAAGTTGGTTTAGAAGCCATTTTCAATAATTTCTTTTCATCAGTAATAAGTCGGACATCAACACGCTTTCTTATGTTCTCCATTGTCTTTCCAAACACTGAGTTATTCATTAGCTTGAAGAAATCTTTTTCGAATGAATTTTTTGCTTGAGTACGTTTTTGTGTATTGAAGTCAATGTATTGTTTAAGCCAAGGTGACTGATTGAATTCTAATACTCTATGCACTTTCTTTATTTTCAATCCAAGATCAAGATAGAACTGTAGATTTCTATAGTGTAGAACATATTTTTCTTTATCACATAAAGTAAGGATCAGTTTGTGAACTAGTCCCGTCGATATTTTGAACTTTTTCTGTATGTTCTTACAATATTCAGACAACATGCCATCAGTTACTTTAACCTTTTCCGGTCCTAGAGGGTAGTCGTTATGAAGATCATGCAACTCTTTGGGGTATTCTAGATCAACTTCTAGTATTAACCCTTTATTGCTGTCTTCATTATACTGAGCTAAATTGATTTTATTAATCTGCTTTTCTGTCAACCATTTGAAACCACCAGTAGGGAGATATTGACTCATAGCCCAACCGTATAAATTATTAGCATCAAGGTACATGATATACTTTGAGGGCGCCTTCTCATCGTATTCTTTCATGTACTTATTGTTTGCTTTTCCATATCGATTGGCTATATAAGATATACCACCACGCATACCTTTTTCAATGAATTGAAACATGTCTATGTCTGTCATTAGTTCTAGTTTAATATTAGTCATCTTTAACATAGCATCCCACGACAAACCAGGCGATGTAAAGTAGTGACAGGGATCAAGTTTGTAATACTGCAGACAAGTCTTACGGAAGTTTTCAAACACGTCGGCTAATAGAAGGATATCAGACTTAAGATATAGATTATGGTATTCACCCATCGTTTGTAATTGAAATGTATTCCAAACTTTTTGAGCATGACTATAATCCTCATCTGTTATATGCTCATTATTCAATATGCTGTAAAATTCTTCTTTAGTTGGTAATTCTGTTTTATTGAATTTCTCAAAACTGTCCATGTAATCATATGGATAAACACCTTTTCGAGTCATAAGCTTGAATTTTTCTTTTTGGAATCTTTTGTTTGTATATTTTAAAGCTTCTGCTGGTAAGTTGCTAACTAATTTATCAAGACTAGAACTCATAAACTGGAAACTGTCAATGAATGTCAGATGGTTACCAAGCATGAATGCCATATATTTTTCCATATTGTTCGGTATGGCATTTATGTCCATTTTAATCTCTTTTCCGTTTTTGGTGTATGTATTATTCTTAACAATAGCTCCGATTTCTTGCATTATAAAATGGCTGTCATAACCTCTTAGATTATGGAATATAACAGGAATTTTGATTTCTTCTGGATTTATTCTGAGTTTCAGATTGCATTCTTGGTGAGCAGAGCCTCTGTATTTACCAGTTATATGGCAATGATCTCTGACTCGAATGTCTTTTTCAGTATATTTTTTATCACAGATGTGGCATTCTTTTGCTTTTTCAAATTTCTCTTCATCCTCTTTCGTCATTCTCAATGGTTTATCGAAATGTTTTTTCATTACTTTTTTACAGTATTTTACTTCTTCTAATATATTTTCCATGAATTTATACACAGCCTTTTCACCCCTATATAGTTGTATTGGTTTTGTATATTTGTCATCATAACAACAAACCACTTTATAACCATATCCACAGTCTGTATGTCTTTGGTAGGCTTCGGTGTATGATTTATTACTGTCGGGTTGACATCCTTGAATCTTCTCTGTTACAGCCTCAAAATCAGCATAAATGACAAATGGCACAGGTTGCTGTTTATGAAAGTTGTTGAATTTCAGTATGTTATTGTCTTTATCAGGCATTTTTATTGCTTGCTGGCCGTTCACTTGAATACAGTTTTCTTTGTGATTGTTTAATACTCTTTCTGAACTGAAACATTGAAGACAGTACATACAAAAGTGTTTCCTCTCTTTGTGTTTTGTTTGGTTATACATGAATTTGTTGAAATCCTTTATCAGAACATAATGCTTGTTTTCATTTTCCGTTATCAGAAGTAGTTCCATATGATCTTCATACTTTTCTTTGGAAACATAGATGGGGTACGGTTGTTTGTCTTCATATCCGAATACGCTTATATTGATACTGTTTTGCTTCTCAATTTTGTTGTAATGTTTGACACTGACTAGAAATTCAACACCTGAGTAATCTAACTTCTCAATATATTGTTTATCGACTTTTTTAATCCTTTGAGGATATTTTTCTTGCGGATTTATATGTCTGATATGACACCATCTGAAACATTCATTATCCTCATTTTTCATGTTTATTAAGCCTTTAGCGCTGTTTCGCAGTTCGTAAGGTAGTTGGATATATGAGGATCCTTTCATGGGTTCGTATTTGACAATGTTGAGGTAATGGCTATCAACAGATTGGATGGTCCATCCTGAACCTTCTGATATCCACTGGGAGATTAGGTTTAAGATATTTTGTTTAGACATTTGTAATGCTTCATTGATTTCTGTATGATTAATAATTGTTTGGACTTTACTGTTGAAATATGCAGTTTTAATCACTGTTTCACCATCAGACATTTTGCTAAATGTGACTTTCAATGTTTCAACGTATTTCAAGCCTTTCGTTTCATTCAACAAAGTTATTACACGATGTTCTATAGCGTTTCTCGTGTTTTGCATTTGTGCTAAGGGGTCTTTATTGTTTTTGATGCTGATTTCATAAGACTTAGTGTAACCTTTTAAAGCTTTTTCTGTTTGTTCTATTTTGGTTCTTGGTGTTGGAACCGGTTTTTTCACTGTATGTTGTTTAGTTCTTGGTGCTGGAACTGGTTTGTAATCATCCCTGAATTCTGAAGGCGGTAGAATGATGTTTTCTTCATATTCTTTAGCCATCTGTTTAACACTTTTGCGAGGCGTTGGTATTGGTCTCCTTGATTTGTATGTTCTTGGTGTTGGAACTGGCTTGGTATCGTCAACCACTATGATTTTAGGCTTCTTCTCTAGCTTCAGAAGCAATTTGATAAGTTCTGATTTACTGAGTTTCTTCAAACTAGCTTTATCCATCTCTATATAATTAGATTTTTCTGATTTCATTCTATATACTATAGTATTGATATTATTTTAAGTAATTATTGGTGCGTTTTATATGGTCGAGAATTCAAATGATCCAGTCAAGGATCTTTCGAACTATATTCAAAGAATTTATTTTTTGTGTATTATGTCAATTATTTTTCTCCATGATATTGATGCAATGCTATTTTTTCGGTGCTTTATCGTCTTCAAATGACAATGCTTGCCAGCCAGTGTATAGTTACGACCTGTTTTACAAATATCACAATACCATTCTTTGTCTAGCATGTACTTCGATTTTTGTTTTTTTACGGCCTCCTTCTTCTCTTCTTCAGTTGAATACTTTTTTGGTCTTCCAGGACCTCTCTTAATTTTTTGATTCTCCATATATAATACTATATATACTATATATCTTTAAATAAGTAAGATGCGTTTCAATTCATTCAGGAACTTTATAATTTCGACCAAATTCGTTTTTAAGTTGTTCTTCAACAAGTTTACGTTTTTCTACGAACCCCCTCAAATCCATATCTCTAATATTTTCCATCAATAGTTCATCTCGACGTATTAGATATTCTTCGTAATCCTCTTCACGATCCAGACGTTCTTTATTCTTTTTATGAACTTTAGTTAGAAGATGTTTTTCCTTTCTCTTCAAGCTATAGTTCCTCTTACAAATATCGCAGAACCACTGCCGATTTCCAGTATCCATCGATATAATATATGTTAGATAATATTCTCTTAAATCATTTATATATCCTTCAAGTCCTTGAACGGTATCCAACTGTTAAATTCATCATTATACCCTTTCCACTTCACCAAAGCTTGCTTCTTTTTATAATCCCTCCGAATGACTTTATCAATTCTGAATACCTTTTGTTCAGCTTTCAGTAATTCAGGTTCATAAAAACTTCCTTGAGTGTCTTCATCTCTGAGATCCTTTAGTTTGTATGTGATTGGGTTTGTATGTTTTATTTCATCAACTGTAAAAATTTCCTCAGACCAATTTGGTGTATAGCCCTTATCAAACACATTTCGTTTATACTTACTTATTCTAACCTTATCACCTATTTTGAATTTAGGTTTCTGTTTTGATGTTTCCATATCACCGTATAGATTAAAGTAAACAGTCCCTTCATTTTTCTTTTTACTGGCTTCTATGGGTGTCATTTTTATCGAACTATGTCTAGTGTTGTTATACTGTTTCAATATTTTTGGTAACATGTCTAAATACTGTGTATTACCCTGAATTGTGAACTGCCTCCACATCTTGGTTTTAATTGTTCGATTCCATCGTTCGCATACGCTACTTTTCTCTTCATTTTCGGTTGAGTACAAGGTTATTTCATTCTTATCAAGTAGTTCCTTAACATGTTTGTTATAATACTCTTTACCTTTATCAGTCCATAAATATTCCGGTTTTCTACCTTCTTTAAGGATTGTTTTGTATGCTTCAGCAACAGTTTCTCCTTTCTTATCCTTTAAAGGGACTATCCAACCATATTTACTAAACACATCTAGAACCATGAGAAGGTATCTGTAGCCATCGTTCCATCGACTAAACTGTTGCATCTCAATAAGATCTGAAGACCATATCTCGTCAATGCTGTTTACTAAAACACGCCGCCGAATGAAGTTTCGCTTTATCGGTTTATGAAGCTCATCAGCTAATTTTTCTTGCCAGTTTTCTTCACTCGACGGCCTTTCCCGTTTTTTGGCTTCCTTTGTTTTACACCGAGACCTAGTTTCTGCTTTGTGTTAATCAAGAACCGAGCGGTTTGTCCCCATTTTGGCATCTGTCCATAAGGTATTTCATCCAATGACTTAACCATTTTCTTGTCACATTCACCTTTGTTTTTCCCCATATCATAACAAATATCATGATGAGCTGCTATTTCATCCACTTTATTATAAGGTTGTACGTGCCACTTGGTGACCTCTCCAGTGTTCCTATCATACTCTAACTGTTTATCGAGAGGGTTGTATGGTCCCATGTATTTATACTTTCCAGGAGTCCATCCAGCTTTTGGTTTCGGTATTTTCCCAATTAGTTTATGTATATCAACACCAGCGCCATCCAAATCCTTTCTGTCGGTTTTATACTTTCTATTTGGTCTGATTTTAGTAGATAATTGATCAAGAGCTTGACTTCCAACATTCTGAATCATTGGATTCAACTTATCCAGAGCATAATCGATAGCCTTTTTCTGCCGTTTTGGGTTTCTCAAGGCTTCTGATCCATAATATCTTCCCATTTCAACAGCCTTTTTTCCCAGCCAAGGAATACCGTGGTGAATCAATAAATCAGTACCAGTTGATGCTACTGTATCTAATATGCCCGCCCCTGACGACGGGCCAGCCCGTTTCCCGCCTGTTTAACGAATTTCGTTTTAATGATTCCACATTCTGCACAAGTACATTTAAGCATAAGCCTCCCATTTTTAGCCTTTTCATATCGTTCACTCCCGGGTACACATTCTGTGACCTTTTTTTGTTTCACGCAATATGATTTCATATTTAATATGATTAGATTAGATTAAGGTTCAATATATACGTTTTCATATTTACCAGTTTTCGGATTTTTCACCAAACGCATAACAGTACCCTTCTTTGGTTTAGTCCAGAATTTCTTGCTTGTTATACCTGTTGGTCCTGTGAAAGCACCTTTTAAGATATCACCAGACCAATATCGGTCAAATACATGGTTGGTTGATGGAATTATTTTCCGGACAGCTTTTTCTGCATATTTTGCCGCGTCAAGAGCTGGGTTACCAGATCCTTGCTGTTTTTTGAAGTAATCAATAATGAAACGATGATTGACACTTTGATCATTCATATCGAAATTTGCATTATGGATGACATTAAGCATAGGAACGCCTTTTTGTCTCTCCATTAGATAGTATAAACACCAATATCCACAAAGGACTGAATCTCTCTCTTGGATCTCATCTCCTGAATGAAATATTTGTTTTCCACTTGTTGATAGATATTTTTGAATCTCTGATGGCATTATTAACCCAAAACTATCAAAGTATTCAGCTACATTCTTACCGTTTCTATATGCTACCCAATGCGTACCAGGCCCTATTTGGGAATCCAAATTAACAATTCCAACTTCATCTTTCAATATTTCTTGTGGTAATGCATCTCTACTATAAACACCTCTAAAATGTTTTATTCCCAGTTTTTTGACCCAATTCAACAGATCATAATTACTCAATGGTTTGTTTACAAATTTTACAGAAGTGCTCCTAGCAACGGGATTCCCTTGAATGGACTGTTTTTTCCTAGAAGTAGCCCGTTGCCCTTTTTTTTGTTGTTCTTTTTTTTTGGTTTAACACCCATACCAACTGGATTTTTCCATGAACCAATAAATGGAGGTGATGTATAATGCGATGGGACATAGATAGGAACAGATCCTCTTAATCCATGTTTGTCAACCTGCAATCCCCTTCCAGGCTGCCCTGTTTTTGGTGCATAAACGTTAGCTGATCGTCTTGATCGTCTTCTGTCAACTTGTAATCCCTTTCCTGTTAAAGCATTCAACAACAGAGGAACACCGATAGAAGCCAAAAGGGTACCAAGAAAGCCCCCAGACTGTGTTTTTGTTGGCTTAACAACGGGTTGACCTCCTGTGTGAAGAGCTGTTACAATTTGTTCTTTCTGCTTTTTTGTCAATAGATCCTTATGCTTTATCAGTTGATTGATTTTGTCTTGTGGAATCAAAAAACCACCTGATTGTCCCTTTCCAAATATCTTGTCAACACCCAATGATGCCAAACCAGACAAAGCACCAGCAGCTAAAGCAGGTAAAGCTTTCGTAGCAGCCTTTGTTGCATAAGGAAGAGCTTTCGCACCAAGTGTCAATAATGAACTCCATAGAGAACCTCCCTCCTGTACGAGATGTCTGATCTGAGTTTTACTAATTTTTAAATCAACTCCAGTTTTATTTCTCATAGCTTTTTGTATACGTTTCAATTGTGTTCTAGTAAGCATTAATTCATCATGACCAGTCAAATCACTTTTTGTCAATCGTATCGTTATCGCTGATTTATTTGACAAAGCTTTTGCTAGTTTTTCTTTCTGTCCAGCAGATAATTTTACTCCATATTTAACATATGACATATCTTGTATATGATATATGTTAGATTAAATAGTTTTGTTAATTGATAAAAATTATTCCATTTATCGGAAAAGCAGTTTTCCGTTCTGTTGAATGAGTTCAGCTTCCTGTTCATACAAAGTTAGAGCATATACACTGTAAGCTGTAGCTGTTGTCCCTGAAAGCTCATAACGGAAAGTTAGTTTTGTTGTACCGTCTCGAATGTCTGCTTTCTGTTTCGTGAGATCAAAATACAGAAATGGAAACAGTGTTTGAAAATTACTGATATTAAGAAGTGATCCCTCACTATATTCAGAGTTCTTGTGAACGTATTTCAAAACATCTCTGTATACACGACTCAGGTCTGTTGATGGGGTATAATGAATCTCGGGATACTCTTGGCCATTACCGACTTCAAGATAACAATTCTGAAGGGTTCTAGGATCTGTACTAACTGAGAAAGTGTTATATAGAAACGGATTACTCGTCTGTACATCAATATCTGCATCATTAATTATGAAAACAAACACATGTCTAGGCTTCGAAATTCCTGATGATATTTTAAAATGACCAGCTCGCTGTGTTGTTGAATTACTTCTCTCAATGTTTTCACGGAGGTATGACCATTTATACGGTTTCAGAAATTTGCTCACATATATGCTTTGTCCTTCACTGTTAAATGTGATTCGTGGTACGATCAGTTGCAGCTTTGTCAGCACGACTCTACAATTATCAGCTGCCTGCCAGATCAAATTAGCATCAGAATCAAATTCAAAGTTCAATTCCAATCTGCCTGATGGTAGTAGATTTCTCTCCAGAGCTTCGAAAAACGAATATCTATTGAGAGGCAATTCTCTTGTGACTACACTAGACGTACCCAGAAGCAGTTTCCTTTCAGCAAATCCTTTGTTATAATTGGGATTTTCATCCATCAACATTGGTCCTGCATCATCAGCATTATTAGCAGCATTTCTTCTGTGAGTTACAATTCTCTTTGTATATTTCGCTGCATCTGCATTCCTTGAAGTATCTAGATGAAAAAACTCGTTGGTCGCAGTCGATTGTGCGTAACCAGGAGAATATTCTAGTAGGGATTTGATATTAACACAGTGATTGGCATCGTTGCAATCGTACACTTTCTTCCCATTCATCTTGACATCAAAATTCTTGATGAAACTATGAATTGAATTTACGATGCCGTTAGGATCATTGGGAGCTATGTTGGCACCATCTGCTAGTTTGTTCACTTTGAAACTAATTCCGAGACGTGCATTATACCAGTCAAAAGGAGTCACTTCTCCACTATTATCGACAACGAAACGATATCCGTCTTTCTTTTGAGAACGAGTGTTTGCAACTACTGTATTCAGTGGTGTTTCTAGCTCGAAAATAACATCTTCAAACCTCTCTACAAGTTTAGGGTTTCTAAAAGATTCCATATATATATCATTAGATTAGATAATCTTACATCTTCCTGATTTTACCTCCTGAAATTAGTTGATTGACTCTCTGAGCAATTTCGAAATCAGTCAATGGTCTTTCAGCGGCTTTACTAATAGTTTGTTGCTGTGGTTGTTTCTTGCTTAGTTATTGAATGATTCTATCACCTGCTTTATTACCAAGATGCTCCCCTGTTTTTGTTGCTGCTTTTGTTGCTGCGGTGGTAGCTGCTTTTTTAGCTATTTCCTTAGCTGTTTTACCAAATAGTTTGCTTCCAACTGATTTGAAAATATCCATCAATCCTTCACCATGTATTTCTCCAGTATGAATATGCTTTTTTACATATCTGCCTAATTCTTGATCATATCTTCTCTTTAATTCACTTTGGCGTGCCATATATCAATATATTAGATAAAACTGGATCGTAGGATCAAACTCATGTGCCAATCGATACCATTCAAATCTATCGGTCTTCCTATCGAATCTGTCAGTGTGATACGCATTTCAGAGATTATGGTTTTTGAAACTGGTGAGAAAAGCGCACGTCGTGGTTCAAATGTGAATGGATAGGATCTAGTCAGATTGTCGGTTGGTATTATAGTTAAAGTGTTCCTGAATTTTCCATCTGTAATGGAATCTGTGACAACATCACAATTGACATGGAGAGAGTCGACAGAATTGGTGATATTTGGTAATTTAGTGCTATAACTTGTTGTTGTTATAATTTTAGGTTCGAATCCAATTAAATCACCAAAATTTGAATTCCGTATATCTAATCTCCACTGATTACCAAGTTGAACAACAACCCGATAACTTGACAAGACAAAATAAATCTTCACCCCAACTTGATTATTACTCGGTTGATCACCGTTATCTGTAATAACCTGATTTATAAATTCGCTGAGATCGTCGTAAGAATACATACCGTCAACAAAATTGATAGTTTTCCAACTAGTTCCATTATCTTTCGAATATTTAATTGAATTGTTTCCGTATTCAGCATTGATGTTATGCCATGAGTACGTCATTGATACTCGATCTACTGCTAATTCATGATGCATCTCAGTATCCAGATGCATGACGGGGTCAAATTTGATTGTAAAATCCTCTGGACGAGATCGTCCTATTTTTTGCCTGTTAATTGAAGAAATATTAATTGCTCGTTCTTGCATATATATATTTAGATTAGATTAGATGACCTAAGCTTGTAAGAGATCATTTAGCTTTCCATTATCAATTATACCAAGTTGAAACAATTTATGCGCTATCTCGGACATTTCACTCTTTGCACCGTCGTTACCTGCTAATATACTACCTCCAAGAAGCTCCATCCGATCGATGAGATCATTAACATCGTTATAATAAACAACACCAGATCCTAATTTAGAGAATGTTTTAGAAGTTCTGTGGATAGGTATCTCACTGAGTTGATTCAATTGATTGAAAACCATCTTTGACAGGTCACTATACTTCTTTTTGCTGTTGAATCTCTTTGTCAACAAATCAAGAGTGTCAAAATCAACCTTTTTATCAAGTACTTTTTCACCATCCTTCTTTGCTACTAAATGCAATTGTCCCATTAATTTTGGAATATCGATCATCAGATTACCATATTTACCACTAGATGATATTTTGTAAGCATTCCGTTTTTGTTGTGTGTAACCGGTTCCTTCCATATATTTAGGAGATATTTTAATAAGTTCAAGTCTTTTCAAATAGTCTTTAAAATATGGTAATTCTCTCTTATTACGCTCATATGTAGTTTTTTCTATTTTTTTTAAATTCTTCAACGGTTTACCTTTTTTTGTGCTGTGACTTTTGATATAGTCCTCAGAGCGTTTTATCTTGATTTGTACTTTATCGATGATTTTAGAAACATCTTTTTTTTCATTGAATATCTCAGATGGTAATTCATATCCTTTATCTTCCAATAATTTTTTATATTCAGTTGTTATACCTTTATTAATATTTAACGTTCCTACCTTCTTTTGACTTGTACTTGGCTTATCCAAATCTCCTTCATCTCCTTCATCAGAATCCAAATCTCCTTCATCTCCTTCATCAGAATCCCAATCTAATTCAGGTAATTTTGAGCCGTCGTATGTTAAGGCTTCAGTTGGATCGTATTCAATAGCTTGAATAAGATTATTTTGATTTTCTTGCAATTGCTTAATTAATTTGTCCTGTTTCTCGTCAATCGTTTGTTTGACATCCTCTTGAGCTGTTACAATTGGCTTATAAACCTCTGATAATTCCTCCTGAATATCCTGTCTCCCATGTTCAATTTGTTTCAGAGTTTTCCTGACATTTCTGACTTGTTTACCGGCATTAATTTTAGCCTGTGATATTTTCATCATTCTTTCAATGTCCATAATATATATTGCTTAGATAAAACTTATCTCAACTTATCTCAACTTATCTCAACTTATCTCAAGTTATCTAATATATTATATATGGAAATACCAAATTATGACAGTAACAATAATAAAAAGAACAGTTACAAACAGTTGTATGAATATATGCCGAATGACACATTCCGAATGTTGATTTGTGGTGGTTCAGGATCTGGGAAAACTAATCTGCTTTATCATATGTTGATGAAGCCTTTGGTCTATTATGATCAGATTCATTTGTACGCTAAAAACTTGGAACAGGATAAATACCAGGATATGATAAAGAATTTAAATGAAATCAGTCAATCGGTTGGCTATGATGTGCTCGTCTGCAGCTGTGATAAAATAATACCTGTTGAAAATATGGAAAATGAAGCGCAGAAGATAGTTATCTTTGACGATTTCGTATGTGAAAAGAATCAGAAACCTCTGATTGATTATTTCATAAGAGGTCGACATAAAAATTGTTCAGTCATTTATCTGAGTCAATCTTTCTATGGAACACCAAAGGATATACGGTTAAATTGCAGTCATTTTTCTGTGTATGAATTTCCAAGCTCTAACGAACGTAATTTAATATCTAGAGAACTTGGTGTTGATAAGGAACAATATATCAAAGCAACTAAAAAACCGTATTCGTTCCTGTATGTGGACAAACTGAAGAAACTAATAAAAAGAAACTTTTATGGAAAGATACAATAACTAAAATCATAATCTAATCATATAATATATGGGAATTTTTAATGATAATATTTCAAGATCATCATATAAAATTTTACCCGGCAGTCAAGGTCCTCCAGGTCCACAGGGTCTTCCTGGACAAAAAGGTGATAAAGGAGATAAAGGAGATATTGGTCCTCCAGGTCCACAGGGTGCAAAAGGTAATACAGGAGCCAAAGGAGTCAAAGGTGATAAAGGAGATAAAGGCAATATTGGTCCTCCAGGTCCACAGGGTGCAAAAGGTGATACAGGAGCCAAAGGAGTCAAAGGTGATAAAGGAGACATTGGTCCTACTGGGCCAAAGGGTGCAAAGGGTGATAAAGGGCTACAAGGACCCCAGGGCCTAAAAGGCGACAAAGGTGACAAAGGTGATAAAGGTGATCCTGGGTCTCAAGGTAGTGTCAGCGGTTCTGCTGATATTGACATGCAAAATAAGTACAGTATCTTGCGATTAAAAAGCAACCCTTATCCTGTCCACGGTGATCTGACAAAGGTAATAAACTATCAGGACACGAGAAATATCTTTCTTTCAAAAAAAGAGGGTGGACAAATGGAAGCAAATATTGATATGGATAATAATTCAATTTTCAATGTGAAAGACCCCACACAGGCAGACCAAGCCACAAACAAAAAATATGTCGATACTCAGCTTGTGAAAAAATTGGATAAAGAAGCTGATATTGATATGAAAAACAATTCGATTGTAAATCTCAAATTTCCATCAAACCAAAAAGACGCCACAAGTGTAGAGTTTGTCAACAAAAGACTTAGTGACACACAAAAAAATTTTCTCAAATTTGATGGCACTAACAGTATGACTGGAGACTTAAATTTAAATAATAATAAAATTGTTAACTTACAAACCGATTCAAAAAATTCGAAATCCGCAGTTAATGTTGAGTTAATGGAAAATGAAATAACAGATTTGAGAAATCTTGTCACTCAAAAAATTCATGAATCTCAGATTATTAATTCAGGACAAAAAAAAGACTCCTTCAGATACTTGATGGAAGACACTGATGAATCTTCGAGTGAAAACAATATCAAGGTTTTGGGTATAAACGATTTTCCCAATTCTCCACATCAAATTAATAAAAAAGCTTACTTTCTTCAACTCCTGTTTCAAAAAGACTCACCAAACCAGTACCAATCACGTCTCGGTTTTAACCTTTATAAACTTCCAGTCGGTTACTATACTTTAGTCGTTGAATGGTTTCCGCCGGAAATGAATGAGTTGAGTGTGGCAGTGCAAGGCACTACGATTTCAATTTCTAATTATGCAACAAAAACATTCGAGAAGTACACGAAAACAGTTATCAATTTTCACCGATGGGGTAGCTCACCTCCACAATTTATTTATTTCGATCTACACGGTACAGTTACTTTTCCATCACTTTTAACAATTGGACATCTTATTGTTTATGGTGTAAAAGAAACAATTTCAAACGTTGACCCAAGTGTCTATGACACCGCTTTTGTAATTGAGAATGGAAAAATGGTGATGGAAACAGATTTATCTTTAAACGGACATCGTTTGCGTGGTTCAATTCATTACATAAATGGGTATTTAAATACGAAAAATGGGAACACATTTTTTTCATTAAATGGTAATGCTAATGTACTCCTTCCAGAAAAAAGCTATATATTAAATATAACAGTATTATTTAGAAAAATCAGAGGTTCATTTACACCTATTCCTTTAAAAATATTTAAAAGTGGCCCTGCGAAACTTTTCACTTCAAAACAATCAACTCAAAAACAAACAATAGATATTAATTTAGAACTACCAAATGGTCTTTTAATGGTGCAATTACATTCTCAAAATTTTATTAATCAAAAATTCTTAATGTTGGTTAAATATAGAGTGCCATGAATATTTTTTCATTCATTATATATCACAATGCGGGACATATCAACCAAACACTTCAAAGCTGACCGATGTTTCGACATCGTTTACAGGATGAATAATCTAACTTATATATATATGAGAACAGCTATTTTAATTAATGAAATTCTCGAAAGCATAGAAAGATTGATTAAAAACATAAAAACATTATACTCCAATATTAAAGAGTCATTCAAAAAGAAAAATGTAACCATATAATATATGACTAAAAGACGCAGAAGCATATTCAATTGGAACCATGTTTCAGAAAAATTAACGGACGATCAAATATCTGAATTGAAAGCATTGTATAAATTTTACCATAAAAAGTACTGGCTTTGCAAGGCATCATTTAAAAGCTTCAAGAAAATGGATATGGCATGTAACATTGGATCTGTTGTATTGATAGTAACTGGGACTGTGGCTGGTGGTGTGACGTTAAACCCCGCCGTTCTTGGATCAATATCAGGTGCGGGGCTTATACTAAAAACATATTCAGAGATCAAAAATTTCAAGAGAAAAATTGAAATGAGTAAATTCGCCTATACATCTTATGCAAAGGTTTTAACCGATTTACGGTCCTTTATGAGAGGACTGAACTATGATGAAAAAGAATATCTTGATTATGTCAAAGTTCTTGATGAATTAATCATTGATATGGGGTGCCCTTTAACTGACAAATTTGAAAAGAGATATAATAAGGTGTTCATTCAATAATAGATTTTATTTTATCACCGATAAGAGACATAATACTAGCCCAATATTGATCATAAAAAGCTAATGTTTTTTTCGATTTACTAATTGGAATATTTTTGTAAGGTATTCCCATCATCTTGAATATCTTTCTCATAATAAAATTAACGCTAATCATTCTTTTCCGGTTTCCATTAATATTTTTAATAATCTTACCTATCTCAACAAATATAGCATCAATCTTATGTTTCTGACAGTTTGATATTTTAATGTTATATTTTTCTTCGATATTGAGTAATATGTTGTTAATGTGGTACTCTCGATGGTAAACAGATTTTCTTATAAATCTATGTATATTTTCATAAAAATTAACATATTCTTTCACATAATTATATCCTTGTACTACACCACAACTTAGACATGCTAACATCCCATCATCGTTAATAATATACTGATCATCACAGAATAAATCTTTTTTCGGTTTTTCATTGGAATATTCCAATTTTTGGTCACAGAAAGGACATGAAATTTCTCCTGATTCTTTCAATTCATTGTGTATATCTTCATTACAATTCATTCTATACTATTATATGAGATATTATTTTATGTAGTTTCTTAAATATTATCTAAATTATGTATATGAAGTGGAAAAACATAAACCGAGAAGAAAAAATAGTGACTGTTGCTGAATATATTGATGAAAGTAAAAAAATAACCACAGATTACAAAGCTTTTTTCGACAAAACAGAGATACCCGAGGTAGTATATAAGAAAATCGAATATATAGATCCTGACGGTAATATTGATGAAGACAAATCAATTTATCTCAGAGGATCTCTCCCTTATGATTTCAACAATGATAAGACCAGTCAAAAAGAACACACAGAATCTGACTCTGACTCTGACACAGAATCTGAATCTGAATCTGACTCTGACTCTGACTCTGACATATGAAATAAAAACATATAGATTTCATCACATTATAGGCGCCCATCGCTCTTCGAGCTCTTCCCACCAAGGCGCCTTTTGCAATAACGAATCCTCCATCCCCGTGACTTCGTCTTTGAATTTCTTGCTAACGCAAGCCAATCAAATACTTGTCATGCCGAGGATTCTATTGCCGTGATGGAGCCACGCTATGGAAAATGCGTTCGGTACCATATGAAATAAAAAACATATAGATTTCCATAAAATATTACCATCAGATGGAAAGTAGATATATAGTTGGGTTTGGTAAGAGAGCATTTTGAAAAAATGCTTTCGTACCCCCAACTATATAACTACTGACGGGGACGATTGAACGTTTTCCAAAGAATGTGTCATACCTGTGCTCATATCTACCAAAGGAGCCGCCAACGGATTTAGCTGAAAGAAACGCCTCCTTTTTTCCTCGATAATTTTAAATGAACAACGAATTTTTTGGAAGTATCACACGATTTAACTGCCTGAGAAGTGACACCGACCATCCTTAAGCAAGGTTTTATCTAAGGGTTGTCTCAGGACATTTTTTTAAAGAGGGGAGGGGGGAGGAGATATTTAAAACCTTTGGTGGCATAAGAAATGGCTTTCGTTATTTCACGTAGGAGTGTTGCAGAACCCTGAATAGCGAAGGCAGAGATTTTGCCGACATGATAATGTGAATGTACATGTTATTGTTTGCCGCATGAAAGTCCTAAGTCTAAAGTAGAAAGGTTTGAATCTTCGGGCGGGTATTTCGCTCTGCGTTGGCCTTTGTGTCCACAAACACTGTTGTCCACGATATTTCAAAACACCTGAGGTAAGAATCCCCCGCTCCACCAGCGACACTAAGTCTCGTTTGTTACTACATTAGCCTGTTCCAGGCGTTCAGATAGTGGAGCGCGAGCGAAAAATAAAGCGAGCGAAAAACCGGGAAAAAAACGAGGAGAGACTGGAGGAGAGGACGAGGGAACGCCTGTGAAATTAATTTTAAAAAGCCCATGCCGCCCACTTTAGACCGCCAACAGCGGCAGAGAAACATGAACCCAAGGTCAGGTCAAAGTAAACAAGAAAGTTATGTAATTATGCTCACCGAAATAGGTTTCTCCCGAGTTTGAAGGGTTGGGAAAAGTGCTGGTGATGCTTTAAGAAATCTGACATGCCGAATGGACATTGCAAAATTTTCTGCGATACGGAAACGCAACTGTCATCTCCACTACTGGACCAATAAAGGTAACAACAATCACAGACGACTTTATATACACATCGGTTTATCAAATTGATGAATAGAAAGCTTTTCACTCTGTGACGGAATGAACTTCGTCGTCTTCATCGATTGCGATGGCTACGATATGTTTGTTGTTGTTCTTTCCTCCACTCCTTCGACAGCAGGCTTTCATGACTTTCATAAATAATCTAGCAGATCCACTTCTCCTGCTTCTTCTTCGTCTACTTCAATAGCCAGCGCTCTAATTCCGATGCTTTGAAGCTGTTCTACTTGGTCTTTCATGATTACGACAAGCGGAGTGACCACAATTATCTTAGAAACAGCGTTTCTTTGCAATGCGTTGATTAACCTTGGAAATAGTTGAAAGATCAAGCTATTTCCAATCCTGTTGGAAGAACGGCGATGAGACCTCCTCCCAGAAACACGTTTTGAAGACAATCTTTTTATTCCATTTGCAAAGTATCCACATTTGTTAAATAGTTAAGCGTTTGCCGTAAACAGATATTTAACCGTGCGTGACTCGATGGAGGATGACCTTCGCACGGGCACGCCATATCGCATTTCTTGTCTGCGTCAACAACCCTCTGGTGTTGACAGGAGGTGTCAAATTTGGCCAATCAGAGGGTATACCAGATTCTGGTATACCGGAACGGCCTCCTTTGAGAAAATTTCACAGGCGTTCCCTCGTCCTCTCCCCCAGTCTCCCCTCGTTTTTTCCCGCTCTTTCGCTCGCTTTAGTTTTCGCTCGCGCTCCACTATCTGAACGCCTGGAACAGGCTATTACTACATCGGAGTATTGCTCATCTTTAGCTCTTTACCCAAAAACAGTGACAACAGGGAGAGTATACTAATCTACAGTAATACACTTTTTGATAAATGACTGAGTCATGTCTCACTATCTTACCCTGCTGCGCAGACAATTTCCAACAAGGAAAATCCTGTCAAAAGAAGTAAAGTTCACAACATAGTTCAGTTGAATGAAATAATTCGTATAAGCCAGGAAGAAATCATTCCTGTGAAGCATGAAGTTAGTAGCCAAACAAAATATATTTCGATAACAACCTTCTTTGGCAAAAAGGATAAAAAGCATTTTTTTTATATTTCTGTTATTTTTAAAATTAAAAATTAACCTTTTCTGCTTGATAAAAAATTAATTTTGTGATATGTGGAACAGTCAAAGCTATCATCGAATACGTTGCAACTGGTTTTAATGGTTACATTCGTACTACAATTTTGCTTCAAACAAGCAACGCAATGTTATACCTGCTAACAGCAGAGGAAGCATTGTGTTAAATTGGCAGGAAAATGAGCTGTGACTGCAAAAATGTCTCCAGAATATCTGAAATAAGGAAATGAAATAAGTACCTAAAACAAGATTCAAGAAATACGTTTACACCCACACGGAAAATGCAAACAATTCATGCGTTTTTATTGTCTCGTTGCCCATGACCGAACACCTGTCTCACGCGATTAATTCCTTCACGCATGTTTTCCTCCCTCAATAAGCAGCATGAAAGTGAAAAGGAGTAAGAACAAGGTTACACTGCCTTTAGTAAACAAAAACGCACTTACGACTTAAGGTGGCGTAACTCGCGATAGAGGGCGCCGGGTTTTTTTGGTAAAATTTTGCCCAAAATGATTTCATGTGGTGAACGTTCATGTACGAACATTTGAATACATTGAGGCAATTAAGCCTTGTGATACTGTTTAGACACTTTTCGCTGCAGAAACCATTAGGGGAATGTTAATATGCAATATCAAAAAGGAAAGAATATAGTTAAAAACACGTTTGTCCTGCATTGCTATCATATACATTTTGTACATCATCAGTGGTCAAATCTTAATTTGATCAAGAGAGTCAGGTTAAAGTTTTATGAATTTAAGGTTCAAAAAAAGAAATAAAATATGGAAAAGATTATTTTACACACTGTTACTTAATTAGTCCACCACCACTCGAGAGAACTTCGGGTTGATAACATACTGTCTTGATTTTCATCTATTTAACAAGTGTGCCACGAGGGCACACTGAATAACAAGTGATAATTAACGCACAAAGTTGGTTTTAAAACCTTATATATCACTGGCTATGTAGATCGCCAGAAGTGTTCTCCTGGTCACTTTCTCCCGAACTTTATATTTGCAAACTGCAGGATCAGGGATTAGCCCTTCAGCGACAGCCATATTAGACGTGCGGTTGATTATTCGTTTACTACAATAAGAGACATCCACTGGAATGCAAGATGCATAGTTACAAGAAACCGTACTCTGACAAGTATGCCACATTGCTCTTAAAATATTCGAACAGGTTATTAATCGAAACTATACCATTTATTTGTGTTCCCGAAAATGGGCTATCGAAGGCGGCCTTATCTCTATGCTATGACGATTTCAGCTTCACTGCTTGGCAACTTTTCACTTCCGCGATGAGTGGTTTAGGCAATATTAAACAAGCCTTTCTCTTCCAACATATCGAACGAAAACTTACCTTTGCAGGGATGGAGCAAAGTTAGAGAATTGGCCAACAGAGAGTTTTCCAAGCGATACTGAATAGAAATTGATTGGGCACTTAATGGAAAGACGCTGAGAGGAACACAGTGTGAACGTCGATTGTGCTTAAGGGTCGTTGCATAAATTAAACGAGATGTACTTCGTGTTGTTAATATTGGTTAGGTGGTTTGATGCTATGGTGAGGAAAACATTCCAACCCTTTTCTCTTGGTTCAGGTTAAATGATCCTATTTGTCAAATTAGAATTGGGTACAGTGTTTTGCGTCAACAGTACCCTTGAGATTGCAAAACAGACCTCTTTACGCGATATTGGGCCTTCTATTTGCATAAAAATCAGGCGATATACTGTATTCATGCATCAACGGCTACGCTAAATTATTTTTGCAGTTAAACTTACTGCTTTTTTAAGTACATTATGTTATTATGTTGCTTGCGAGCAAGCACTTCTGTTTAGCTTTAGAGCGAGCGTCCCAGTAGTCGCACGTACCAGCAGTCTCAACCCCATCGTGGCACGAGGAGGAAGGGTGGGATAGATAAGGCCTCTCCCCTGGAATTCTGCTGTGGAAAAGTTTTTACCTTTAGTAGATGACTTGTGTTGTCCTCTGCAAGATGAAGTTAACAGCATGGGATCGGGGATAAACATTTACACAGCGCTGCTGGAGGCCTGTGACTTGAGGCATTTTGGGGAATTTTCAGAAATGCCAAAAATACACGTTTTGCAGGCTTTTCACCTAGAATATGATTTAATTAAGCAATGAAATGCTTTTTTTCTAAGGTTTTTACAATTTTTTTCCTGAGAAAACGTTCCTTTGGGATGCAAGAATGATTTATTCGTCCAAAACGTGCTTGACCTCATTCCAATTCTCATACCATCTCTCATACCTTTCAACCGATTCGCATCAAACTTTCATAAAATGTGACTTGGGGACTCAAAACCTCAAGTTCTGGCAAAAATCTCCAGGAAAAAATCGGACAAAAACCGATGAGGGTCTCAGGCTGGAATCTAAATCGAGACCTATTTAAAACCACAATACCTCATTTTGCTTACCTTTTTTTAAGAACTGGCCTTGAAAACGCATGAGCGCTTTCTCAGACCTGGCTTTTTAAAGCTGAACTCGAATAAAGCATGCATGCCATCTGCAAACTCAATGTTATGCTAGTGACAGATTGCGCTTCATCTCGTGCAATGATATTTTTGTTGATAACTTCTATCTCTTCTTATCTTTTGAAGACGATAGAAAAAATCCATTGCTTTTTCTGCGTTCTCGTAGTTTCCATGAACCATGCCCAATTTTAGACGAAAATAACAGAATTTTTGACCCAATTTTCGATTAGAACAGTTTGAACTGAAAACCAGAAACCAGACTCTTTAGTAGGATGGCGCATGCCTGTTTAGCTTACGTGAGGGCAGCCCTCCTCCCACCGGGGGCAAGGGTGGTTTATATTCAGGAGAGGTCACGAACAAAGCATTGCTTGTTGAGGTAGTTACCAGAAGTTAACGATATTTGGTTAATTGAAACACTCATATAATTCAAAAACTGGTTTTAAAACCTCTTTATTTAACATCATTGACACACACAACTCTGCTGCCCAGTCCACGCGAATACGTCAGTTTGTTTCATTTACATATCATGTTGAAAGTGAGCTTTCTAAGCTGTTTTCGTCCACACGTTTGCGATTTCCTCCGGTTTAACTGTCCACGAATAAAGGATTACACCCGCCACGCTTGCTCCATTTTGGACCGATTTTTGTCCTTTAAGTATGGACAGAGCCCAAACCGTATAAAACTATTTTTTCTATCCGTTTTAGCCGTCCTCAAGAATTTCTATTTTCGAAAAGTTGCACTTTGGTTCTTTTAATTGTTTTTTAGCCGACAGAGAGCTAGGACGTTTATAAATAAAATGTGATCTAAAACGTATGCGAGTGAACGAGACCTTGTTGCAGTTTACAACACAAATATGAAAAGTAAGTTTAAAGAAAACAGTTCTAAGAAAGAAAAAGATGGCGATTAACATCAGTTTTAATTTGATACGTGACTAATACCGGTGAGATAAATAACATTTTAGCCAAAAAGGTAGTGGCGAATTAGACTACAATGAAAAACTAACTGACATAAATTTACTAGATGAAATTATGAATATATGAAACTCATATATTTTGAACTGCGGAATGAAGAATAAGTGTAAAGGAGGATCTTCTGCGAGGATCTTCTGCGAGGATCTTCTTTACACTTATAAATTTACTAGTATGTTTTATTTTCCAATAAGTCACACCAGTGGTATTGAACTTAGTTGTCTTTGAAACGTTAGTTTGAAAAACTCGTCAGGGTGTCTAAGTACAACTGCCTTGTGGATGGAGTAATATGCTGCCCAACCACCCCGTGCACTCTAGTGACCTTGGCCAGTGATGACACAAAGTTGATGGTAATCTTTAGAATATAGCTGCTCTGTACGCCCCGTTAACTTGAGCGTCCATTACGTCAGTATAAATGTACAACTAGCAGCTATTGAGCAGTGATGAGCAAGATGTTGCTATCATTTGTCATATGGTCATTTCATTTTCCAACGTGTGAAACAGAACAATAATGAAATAAAAGCAAGCTTTGGGTTCTCTAGTTATCTTGCACTATGGGTATCTTGATACCAAGTTGCCCGGATGGATGGATGGGTTCTCCAGTTTTGCCTCACTATCATGCTTTTACGCATGTGTTGAGAAAGAAGTTAAACACCTGTCAACAGTTATCGATTATAATTACAAACAAAAAAAAAATAGCGGTGGTTACTTGACCTAATCAGCTAAGTTACAGCCTGTAATTAGAAGTGAATTACCGCTAACCAAGATTCAAATTATTTTTCCGCCACAAATCTTAAGGAAGAAAGCCTAAGTCAAAACGTTGGACAAAAAGAACTTATAGGATTACACATAGTTATACCAGCCAAACTGAATTCGAAATCAACCCTAATCCTTGGCCACGTTACAAGAAAATGATGCACATCTGATGTCTAGAAACTGACTGATGCCGGTCACAGTGTCCCCTGACATACTAGGTGATGTTTTAGCCTGATGTAGGCTTAGGGGACACTGTTTAGCTTGTTTATTTATCAGTAACACAGTGACCTGTCACAGTGTCCCCTGACGTACTAGGTGATGTTTTAGACTGATTTAGGGCTAGGGGACACTGTTTAGCTTGTTTATTTATCAGTAACACAGTGACCTGTCACAGTGTCTCCTGACATACTAGGTGATGTTTTAGCCTGATTTAGGGCTAGGGGACACTGTTTAGCTTGTTTATTTATCAGTACCACAGTGACCTGTCACAGTGACCCCTGACATACTAGGTGATGTTTTAGCCTGATGTAGGGTTAGGGGACACTGTTTAGCTTGTTTATTTACCAGTAACACAGTGACCTGTATGGGTGACCTGTGGAGCGTAACCTGTAAAAGAAACCTGCCGGAGGATTATTAGCGGTAATCTTCCAAGTTCGGCTCTGCAAGCTACGTTAGAGGCATTATTGTTTACTTCTAAGTAGTGTTTACAAAATTTGAGATGAATTTTTTCTATTAGGGAACGATCCCATGTTTTAAAATTCTGCTTAGTGCACATCCCCCATATCTCACTGTTGTAGCTTAAGATCGGAAGTAGTAGTAGTAGTAGTAGTAGTTGTAGTAGTTAAGCAGTAGCAGTAGCAGCAGTAACAGTAGTAGCCGTAGTAGTAGTAGCAGTAGCAGTGGCAGTGGCAGTGGCAGTGGTAGTGGCAGTGGCAGTGGTAGTAGTAGTAGCAGTAGTAGTAGTAGTAGTAGTAGTAGTAGTAGTAGTAGTAGTAGTAGTAAATTCTTTATTTGCATGACCGCAAGATGTTACAGTATTGGAAAAGCATATTTATAGTAATTAATAACAAAACAAGACTAATAGTACTCTAATATTCTGCTAATGAACTTAAGTTACATCACCTTTACTTGATAATAACAATGTATCACGTATATTCATACACAAGGAAATAAACTTCATCACTAGCTTATTCACATGATAGTCATTAGAGTTCATGAGAAGTCTTATGCTTTCTGAGGTTGATTTCCTTTCAATGTCAGGCATTATTTCATTGGTTCGATTGAAGAATGTCTGCCTCTACAGAGAGTATTTGCTACATTGCAACAAGAAATGAGTTTCATTTTCTACTTGATTTGATTTACACAATGGGCATAATCTAGTTTCTCTGGGCATATCATCGGTTTGATATCGACCTAGTTCAATCATAAGTTTGTGATTACTTTCTCTAAACTTCACTAATTTTCGTCTTTCATTAAAGTTTCGTAGCTGGTTTAAATATTCAGATGTAAAGTATTCATCTTTAAAAACTTTATAGAATTCTAATTTCTTTGAATGTTCAAGGCTGTGTCGCCAGAGGATATATATTTCTCTTTCCTATTAGTTGTATATCTCCTAATTCTATCATGATCTAAAGATTCAGGATCTACATTGGATAGATGATATTGTTCTATCAAGTTCATTAAATTGGAATAAAATCCGGAGTTATTAATAAATGTAGATTCTTCGACATGAAGAAAGATTGTTTGACTATAGAGTCATTATCTTTGTTGTTTAGATAAACAAAATATTTCATAATTTTCTGATTAATTGGGATTATTAGCGGTAATCTTCCAAGTTCGGCTCTGCAAACTACGTTAGAGGCCTTACTGTTTACTTCTAAGTAGTGTTTACAAAATTTGAGATGAATTTTTTCTATTGGGGAACTATCCCATGTTTTCAAATTCTGCTTAGTGTACATCTCCCGTATCTCACTGTTGTAGCTTAAGATCGGAAATACCATTGTGTCAAAAATCTGGGATGCGGTATTGGGATTAAGTCTATTGAGAAGTGTATGTTTTCGTATACTAGAAAAGGCTTGCAGGGCTTTTTAACCGGCCGTCGCTATGGCGACCGCCGGTTTATAAAATGGCCACGGTTTTGTCGTGATAGTCAGTTGGCTTAACATACGAACAAAGTGCTGTAAAGCTTGTGGTACGGGTACTCAAGAGCGGTGCTGTCTTATATCAGACGCATGCGCATATTAGTCTGCTGAATGTTACCTTCGTGTGTTCTTGTCTTTTAATTTACAGTATTTAAAATATCAACGACGAAGGGTTGTTAAGTTTGGGTTTTTTTGTTAAGGTTTTTTGTATTTGTCTTGTATAACGCATGCACAATTGAGTAAAGCAGCTAATAGGATTGAATGCGAAATTGGCTGTGTTGTCTGATCTAGTTAGTGGTCATGGTGAAAATTTTTTTAGCGCAGGAGTTTTTTTATTGGGATTGACATTTTGAGGGTGTAAAAATGTGGGAGTCAGAAGGATTTGTGAATGTCAGGAGCATATCACGCTTCTGTGAATGTGATTTGCTTTGAAAGTTACGTTTTGTATAGGAGCGGTGTAACATTGTGCTGCGTGAGAGGGGATTCCCGAGTTAGCAAACCGGATTTAAACATCACGTCATGAGATATGCCTTGACGTGCCCCATACTCTGACGATCTGCTCGAGCTCGTGTTTATCAAGTGTTATATTTTGATTCTACTGCTATGTTCACTGTTTGCATTTAAGGTCTAGGCACAGCAGTAAATACTTCGTCGTCCCGGTGTGAGCATTCTCAGTTGTGGACGAAATTATATCGACATTCAACGTTTGAGTGAATTTGCGTTTTCAGCACAAATAAAAGCGATAAGAAAGATAAGCTGAGTCATCAGAGTTTAAACATTACGTCATCCAGTAACGTTATAGTCAAAATATCGTGTCACACAATCACACTTTTCGTCACGCCGGTTCGTATAAATAGAGGATCGCGCTAACATTTGTGAAACCGAGGGGTGGGGAGGGTCAGAATGGCCGGTTGAAATGCCCAATTGGCTTTCTTGTTCTTTTAAGTGTTCGACTGCAAGAGTAAAGTTTCCCGTTGGAGTTAAGCGTGTACCTAAATAGGTGTATTCTTGAACAATTTCAGTTGGCTCGGTGCCTATGTTGAAGTTGACGTCAACGGATTTCCTTGGGCGTTTTTGGAATATCATTATTTTTGTTTTCTTGGTATTGACTTTTAGCATTCATGTTTTGCAATATGAAGAGAGAGTGTTTAAACAGTAGTAGTAGTAGTAGTAGTAGTAGTAGTAGTAGTAGTAGTAGTAGTAGTAGTAGTAGTAGAAGTAGCAGTAGTAGTAGTAGTAGCAGTAGCAGTAGCAGTAGCAGTAGTAGTACTGGCACTAGTAGTAGTAGTAGTAGTAGTAGTAGTAGTAGTAGTAGTAGAAGTATTGAACAAATAATCATCAAGTGGAACGATTATGGTAATCAACTTACATTGCGCATGTTCCATTCAAACATATTCACATCCGAACTGCTATAAGGTGAACCAGGGGTCAATTCAATAGAACACTTACAAGTGCAATTTCCAAGTGTAGCTATTATTTTCATCTTCTGAAATAATAGCCACGTTTGTAAATTACACTTGTAAAAACTATTATGAAAACTGTTAAAACTAGTTCAAAGCTAACACTGAAAGCGTTACGAGTCTCCGGCCAAGTGGATTCCACATTTCCATTGAATATTGTTCAATATTGGTGAATTCGGGTGGTTAAAAGTATTTAATCTGTGACAAGGATCAAGCAACAATCAAATATTGATTGCTAAACAATTTCCGCACCTATTTGAGCAATAAACTTTGGCTTTTCCTTGCAGTCTTCTTTCATTCGCCTGCTGTCTCATAGAGAATACGTAAATCTAAATCTGAGTTTCCTTATAACAGGTGCTCTCAGTGGTTAATTGAATACATTAGTGAGCATTTTTCTTTGCATTTTTGCAGGGTACATTCACTGGCCAGCGGGCTCATACGGGATACCTAGAGCTGCATCCGGGTGCCTGAGTGACTATGGTCTTGACTGGCTTGTCGGGCAGAGAAAACAGGATACCGAAGATACCGATCCACAGAACAATCAATCACCGGAATTCCACCTGAATGCAACAGTATATAAATCAGCCGTTTTACGTTCGTTCTGCTTAAAAACAGATACATCATCGATCGACGAAAATCGAACTTCCTGGCCTCGAGGTACAGTAATACAGCCATTTTGTATTTGAACGTCTCTTTTTCTTTTCTTATAACATAGAGGGCACAATTACTGAATTCTGATTGGTTGAGACATAGGGCATTTTTTCTTAATTTTCTTTGGGACGAGGGCAAAATTACTAATTCCTGATTGGCCAAGCGCTAAAATTACTCGCATTTAATTGGCTGAGCGCGAGAGTGCGTCATTTGCATTTGTAGCCGTCTTGAAACGAAAAACGGATTTTGAGTTGTTCAACGCAGAGATCGCTTCAAAGTTTGACTTTTAACCGGGTTGGTTGGTAAAAATGGTATGGAAATCGGGTGTCTGCATGAAGAGAAGTTCCAAAAGGTGAGCCTATATGTGTTACGGGAGACAGCAAATGGTTATTTGTTCTAAAACAACTGAAAACTTTGGAGCGACGTGGTCGATAATTTTTCCAGCGAGAGGAAGCTTCGCAACTCAGGTGAATAAAATTTACTTAGTTAATTGAGTATAAACTGTGTTTTGTCAATGAAGTGGAATTGTATTTATCTCCTACGATGTACATAATGGACAGTCCTTCTTGTTCTTCTTCTCTTTTCTTTCTCCGGCCTTTAGATCTATGTAAAATGCTCCCTTTATAGCGGAGCCAGCGCGCTAGCGCGTCAGCGGAGCTCCATTGCTAAGGAAATTTGGTAACCTATCAAGCCAAGAAATTTTGGTAGTGATGTAATGGTCACATGACCGTCCGTCCGTACGTCCGTACATCCGTACGTCCGTCCGTCTGCAACATAGGGTTACCAATACACTTCATATACTGGATATAACCCTGTGCTGAATTCCGTGTGTTTTTGGCGCGAAATTGCATGTTGACCTGCGTTGTAGCAAAACAAGCAAAGACAACAAAAGTCAAAAACAAATTTGTTACTGGGAAAAAAAGTTCAAAAGAATACTCAGTTGTCTTTTTAATGGAAGGGGAAAAGTTCAATTTGGGCGAAAAAAATTAGGCGATAAAGTTCAGGTGAAAAATTCAAATTTGCCTCGTCGGTTCTGTTCAAACTCGGTCGGCACACCGCTTGAGTTTGTAGCTTTTCGCAGCGGTTTCCACGCCAAATATAGCAGAGCTAGTGCTTTTTGGTTTTCTCTGTCCACAACCATGGTTTTTACGGCGTTCCGAACACATTTTGCCAGGAAAAACACCAGCACTTTCATGCTGATAGGTAGCCTGTCACGAAGAAAGAAATAAGTATTAAAATTAACTTCTAAAATGATTGTAAACGCTCATGGCCTAGTGGACTAATCTCCGGCTTCTCACGCCGACAAGTCGGGCTCGGCTCTCGGCGAGGGCAGGATATTCTTCTTCTTTTTTTCTTTCTTTTTTTTTTTAATTTAACGACTTGAATGAGAGTATTTTCACAAATTTATAACTGCCAGCAAAAAAAATAAAAATGAAAATAGAATGATGTGTGGAGAGAGAGGAAACTCTCTGAAATTCTGAGTTCCAGGTGGAAAAAAAAACAAAACAAAACAAAAAAACAAAAACAAAAGGGAGGGCTCCGCTTTTAGGCTTGGCTAAATCTATATATTTCAAATCTGTAATAGAGCATGCATTATAGTGACTGAGTACTCAGCAGCTTCTGTCTGCCTTACAAAAGGGATTTTGTCACTGTAGACTGTTTATGAAGAGACTGGCCCTTGTTTAGACGCAAAACAGCCAAGCTTCTGGCGATTTCAAATTGTTCTCCATCTGGACTCTGTATTCTTGAAAGCCAGTGTAACCACCCTCAGGGAGGGCAATAATTGCTGAGCACCTGTGAATATACACTAAGGAAAAGCCTCCTTTCTGTTAGTGAATCACAACTTGGATGTTCCTCACCACCGGCAAATAGCTTCCTAAAACATATCGGACAAACGATTGCAACTCCTTGAGAGACAGACTTCTTCGGAAATTGTAGAAACCGTAGCTTGTGACTTAGTTCCATTGTCAGGACACCAAACGCGCTTAAGCCTGTGTGATGCTCGGTGCGTTTTGCACTCTCCGGGTTCGCATGCGCGGCGTTCATCGATGAAATTAGCCACAAGTTCCCTGGGGAGTCGGCGCCAGTCGACCGCGACGCCTTGGACGGGAACTTGCAAGTCTTAAGCGTTTACTGCTTACTTAAAGCAGCTATTACAGCAATGTACTTAGTCCAAGTCCAACTGGAAGGATAAAAGCCACCATGAACGCATCGAGCACCACACAGAGTTCAGCCCTTTTGGTAGGGTGAGGGAGCAGGAAAGAATGGCCTTGTAGGGTGGGGTAAGGTGCTTCCTGGAGACAGGCACACTTGTGGCTTAGCCAGTGACATCCTCATCTAATGTAGTCAGCCTCAGTTTCGTAGAGCGGGTGATCCACACCTTCTTTCAAGCATCTAAACCACAACTCCTTAAAGGAGCTAGGTCACTGATAACGCATATTGAAAAAATGGGCAAGTTTTTTCAACTTTGTCATTCGTAATCCGTCTTAATCTCCCTCAGTCGTAACCATCCTTGTTTAGTTTTGGTTTATTATCACTTCTTTCATGTTTTTCTACCAAAAGAAACTATTATTTTGAGGTTCTCTTCAATTAGAAAATAATTTTCTCAGATCAGAAAAATGAATGAAAATACCGTGACATAGTTCCTTTAAACTTGACTGCAAACATGCTGGCCTTAATTGAGGACGTGCTACGGACGGCTTTGCAATCAGTTCCGTTTTAGCGGCGCTTACCAAAACGTTTTTAGAGAAGGTGGGGTTAGAATTTGAACCACTCCATATTCTGACGAAATTCAATAACCGATATTGAGAACAAAAATGTAAATTATAAATGCTTATAGAGGGAATGCGGCAAATATTTATTTCCTTGGCAATGTCATTTAACATGTCCTTGAATTAAATAAAACGGCTTAATTAAAGGTACGATAACGTCAAAATTAACAAAACCGCAACGGCCCGACTATATGTCAACAGATGAAGTGGAAAAGGAGTAAAAAGAGTGAAAAAGAAAACTGAAAAAAGAAAGTACGCCAAACGGAAGCCGTATCAACGCCAAAAAGATCTAGATGGTAGAAAGTCCACGCGTCAAGTTACGGCGCCACGTAAATAAATAAGGTTGTCAGATAACTCTAATTTTAAACACAAACGCACTCTTCAAGGTGACGCATAAAATTTCGCCCCCGTGTTAGCCATATTTATAGGCCTCCATTGGGAACCATTAATTCAAAGAGATATAGAGTTTGCAAACAGCTAAAAATAAATTCACTTTAGGAAAGTTCAATTTCCTGTTTGAGGAAAGTGTCAAGGCTTTTAAGTTCACGGAGTCCTGTATATCAGATTTTCAGGATGGTTATATATAGCTTCCACTGCTGTTCTTCAGTGATCAATCTAAAATATCACATATCAAGTGGAAAAATTGATTGTCGTTGTGAATTTTCCTTGTTTCAGTTTTCTGTTAACCCCTGGCTGAAGAATACCACGAGGAGTTTTTTTGGCAGGTTAGCCTTGGTAGATCTTGGTAAGCATTTTATGGCGAAATTGTATTAATGAGAAATTAGAATTGAGAATTCAGTAATGATAATTTTGCAAATACACACCATATTTAAGGTACTTTATTTGAACGTTAATGTTGCCAAAACTTTGATGAGCACAAAAATTAAACTGGCAAACAATTGAAGAAGGACTACCGTTTTAACTTCGATAAATGGAGATTTAAAATTTCCTATAGGTAGCTTCTAAGCTAACCTTTGAGGTCATAAATTTCGAGTAGTACCACGTATTTTACAAAACAAATAGCAATACTTACGAGCAACGTTTAAGAACTTTTATTTTTATTTTCAAAAACTTAAAACATAGAGACATCTTGTACAGCCAAGTAAATTGCGCCACAGCAAAGTTCTTCTCATTATAGTACTTCAAAAACGCATAAATACTCAGTAGGCATAGTGTCCAATTCATGCACAAATTTAATCACGTGCAAGGGCTTTTACACCTGGTAAAATTCATCTAACTGAAAAGACACGGGCGAGATTTGAGTTCACCCTCAAGGGAAATACGGCGTTAAATGACTGAAACAATGGAATGCAAATTAGGATGAACATTTTATCTAAAAAGTACTACTGAACATGAAATTTTGCATAAAACGGTCTTGTAATTTGCAATTCAACGAAAAAGTAAAAAATTCAACACAAAATCAACAGAGCAAACAAAAAACCGTCGGCCGTCATTATTCCAAAACGAAATACGAAGTTTTTTAAACCACGGAAACACTAAAAACACCCCATTGCAAGAGACGATTACTACCAAGCCTAGGATAAGTCACAAAAAATTCTCACCAATTTGCAATTCCGTAAGAGTTTTCATTATCCAGTTTTTCGCGTTGAGGATAGATTTAGGGACACTTTCCTCTAGCAATTTCTTTTTCTTTCTTTCTTTTTGGATGGCAGCATTTTTTGCGGCAAGTTAAGACGCTTGAACTGAGTACTTCAGTTTCAAAATTTATTTTGCATGTAACTGTAGTTCACCAACCACAGGCTTACCATCCTCTGTTTGTGTTGCGGACCTGTGCTAGCTGAATATTAATAGCCGCTTCGGTTGTGCACAAAGGATTTTGTGAATACGAAAATTAAAGCTTTTTGAACGGATAAAAGTCAAATAAAAACGCTTAGAAACATGAACACTGTGTTAATGTAGTTATTATGTGCTTGGTTTGTCGATTCAAAGCTCCGGGAGGCGGTTTTAGAAACTTGAAGTTTGACCTACTCTATAAATGTATGTATACTCACAAGGCATGCAGCTTCAAGAACCTCAAATTTCCGACCGGCTTGGGATTTGGCCAAAATTAATACCCTTAACCTTGTGCCATTGAAAAAAGAATCCCGGTTTCCGAAAGAACAGTCTTTGTAGTTTGATTTGGCCTGATTTTGACTCATTCGAGTCCGCGAACTGACCTTTAAAATCCAGCACAAACTTTCGAATCTGATGGAAAATTTGTTTCTGCCTATGATCTGCACAAGTTGCCTACTCAAAGGCATCTCAGGAATGCAGTTTTCGATGCAAATTTGAACTCACGAGTCCCAAGCGGCCTGTTTGGCACACGAGAAACACGTGCAAATTGTAGGAAATAGTAAAATTTATTTCACCATTTTAATTTATTTTTATCACCATATTGTTACGCTGCGATGCGTGGCAGCACGCGCGTGTACTAAACAGGCCGCCTGGGACTCGTGAGTTCAAATTTGCATCGAAAACTGCATTCCTGAGATGCCTTTGAGTAGGCAACTTGTGCAGATCATAGGCAGAAACAAATTTTCCATCAGATTCGAAAGTTTGTGCTGGATTTTAAAGGTCAGTTCGCGGACTCGAATGAGTCAAAATCAGGCCAAATCAAACTACAAAGACTGTTCTTTCGGAAACCGGGTTTCGTTTGTCAAAGGCACAAGGTTAAGGGTATTAATTTTGGCCAAATCCCAAGCCGGTCGGAAATTTGAGGTTCTTGAAACTGCATGCCTTGTGAGTACATATATATATATATTAAATAGAGGAGGTCAAACTTCAAGTTTCTAAAACCACCTCCCGGAGCTTTAAATCGACGAACCAAGCACATAATAACATACATTAACACAGTGTCCATGTTTCTAAGCGTTTTTATTTGACTTTCTTCCGTTCAAAAAGCTTTAATTATCGTATTCACAAAATCCTTTGTACACAACCGAAGCGGCTATTAATATTCAGCTAGCACAGGTCCGCAACACAAACAGAGGATGGTAAACCTGTGCACCAACCTTTGTTATTTTGGTTGTTTTTGTTCTGCGTCATGGAATAAAACACGCTTTTAAAGAACAACACATCAGCTAATCAGAGCAGAAATGCAATACTCCGGGGACGTTTTTGAATCCGTTCAAAACACTCACGGCACGTCCTTTATCAAGTCTAAATATCTCGCGCTTCGCGCTCAAATTTTTAAACTTGATCAAAGACGGCTTTTTGTGTCTTAAGCATTACTTTAAAATTTCGCAAACAGGCTTGGAACTTAGAACAGACTTAGACAGTGTTTTAGACTTACTCTGTGTCTTCAATTCTCTTTATTTTAACTAAGCTGATGTCAATATTTTTGACTTCAAATGAATCATCCTGTTTTAAAATGAGCTACTGGACTTGTGCGTCGGAGATGTGTGTCTGTTACTCAATTGCGTGATAACGTCTTATTTAACAGCATGTTTTTTTGGGACCCTGGCGTTGAAAAACGTCAAGTCTCATTGTGCATGTCACCCTATGGAGAAGTGCTTTATGTTAGTGGAATTCGAAGACGACGTTTTTCAGAAACGCACGTTCATAAGTAACTTAAGCTAAAACTGAATTGAAACCGAGATACTATTGACCGAAGAGTAGACATTTAAAACAACATTTCCCATCCAAAATACTCAGGGTAAGGCCCGAGTAAAACGTCGAGCTTCACATGAGACGAACTAAATTAAACGATTTAAGGTAGTGATAAGTTGGACGTTTTACACAATTAAATTCGTCTCATGTGAACTTCGAGGTTTCACCTGGGCCTAAAAACAGAGGTGAAATAGCATTACGGCTCTAATTTGATCTAAGATTCCATGCCCCAACTTTAGAAAAATATATCCTTTTAAGTTTTATTTCGGCATTCTGGGCTGGTTTCAAAATATTTTTGAAAAATGGCGTTGTCGCGTTTTTTAAATCACCGCAGATTTTTTTTCAGAAGAATCATTATAAAATCAATCTATTCTACAACTCAGAGTCCAGCTTCATTAAAGTTAACTAGGCTGATCATTCCACTTTTACATTTTCACTCTATCACTCTCAAGGATGCATAGTTAATTCTCCTTTCTGGTTGTTGTAGGAGATCTCAAATCAATATAACATTTTCTACTTGATCGGTTTCCTTTTTCTCTGGTTTTGCAGTTTATGCCATTCAACGTCTCAATAAAAATGGTCAACAAATTTGGGTCGGCTGGACCGTCAAATAGAAAGAACTCATGTTGCAATCGTTCGACGCCCCAACCTCATTTCCTTTACCAAATCTATTGCAATATTTTTGAAAGTGTTTCACAAACATTTGCCATTGGCACAGCCCTTTAGCTGAACTAAAAACTTGAATCGTGCAACTGATTTCGTTTGCCTTGAGCTTACGCTTTAGCGAATGGAAAAATGCTAGAAACTAGAAAAATTAAAGCATTTTCTATTTTTTTTTCTTTTCAAAAATATAGTGGGACAAGTAGTGACTGAAAGAAAAAAACCAAACAAACCATCTGAAGTACAAAACTTATAATTGATAAAAAATTTTGGAAATTGTATTTGCTGAGTTTACAAACTTAGATGCTTTATGCGGCGAAAGTGGAGTTGGAAGACTCATTTTCAATTTACCTTGTTTGTAAATTACCTTTATTGACGCAAATATTGCGCAAATATTGTTATTTAACCAGCTGGTTCTGTAAATTATTGGGCTCGATCCAACTTGCATGTTCGACATAAGAAGAGTTCGATGTTTAACCCATGTCTTTAAGATTTAAATGTTCATGTGAAGAATCGCATAATATACTAAATACCATCACCGCTATTACTTAATTTAAACTAGAGAAGGACAATCCTTCTATTATATGAAGTTACCCTTTAGTGGCTAGCGTGTCAGGGATATTCATATGCTTCCATTAAGAGCCATTAATCCTTTAAGACCTATATAATTTATGAAAAGCTAAAAATGACTTCACTCTACGAATGATCACGTTGCTATTTGGGGAGAGTGTGAAAGGCTTTATAATTTACGAAAACTTGAATATCAGATTTTAAACATGGTTATATTCAACTGCTTTCCTGAACAGATCAGTCTAAATAATAAGTAAATAGATTAAATGTCATTGTGAAATTTTGCCGGTTGTAGGAGTGTTTCAGTTGTTGTTCACCGCAGTGAGGAACGCGAGGTAAGAAAACATTTTAAGAACTGTACTACTCACAAAAATGAAATGTTAATTTTACAACTAGATGGAACATTAAAGGTAAAAATTCCAAATCTTTCCTGAAGATGAAAATTGAACTAAAGAAAACTGAATTGAACAAAGACCGCCACTCGCCATTCTAGTTTTTAAAGAAACCTTCTCTTAGGTCCGAAATATCGCTTCGTAATACATACAGCAAAACAAACAGCAACGTACTCACTTGCAAGCACTTTTCAAGAACTTTTATTTGAATGTTCATGTTTTAGCATTTTATTCACGAGCGCAAATGTTAGAACCAAATGATCAGTATTGTAATTATCATCACAGAAAAGTGCCGCTCAAAAGTTTTTAGTAGAATGGCAACACTTTATCATTTCATTCACAGACTTAGAAGTTAGAACCACCTTACGTGAACCAAGTTTTGACTCTGCTAGTGACTCAGGGGTTATAAACATTTGAGAGAATTCGAAGCTAGGAATTGTGGCCTGGCAAATTTGAGCTTTCATAACTCTACGAATTTCGTTTATGAAGAACATGAAATTTCGAGGCGTGACAATTATTAGGGTACGTTTCATAGTTTCTACTCGTATTCTGCGTGTTTGCTAGCCACAGTTCATATGAGTTGTTCATAGTTCGGTTGTCAATATAATAATTGTTTCTCGTTAAATTGTTGTTTCCAGTGAAGTAAGCTGTTTACGTACTTGTTTTCCGCCATTTCTCGCTTTCTGTATTTTCAAGGTCACTGCTGATGCCTTACTAAAAAAAGGTGTAAATATCTATTCTAAAGCTTAAGTCTCAGCTGTATTAACTTCATCTGGACTGTTGTTTTGAAAAAATCAAATCTGTAGGACAGCTTGAGCAAACAATAGAATTATAATGGAACGGCTCAGTGCTGTCTCGAAGACAAGGACGCAGTTTTCAACTATCCATAAATCTTTTACCTTATTTATTTCAATTGTCTCCACACAAGTGGCAGATTAAAACATTTTTGTTCAAATCATATAACACCGAATCTACTTCTTACTTGCAAAAACTAGAATCATGATTTCTTTTCTTCGCTAAAATGGATTCATCCAGCTGTCAAATTTTCTTTCTTCTTACGATCATTTTACTCTCACATTTACGTTCTATCAGTCTCAAGGATGCACATTTATTCTCCTTTCTAGTTGTTGTACACCACTTTTAATGTCAGACAAGTTAGAGTCTAAAATCAATAAAATGCTTCCTAATTAACCGGATTCCTTTTTTCTTTTCTTTTTTTTTTTTTTTTCAGGCGTTGCAATTTGTCTGAATTTAGGTTAAAAATTATGCTCAATAGATTTTAGTTGGGTCGACCGGGGCAATCGAATAGAGCGGCGCCGAACATTTCATGTACTGCGTCTATCGCAATATTTTGACAGCGTTTTATAAACATTTTTGCCATTGGTACGGCCCTCTAACTGAAGTATAAAGCTAAATCGTGTAACTGATTTCTATTATCATGAGCTCACACTATAGCCAGTGGAAAATAAATGGCAAGAATCTAAATGTTGAAGCTTCCTCTATTATTTTTATTTTCAGAAATATAATCACTCATGAAGAAAAAAAGAAAACAAACAAAACATCTGAAATACAATAATTACAATTAATAAAAAAATATTCAAGATCGCATTTAATGAGTTAAATTTAGATGTTTCATGTACAGAAAGTAGAGTTGGCAAACTCATTTAAAATTTATGTCATTGGCATCATTAATTTTATTGACAAGAGATACTGCACACGAATTGTTGTTTTCGCAGCTGGTTCGGAGAATTATTGGGGTTTTTCCAACTTACATAAAGAGCTGTTAGTTCGAAGAAAAAACTGTTCGATGTTTAGTCCCATGTTCATATGAAGAATCAAATTGTGAATGTTATTGCTTAGTTTATACTGTACACGGATAATCCATTAGGGAACAAGCTAAAATCAGCTTCCCACCCGTCACTTTCGTGCAAAGGTTATTTATATGCTTCCATTAGAAGCTATTTACCCGAAAGAGTCATTTAACTTGCAAACAGTTAAAATGAATGCACTTTACGAATGATTAGATTTCTGTTTGAGGAGATTATTGTGAAAGGCTTTTGCGTTTGCGAAATCCTGTACAAAGCATTGAACAAATCAAATAAGTGTAAATAATTAGCTAAGTTAATTGACTCTATATATATCATTGTGAAATTTCCCGGTTGCAGGTTTCTTTCAGTTTTTCAGTGTTAAGCCCAGCGACGAACGCGAAGAAGAGCATTGTGATTTTAGCAACTACCCTTACAGTTTTTGGTAAGTATCTTATACTGAAATTCAGTCATTTTCAGTGAGAACTTTACAACAAGACGAGACAGTAAAACTACTCTGTACAAATGGTTACGTTGCGAAATCTTTGATGAAAACGAAAATTAAACTAACTAAAAATTGAAGAAAGATTACTCTTCTGGTTTTTGTCGATACATAATATTTGAAATGTTTCGCTATAAGTAGACTACGCTGGCGTCTCAGATCGCAAATTTCAGTTCGCAATACGTACAGCAAAACAAACAGCAACAGACTCATTTGCAAGCACTGTTCAAGAATTTTTATTTGAATTCAAAGTTGGGAACTTTACGAGATTTTGTTTATGATGTACATCAAATTCTGTGGCGTGGAAATTATTGAAGTCAGTTTCATAGCTTTTTCTCGTACTCTTGGACTATTTGCTGGCCACATTTCGTATCATTTGATCATAGTTCGGTTTTTAAAATGGTGCATCTACATGAACGACATATATTTAGTGAATTGCTCATGTATCATTATGAAATTTCCCGCTTGCAGGTTGGTTTTCTGTTAACTCAACTGAGGAAAACAAAGAGGAACCTTTTGGCAAGCAGCTTTGGTAAGCCTGTGTAAGTATTTTATAGCTAAATAAAATTCTAGAGAAGAGTAACTGTTTAAAACTGTCTAATAAACATCATGGAGAATTTTTCCAACTGCAGTTTAGCATTTTTGTTAGTGTCATTGAGAAACCCGAAGAAGGGTTTTTTTCCGCTAGCCTGGGGAAGTAATGTACACTTAAGGCGTGTTTGATCAAAACAGTATCGCTCTAGACCGGCACACACAGTCAGCAACTGTAAGTTATAAAAAGGCTTACTGTTCTAACTCAGCGCAGTTCAAATCTGCAACCTCTATAAAACTGAACCGATCGAAATAACTTAAGATATGGTTGTAGACTTAAGATATTTCCTTTTTTTGTATCTGATACAAGTATTAACATTTTTAACCCCAGTTTAATCATTCACCTTTCAAATAACGTTCTGTACTTGCGTGTCGGTGATTTGTAGATATCTGTGCTGTTCAACCGTGTACAATTTTAATTTAACAACACGGTTTTAGAGAAAGTATGGCGTTCCCGTATGTCTTCACGTTGTGTCACAGAGAAACACGAAGAATACATTTTTTCAGCAACTAGCGTTCAAAAGTATAGTTTGCTTTAGCTTTTCAAACTGATACTGAAAGTCCCTTTAACCACTGGAGCCCAGCGTAGATTCAGCATTATGAACTGAAAATTTTTTTAAACTTCATATCCAGTATAGCTGCAGCAGTTACCGGTATGGCCAATGGTCCAAGGAATGCCGAGGAAACACTGCAGGGTTTTGATGACGTCACGTTAAGAGGTGGGAAGAAATGTGAAGAAATTGATACAGTAGAGATGTTAAATGTTTAACTTGGTATTTGCAAGTAAACTGTATTCAGTGCGTCAGTAAGAAATTCGAGAACCCGGCAGGAGTCAAAACGATGAACGCCCTCGTCCTGTGGTCTACAGTTTGCGCTACAAGGCTACTCGTAAACCGAGGCATTAATTTAATTTATTACATTTATTAGGAGCCACAGTCGGGCACAGAGACCGTAACCGTGTGAGTCCACGCAAACCATGAGCTGTAACAGCAATTTGGTTATTTTAGAAAAAATTGCGTCACCCTAAGTGATAAAGCCGCCCGGATAAGGCAAAATTGTGTGAGGCTACTATCTTATGAGAAAATTAGCAGTGTGAGTTCAGCTTGGTTATTGTGAACTTGCCTTCCGTTCAAGCTAAGGTGTACAATGTGTGAAAATCCTCAAAAGGCAATCAGAAAGGGTTTGTCACTAAAGTGCTTGCCAATAGATGATAATGGATGGCGCTGGTGTAAATGCCTGAGTGTGTAGGGTACACACTCAGGCATTTACACCAGCGCGTGAATGGCAAGCACTATAGTGACAAACATTGTATTGTCCCGAAAGACCTTGACAAACAGTTTTTCGTCCTAAAGAAGTGTCGTAATAAGTTCGATTGTTTAGTGCACGAAATGTTACTAATTAGAGAATTGACACCATCTCTTAATGTCCATTCGGATTCAATTCGAGCTAAACCATTTGCGTGACTCTGCATTAATCATTAATGTTAATCTCCAGCTACTATTCCTGACAGTTTATTTGTATCATTTTTGAACTTGAAAATGGCGTCATGACGACACCGAAACGTCGTTCGATTTTACCAGCGTTGATTTTTACTTGTTTTGGTATAACGAAACCTTCAATTCCTCTCTTACTGTAAAATAAAAACTCATTTCCTTGAGATCCACTGTCCTTAAATTTAAGAAAGTCGTACACTTTGAAAAAGCGACTTAAGATATCCATTTAGAGCGCTTTTCAGTTGAGAGTTGTGAAACCAAAACCAAAGTATAGCCAATCATAACAAACACACGTTACCCAATGAACCAATCAGAACTCAATGCAAATGCTTGTATCAGGGGCCGGGTGCGGTAAAACGCGAGCGACAAAAACACAATCGGTTTTGATTTTACTCCTGATTGGAAAAAAAGTTGCGTTAGCTTCTTAAACCAATCTCAAAACAAAGTAACGCAAAACGCAAATTACTTTTGACGTAATATATCAAACACGAGAAAGAGTGTTTCATCAGGATATCCAAACACCGAGGAGTGGGTTGAAAAAACGAGGCGCAGCCGAGTTTTTTTAACCGACTTCGAGGTGTTTGGATACCTGATGAAACACTCTTTCGAGTTTTTGATATGGCTTCTCAAACCATTCATAATTCTTGGAGAAATTCAAAGCAGAAGTTCGCAAAACTTTATGCTAATTAAGATCCGGTTTCCAAACCACCGTCACGGTAGTGATTTCCTTTGTTTTCTCTTTATGAATTATTAATGAGTTTGAGAAACTCAATTGAAAACTGGCTTAACCCTTATAATCAACAAGTTGTGCTAATATCTGAATACTAATTTTAAGCAATAGCAGAAGTCTACAAAAATGATGGTAATGAAGAGTTCATGCAGAAAAATTTCACCAACGCTATTTGCCTGTATACGGAAGGAATTAATGTGACATGCAAGGATGAAGAATTAAAGGCCAAGCTTTACAGCAACAGAGCTGCGGCACATTTTTATTTGGGTGAGGATATTTGTATTTTTCACGGCTTTAGTAAGCTTCAAGATTACTTTTGCGATAACAAGTTTTATGGCTAACTGGACAATAACTGAAAAACTTTGAAACACCTTCTTGAACTTGGGGGAGTCACTCCCTGGCTGCGGGAAGTACGGGAATCTATACAGTAGAAACCACTGAGATTCAGAGAGTAGACAGTACTTGGCTCCAACAGTAAATTTAATACTGCGATACCTCCAAGATATCACCAGATTTTTCACCAAGAATGCCACCGAAGAACGTTTTACAAACCAGAAATAGCGGAAACTACATAATTCATTAACAAATCTGAGTTAATATTATTTCATTGCATGAAAAAACTTCGATTGGAAGAAACGGAATTTACGCTTTACAAAATTAATCACTTTCAAAGCAAAACAGGTAGATAACAGTTTAACAAAGGACTAGCGCAGGTTACAACACTCTAACGCTTATTACGGTTATGATTCAATACAAACACTTAATGGCAGGTAGTAGGTACGGTTCACTTAACTGAAAACTAAGGAAATATTTCTATGTTGGATTTTTCTATATTTTTAATAGCAATGCAAATATAACTTATTTCTTCTCCTCGCACTTTAAACTGAACCTAATCAGCACGGTGTACCTTGCCAATCAATCAATGTCAATCAATCAATGAAGCAAGCAAGCCATCAATCAATAAATTTATTAACTATTTACTATTTATTTTTTCTTTCTTTGCTTATTTATTTACTTATTTGCTTTATTTCACTTACAGGAAATTACCGCGATTCACTAAGTGATGCAAAAGTTGCCATTGCCTTGCAACCATGTTATATAAAAGCGATAGTAAGAGGTAGGTTTTCTTGAAAAGGAATCTTGTTGTCATAAAATAACAGAGATAGCTGTGAATTTACTACGACATTGTCGCGACAGACTACTACAAGCCCAGCGGTATACCCTATTGTTTGTGGATAATTCTGCATCTAAAAAAACTGCGTTTTCCACTACGAAAACAAGTAGTTAGGAGATTATATTTACCTAAATCTTGGAAGTTGACCCTCTGAAGTCTTCCCTAACAATGTCACAATATCACAGACTGTAGGAAAGTGTGTGGTATACACTGGATTCTCTGATTTTCAGGTTCAACGCCATTTCATAAAACATATGTGCGGCTTGCAGGTTTCTTTGTATTTTACACATCTCGCCATCGGTTAAAGAATGTTTATAGACCGTAAACCATCTAGGAAAAACCGAATTCCAGAGCGGTGATCCTAACTACAATAATTAAACACATCTAGAAAAATGGCTCAACGTCACATATTGTAATGCGTCCTGAATCGAGTAAGATGCATGTGCTTTTGTTTCTTGACCAATTTCGCCCCTCAGGGCCCTTTTTTTCAACTGAATATCTTCTGTCAGTCACCTCTTTGTCACTAATGATGAGTCAGCAACAACATTTTACCGTAAGCAACTGATAAATGGCTAATATTATTATTTAGTTGCATTTACAGCATTTTGTTAAAATCTCCCAACTGCCTGACAAATCAAACATCAGTAAATACATATTAACTTCCACGTGTTCACTTTTATATCGTTAGGGGCAAGCGCCTGTGTACAACTGAATCAGTTTGAGGAAGCATTCACGTGGTGTGATAAGGGATTAGCTGTATCCTTCATTATAGACACTTTGTTGTTTATCTTAAGAACATGAAGCTATTAACGCTAACGTCATTTCATTAACCCAAAGTTATCCACACTGTGGATTAATAGTATGTTTAATCAAATAGTGCAGAGTGAAATAAGGAAATAATTTCACTCGCCTTTTGTCAAAATTCTAATAATAAAAAGAGAGGGAATTATCAGTACTTTGGGAAAAGGCAAGTGAAATTATTTCCTAATTTCACGAGTATACCATTTGATTACCTTTTAATATCATAGTGAACAAATTACGCTCACAATCGAGGGTTTTTGACTTGTTTATTGTATTGCAAATGGGAACTCCAAGCATTGAAAGGTTTTTAAACCTTTAAAAAAGCAAACACAAACCTTTAAAAAGCGTACATTTTGGCGAAAGTTGACAATTTTCTCAGAGAAATAAGAAATCTTGCGAAAGTTTATACCACGCTTTAAGGATTTCGTGTATTTGTAACCGACAGTAAAATACACCAGACTCTGAATTATTAATACTTGAAAAGTACCAAAACAAATCTCTCGGCAAAGATTTTATCCGGCAAATTCATTGAATCGAGCATGGCTTCAAAAAAAGCACTCACAATACGCAAAACAAGCTTTTTTAACGAAACTAGCCTTCGGAAGCAAATTTATATAAAACTGTCCTATTCGAAGAAGTGCCCAAATCCACTGAATTACTTCTCTGAGTTCGTGGTCGATCACTCGATCAGCAACTGCCGGCTCGCCGTTCAAAAACTTTGGCTGTCAGACTAACACAAATAATCTTTCTTTTTGCCTCGCAGTTGGTTTCTGAGAAGTTCAGTTAATTAAAAGTCAAAATTTACAGATTACCGATTGTGTCCTCAATGAATAAGAATATTTTTAGAATTGATGTAATTTTGGCACTGACATATAGGAAACGTTTCACATGTGAAATTGTTAATTAACGCTGAAATTTGGCGCCAAATTTAAGGAGTTATTCGTCACCCATGATATTACAAGTGTTGTAATAAATTTTGCCACAAGAGTGGGACAAAAAAATCTGAGTCATCGATGGGATTCGAACACATGACCTCCCGTACAGTGGTCGGACGCTCTAACCACTGAGCTACTGAAACCAGTGATGGCCATATTTACTAGGGTATTGCTAGGGCCAGCAGTGTCAAAGGCGTCTTGTGTGATGATATATAAATAAAGAAAGATGGTGAAATTTAAATTCTAAGCCCATCTTTCGTTCCTTATCAAGTGTTAATTTCCATTACCTAATTTCCGAATTGCTTGCACCTTTGAAAAATACTTTAACTTTCCAATACCTGACCTTCTTCTTTTCTTCCTTCAAACCCTTGAATGCAAAAAGTGTAGTTGTTGTGAATTTTAACAAGAAAAGGTTATGCCAATTTTTAGGTAAATAGAATGTTAAGAAAACAGAGACAAACCGTGAAGAACATAAGACAAACCCAAGCTGTTTCTCAAATTAAACCCATTTTCAAATTCCGTTCTACTTTTGCAACTTACATGTTACAGCCTTGACTTATGGAAGATTGACAAGAATAACCAAAAGCTATTGGAATTAAGGGCCAGGTCTATAGAAGAACAAAGTAATCTGCAAGATAGAGAAGGAGAGAAAGCGAAGGGCCAGGCAGAAACTCAGACGGTAAGTCAGTTGATACGAAGAACAAAGCACGTGAAGCACTCGAAGATCTGTCTGTATTGCCGTCGGCTTGAGAATCGCGCATTAATATTAATTTTTTATACCTTATGATACCATGGAAAGTGCAAATTCCTTACGTTAATGATGACTTTTAATACAAGTCACAAGAGAATTACAGCCAAAGGTAAAACTAGCACATTCTATTAAGAGACAGCACTTTTAAACATACATCACAACATACGTAAAGCAGGAATAAAACGTCACCGACTTCGTTTGTAGTTGATAAAATTCAGAACAAGGTGGGAAAATTCGGTGCTCAGTAGAGTGTAGCCGTTCATTACGCCAACTTCCTTCAGTTGGAATAAGCAAAATAATAGCAAAATAGTGGTTCGTGAGCCCCTTTTGAAATTGGGAGGGCAAATTTTCCCTGAGAAGTAACATAAAGGTTCACTTTCAAGTAAACGCCGGGGCGTTTATTTAGAATATGACCTTGTTGACCCGGCGTTTACTGTTCAAGGCCCGGTGTTTAATGGCGAAAATACTGCAATACACACGAATATGAAGGAAAAAGCAGTTGTGTTTCTTGTACCTGCATAGCAGATTTCTGGACGCTTTTTAGCTTAAGTCCTGATCAGTAAAGACAAGAATTTCGGTTTGCTGGTAAAAAAAAATAAAGATGACATCACATTTTCTTCAAAGACTGTAGCTTCTTGAACTCAAGAAAATTAAAACGTGGTTCCTCCAGTTATTTCACAAAAAGCAAGGGCGTTGTCAAACGTTTGATGAATTTAGCATAAAGCGGATTAAGCTGAGGATCAGTAATTCGAGCTGAAAGTTGAGGGACCTTAAATATTTTTTTTTGGCGGGGGAGGAGGATCATGTATTGTCACGTGACCAATTAAGGCTATTTTTTGCTGAAAAACCTTTCTGGCAATTGGTACCACTTTTCATAATTTTCTAAAGGCTACAATCATCTAAATTATTTTTGTTAGGCTACTAGCAAAATCGGTTCTGTGCCCGGACCTTTGAAGGGGTCCCGGGGGACTGGGAACTAGTTAAAAACACCGTTTATTTACAAAAAAATATTTCACGAAGTCCGGGCACAGATCTTTCGTTGCTGACGTAATGACGTATTAAGTAGCAGTAAAGTTGAATGACTGTTGGCATAAAGTGTTCCCATCTTTCGCAAAAGATCTTTTTTAGATTATGTGGCCGTAAAAAGTCATGCAATTCATTATGTTAACATTTTAGAACTTATCACGCTGCAAACGTTTTACTTTCTCGTGTCTTAATTCTCAAAAGATGGACAACCCCGTTGACTTTGTCGCGAAATTAAAAAAAACACCCATTCCTTAATTTTCTTGAGAAAAAATCTGTTGGTTGTCAAGGCAAAAACTCCCCTTTCTTGTCCTTAAAATTAGCTTCAGCCGTTTTGTTTTGGTGGTCTACCAGGTGCTTTGCGCTTTATTAAACCTCCTTTTCCAACATGTTCCCCTTAGAACTTTGCTTTTTCAATAAAGCCTTCATACTATTAAGTCCCGGCCAAACTAGGGAGGTTTATGACTAGCAAAACAATCTTTTTGAGCTAACTGTAACATAGGTTCTGCCTTGTACATGTGTACTTACACCTTTGCATATACTTTACAGGGCTACATAAAAATGGCACAAAGCAAATTACAATTCATTGAAGACCTCAAGAAATGTCCATCAATAGCCAAAAAAGAGGGCGACAGGGCTGGAGAAGGAAAAGCCTATGGCAATCTCGGCAAGGCTTATCACAGCCTTGGAAAGTTCCAAGAAGCCATAGGGTACCACAATCAACACCTGTCAATAGCCAAAGAAGTGGGCGACAGGGCTGGAGAAGGAAAAGCCTATGGCAATCTCGGCACTGCTTATCACAGCCTTGGAAAATTCCAAGAAGCCATAGAGTACTTCAATCAACACCTGTCAATAGCCAAAGAAGTGGGCAACAGGGCTGCAGAAGGAATAGCCTATAGCAATCTCGGCAACGCTTATCGCTGCCTTGGAAAATTCCAAGAAGCCATAGAGTACTTCAATCAACACCTGTCAATAGCCAAAGAAGTGGGCAACAGGGCTGGAGAAGGAATAGCCTATAGCAATCTCGGCAACGCTTATCGCTGCCTTGGAAAATTCCAAGAAGCCATGGAGTACTTCAATCAACACCTGTCAATAGCCAAAGAAGTGGGCGACAGGGCTGGAGAAGGAATAGCCTATGGCAGTCTCGGCAAGGCTTATCTCAGCCTTGGAAAATTCCAAGAAGCCATAGAGTACTTCAATCAACACCTGTCAATAGCCAAAGAAGTGGGCAACAGGGCTGGAGAAGGAATAGCCTATTGCAATCTCGGCAACGCTTATCGCTGCCTTGGAAAATTCCAAGAAGCCATAGAGTACTTCACTCAAAGCCTGTCAATATTCAAAGAAGTGGGCGACAGGGCTGGAGAAGGAAAAGCCTATGGCAATCTCGGCACTGCTTATCTTGGCCTTGGAAAATTCCAAGAAGCCATAGAGTACTTCAATCAACACCTGTCAATAGCCAAAGAAGTGGGCGACAGGGCTGGAGAAGGAATAGCCTATGGCAATCTCGGCAACGCTTATCACGGCCTTGGAAAATTCCAAGAAGCCATAGAGTACTTAAATCAACACCTGTCAATAGCCAAAGAAGTGGGCGACAGGGCTGGAGAAGGAATAGCCTATGGCAATCTCGGCAACGCTTATGAAAGCCTTGGAAAATTCCAAGAAGCCATAGAGTACTTCAATCAACACCTGTCAATAGCCAAAGAAGTGGGCGACAGGGCTGGAGAAGGAAAAGCCTATGGCAATCTCGGCACTGCTTATCTCTTCCTTAGAAAATTCCAAGAAGCCATAGAGTACTTCAATCAACACCTGTCAATAGCCAAAGAAGCGGGCGACAGGGCTGGAGAAGGAATAACCTATGGCAATCTCGGCGCTGCTTATCACAGCCTTGGAAAATTCCAAGAAGCCATAGAGTACGTCAATCAACACCTGTCAATAGCCAAAGAAGTGGGCGACAGGGCTGGAGAAGGAATAACCTATGGCAATCTCGGCGCTGCTTATCACAGCCTTGGAAAATTCCAAGAAGCCATAAAGTACTTCAATCAAAGCCTGTCAATAGCCAAAGAAGTGGGCCACAAGGTTGGGGAAGGAAGAGTCTGCGGCAAACTCGGCATCATTTATTACAGTCTTGAAAAATTCCAAGAAGCAAAGAAATGTTTCCAATCCAGCATAAGGGTTCTCGATATTGTGAGGTCTGGAATGAAGACCGAAGATGCCTGGAAAATAAGTTTTCGGGACCTTTATCGTGATTTTTACACTGGCTTGTGGAACACTTTGTTAGAACTCGACCTTCCCTATGAGGCCTTGTGTGCTGCAGAGCAAGGTAGAGCGCAGGCTTTGGTCGATGGTTTGAAAATACAGTATGACTTAACAGCGCTTTCACCAGGGTCAATTGAACCTAAAGAAGTAATTTATTTTATATCCAACGAGTTGTCTACACCAACAGTTTTTGTAGGACTTCAAAACAAAATTATCAACCTCTGGGTTATAAACAAGGAATACAATTTTGAGCTTCGACGTTCCAAAATACACGGGAGAACTGCCAACGAAAATTCCATTACCGTTTTGTTGGAAACTGCTTTAAAGGAAATTGGAGCTGGTGTTGCTGCTAGATGTGAGAATCGAACACTAGATGAGCCAGTGTATGACTCCTCGTCTAATACAGGAGATGATGAGGAACCAGCACAGACTTTGCAGTGCACTATCGAGTTATTACAGCCATTACACGATGCAATTATTGGCCCCATTGCAGACTTATGTCAAGGTGACGAGTTGATCATTGTCCCAGATGGTCCACTGTGCTTAGCTCCATTTTCTGCCTTAAGCGAATCTATAAGAATCCGCACTGTACCCTCGCTAACCAGTTTAAAACTGATCACAGATTTCCCTGAGGACTACCACAGCAAGAGTGGGGCGCTGCTTGTCGGAGATCCGTGTCTGAAACAAGTGACCGATGAATGGCGCAACCCCAAGTTCAGGGAACTAAAATATGCGAGACAGGAAGTAGAGATGATTGGGGATATTCTTAACATCCCACCACTGACGGGCACAGAAGCAACCAAGAATAAGGTGCTGGAACGAATCACATCAGTTGCCTTGGTTCACATTGCAGCACACGGGCGAGCAGAAACAGGAGAAATCGCTTTAGCTCCAAATGCAGGGTGGGAAAGTGATCCACGAATCCTAAAATCAAGATTAAAGGTTAAGATCCCTAAAGAGGAATACTACATTCTAAAGATGTCAGATGTGCAAGCAGTTCATCTGCGAGCAAGAATTGTTGTGCTCAGTTGCTGTCATAGCGGTCGCGGAGAGGTGAAGTCGGAGGGTGTGGTCGGAATTGCTCGAGCTTTTCTGGCTGCCGGTGCTCGTTCTGTTCTTGTGTCACTCTGGGCAATTTCCGACGAGGCAACTATGGAGTTCATGAAGAGTTTCTATCAATGCCTGACAGGTGGAGCAAGTGCCAGTGTGGCTCTGCACCAGGCTATGAAAACCCTTAGAAATTCAGAGAAGTTCTGTGCCGCAAAGTACTGGGCTCCATTTGTACTGATTGGTGATGACGTCAGCCTTGAATTTTGAATCAAGCTTCTTGTAAGAAGAATGTTCTTTGGGATTCAAACAATGGCATAGCAACACATTTCACTTGATAAAAAAGAACTTAGGGCTCAAAGAACGGTTTCTTTCTTGTTTGCTATGTACGCGTTCAACTTCCCAGACAAGCAATGGCAACTAAATTTCTCAATTAAAACCCAAATAAAAACGTGCGAAAGTAAAGCCACACTATGCAAAGAAGGCTTGCAGATCACACATTGATTTATCCCATCTCACCCAGACACACAGTCGAGATGAAAGCAACTATTGCAAAGAGCTAAGCCGTAGTAGTGTAGTACCGTAGAATTCCGAAAGTAACGGCCCCCTTACGGTCGGATATTGCAGGCCAAAGGGGCCGTTACTTTCGGGTAGCCGTCACTTTGGGATGGTCGAAAAACGTTTGTACCGTATGATTGTTCGTAGTATTCGCTGGAAATATTTGTTAATTTTCCCCTGAAGATATGTTCAATACTTGAAGAAACGTCACATTAAATACAGTAGATTTTTTGTGTTCGAATTGTCATTTTTTGGAAGGGACTGCTACTTTCGGGGGGGTTCGCTGCTTTCGGAGGGGGAGGCGGTCGTTATAATAGTGATTGTTTTATATTTTGTTTACACTCCCATGTGTTAACGTGCCGGTTTTGCGTTTGAAGAGTTTTGAGTTTTTATGTAATAACACTCGGCATATTTGTTAGTAACAGCGCGACCCGTACTTTTGTATTCGTTCACCAATAAGTTCACCGCGTAGGCACCAAACAACGCCCGCGTGTCGAAAGTGCAATCACTCAGTGGCACGTTTTCCCATTGTTCAGCAAATGAGCACACACAACTTGGAAATGTTCCAGTCTTTTGTGTTGTTCGTAAAGCTATTGCTCTATCTAGCCGGATTTATCTAGCTATCTCAGTAACTGGAAAATGATGATGACCCTCGCAGTAAAGATATCAAGTTAAGCATATAATAAAGGAAAAACCTGACATAATTCACTGACAGGCTTGAACAGGATTTAAAGCCTGACCTCTGCGATACCGGTGCAGTGTTCTAACCAATTGAGCTATCAAGCCAACTGGTATCGCAGAGGCCATGGGTTCAATTCCCGTTCAAGCTTGAATTTTTCGGGTTGTTCTTTTATCAACTGCTTAACCCTAGTCAGACCGGGGAGGGGGTTCTTCCCGCACAGACTTTGAATGTTTGTAACTAAAGCCACCAAACGCGGTGACTTTTCCTAAAAATTATCTGCGTACAATTTGGTATAGCAAGTCCTTGTCTAGTAAGTTTGATGTTACCATGGCAACCACTTTTTGCAAGCAGTTTTTTCAGAATTTTGCATTTTCAACTTTTTAATGCAAAATCAGAACTTTTTTTAGAACATTTCACGTTTTTTGAACGTTTTCTTGTTAAGTTATTGATTTTGAGTACTTTTGATCAATTTGGCAGTTTTGAAGGTTTTGGAAAAATCAGGAAATGCAAGTTGGCAGATCCAAGATGCCGTTTGCGAACAAGACGTTATTGTGACGTCATATGACGTCCTCAGCTGATGTTGTGGACCTCAAAGGAAACGCTTTTTGACGTACTATCTGTTCTTTAAGTTTCGTGCTCATAGCCTTAATGCTCTCGGAGTTGAGAGATGGGGCGGAATACACCCCCCCGGTCCCAGAAGACCGAATAGGGTCTAAATAGAGTTAAATTATTCGTGCAAACAGTTCCGCGGGCTTTGTGAAATTGACTCTCCGGTTACCTGTTTTGGCTCTCTAGAGCCTGTATGTTAAACAGTCCAAGTAAAGTTAAAATTTTCGAGACATATTCTTGGCATCTTGTCGCTGTGAACTGTGAAACCATTTGGTTTCATTTTGTTAAAGTAAAGTGTTTTTATTAGTTTTTTTAATGATTTCATTTCCTCTTTGTAATTTGTAGAGAAAAGGCGTCAAGTTTGTAAAACACTGCGCGTGCTGTAACCGTCGTGATTGGTGTTTGGAGTATTTTCAGTTTAACCAGCTGACAAGTTTAAAATTGTTTTAGGATTGCTTTTAGTGGAACTCGAGTGCCGGCCTTAATCACAGTGGCTTTGTTATATTTTCCAGCACTAGGAAAGACCGAGAATTTTAACCAATCACAACGCGTTGCGGAAAGATTTATTTTTGTGCGCTTGAATTACAGTTGTTACCAGCCAGCATATTGTGCAGAAGTGAAGAATAAAGCTCAGTCGAAAAAACAAAACGTCTTCTGCCATTAGCTTTCCTGAATCTGCCTTGTGACAGCGTTTGGCTCTAGCCAGAAATTTAAATATGTATGGTAAGGGTCGAACTTCACCAAACGACGATGTACATACAAGATAAGACTACCGAACCCAAAAGCTCCATGCAAACTTTAAAGGCTCACCCGTTTCCATTTTAACTAAGTGATCCCCAAAGAATTCCTTAAACACATCCCTGGAAGTCGAATTAATGAGTACCAAAAACAGTGATGCCTGTGCAGATTCCACTATGTCCTTAAGTTTTCCTTCCTTCCTTCCTTCCTTCACGTGTTTGCACGATCAAACTCAGTTTTTGCTAAGACGCTGCAGATTTGTCTTTTCCGATTTGATTTTTACCAATGCGGCCACTGGCTTTGATGAGCCAATAAGTACCTGGTCAGCAATCATTCCCGTGAGTACGGTAAAGTTATGACCCTCCAAACAGTTTGTACGTTCTTTTCGGTGACTTTCACGAACATAACGCACGGCACGTTTAAATTTGATCGCTGACGTAGTAAGTGTTTAGGAGACAAAGGTTGTGAATCAGCAGTCCTGCCTCTGTTTAGAGTCAACCCTTACTCGTTTACCCAGAAACAAATTGTTTTTTCGGAGGTAAAGAAATCTTTCCCACTGCCTAGGGGTGGGGGAGGGTAAACCTAGGGGTGGGGGAGCCTTCCCTCGTCTGTAAATCTCTGACCCCCCAAGGATAGCTCTGCTGTTCTTTGTGGTTCCCCAGCTGCACTCTATTGTGGTAGTACACTTGATATTTCCCTTTGACCAAGAGACAAAAAAGAAACCCTTTCTGTCTTGCAAACACCACTAAAGCACTTGTCTTGACTTGAAAATCAAGTGTGCTCAGCAAGAGAGGCCATTTCCCCAACCCACCCCCCTGCCAACCAACCCAACCTACCCCCTGATTTAGCCTCTTGACCCCTTACCATGCCTACAGTCTGAAAGGGCAGTCCCTGGGCAGTGTGCTGGCATATCAGCTGACGCATCACTCCATCAAGTTTGGCCGCCCGTAGGGGCTAAACGCGAACACGTCTGCCTTTAACCTGAAAAGTTTGCGGGCATGGTTTCAAAATTTGCTCAGATATACACAGCACGCAAAATATCGAAAAGCAAAAACTTGCGTGCGCCGCCCAAAAGCTGCGCAAGCACTCTTAAAGGAAGCGACTGGCAAGGTAATCTATCGCAAGCGCTCCGCCGCCACGTAAATATATTCATCTGTTTTTTGCTGCCTGCTTGGAGAATAGTAGATGGAAAACTGTAGTTCAGCGGCGAGCATTAGTTTATCACCATCGCAGGGGGGGTACTTGGGATTTCAAGTGACGGGGATGATCGAAGGATATTTTTGGGTTTCAAAGTTTCGATTCCTGGATTTTTTCGGGTAGGAAAATTTGGCAATTTTTTTTGGGGGGGTGACTTGATTTAAATAGGGATTTTTTGGGGTATAAATCTAAAGATTCATGGTATTGCCTTGGATGCGTAGTTCTGCAAATAGAGTTAGAGTTGCAGTTGTCATTCATAATTTTGTTGTTGAAACAGAAGTGTTCTTGGGTGTCTCTAGTACAGTGTTGTTGAAATGACTACCAGATGAGGGAAAGATAAATTCAGATGGTATGATGAACAAACAAACACGAACATTCAATTTCTAATGTTTTTCTTTGTTATATCATTTAACCCTTTCTGGAAATTTTTAGGGTCAGAAATTCGGCATGGGATTTTTTGGTGGTTGATTTTTGGTCCAGGGATTTTTTGGGTTTTGTTGGAAGCCCTAGGAATTTTTTTGGGTCTTGATTTTTGCCCTCATTCGATCATCCCCGTCACTTGAAATCCCGAGTACCCCCCCCTGGGATCACCATGCGTCTTGTTGTAGAGTCTCAAAGCGTAGTCAGTGTTCACAAAGTTGTCTTTGGCGGTTGCTTTAAGCCTGCATTATTAGCGATAAAATCAGGAAACTTTGTGTGTTTTCCTGGTAACGAGCGTAACCTGCTTGATATTTCTCAAGAGCGCAATCGCGTCTTTTCTTCCTCCTCTGCTTTACTGGGATCGTCGCCTGACAAATACAGAGTGAGGCAGTTTCCTTCAATGAAAGTGGTGGCATTGAGAACCGCTTCACCTAGAACTATTGCATTGGTCGGGTACATTGCCCTCTATGCAGTTGGGGAAGAATCTTTTGATCTTCAAGATACTGCTTGGAGGCCAAACTTGCAGCGACGACCACACTGAATTTCACGTAATTCATAACGTTTGAACTAGGGACCCCAGTCATCGGTTCCTTGATTACCTTTTAGCGAGCCACCCATACCCAGCTGCCAAACCGGTGATAATAGCAGCATCGGTAACAAATTGCTCGAGCTTGTTTTCACACAGCTTCATGCGTTGCTATGCAACGGAGCAGCAAATTTAAATCACAAGATGATATAGTCAGGTCAAACGTTTCTTCAAACGCTCGAAGATAGTCAAAGCATAATGACTAAAGACGACGGGAGCCTCGGCGGGGTTTGAAACATGGGGTCCTCGCTTTGCATGGGCTTGCGTGGCTGCAGGAAATCGCGAGCGAACATACGATAAATGAGCAATGGCTTCTCGTGGCTTTTAGTGCAGCCCAAGAAGAGAAAAATAAAACTGGCAATTGATATCAAGTAAAAACCAAATATGTTTTGTTGCTCTTGCGCGGTTTCAGCGGCGCCAGCAACGGTAGCCGCGGTTCTCGCTACAGCGGCGGGATTTTCTGATGTAGTGGTATTCGCCGAAGCTGCTGGAACAGCAGGAACCGAGTTTAAAGTGTTTTCTGATGCAGCGGGAACCACGGTGTCCGCTTTTCCCGCTGAAATGGGCAGCACGTTTCGCTTCCCTATTTTTTACGATTCCACTCAGCCAACCTCTTGCCGGCTGCAACTCTGCCCGGATTTGTTCCGGCTTGGTTTCCGGAACTTCTGAGGTAATGAGTGCCCCATCGGCTGACTTCGCTGCAGCCGCAGCAGCACCCTCTGGTTTCCCAGGAAACGCGGAGGCCGCTGTTTCAGCTCCGCTGCGGGCCTTTGGTTTGGAGTCTTGCTACGGTTGCGTGGGCTTCGCGTGGGCTCCATTGTGGTAACTTGGAAAAGAACTTGACTTTAATTGTCCAGGAGCCTACTTTTAAAACTTCTTCACATTAGTTTGCATCTGCTTGCGCAGACTTCTTTTGTCTATATGATAATAAAACAGAAAATTTTGGATTACGCTCGAAACGTCTTTACCTTATCAGTTGAAAAATGAAGTCAGTTGGTAAATCCAAAGTTTGAGTTTCACCTCCCTATCGACGCTGCTGCTGGAACAGCGGTCCCGGAGATAGTTTCTTTACTCCCTGTTTCTGATGCAGCGGTAGTGGGAAATGCGGCTGCCAGCATACCCTGCTGTGTTTATGCGCTTGCGCGGGCGCAGCCGACGCAGCAGAAACCTGGTGTACGCCTTCATCTCTGCTTTTTAAGCACGTAGGGGCCGCCCTATTTTTCACGGGTGCTGGAACCGCCGGAACGGCTGCTACGATTTGGTTAACAGTGTGAATGAAGTGCAACACCAGCTAGCGCCATTAGGTGCCCGTACTGAAGAGAAAGCAAGCCTGCAGAAGAGGACAGTTTTTGTTGTATGATGTAGTCTTCTGTTAGGTCTTAAGTAAGGGAACGTGGAGTGATAACTGTTTCTTGCCTCCCGAGACAGGTCACTTTTGCAGATCACCTCGTACTCAATCTCCGGCTTTTTTGGTTCGTATTTCAACTTAGCTAGGTCAGATCTCTCTACCACTTGGTCAGCGGGAGCTAAGGACAGTTCAGAGCTCGGTGACTCTGCCAAGGCATGGGGTAGAAGACGCCATGATCACAAAGAATCGTGGTCAATGGTAATTCGGAACTTTGTGTCATAAATACCTTTGAGTTTGTTTTCTGTTGCGTTGCTTTTCTTGGCATCCTGGGATTTTGACCGAAGCTTTCTGGTTTATGGACTGAATACCCTTTAAGATTCTGTTCCGCCCCGCTTCCGTCGTTAAGAAGAGGTTCGCAAATAGTAATACAAATCGTCGCGGTTTGTATTCTGGAAAAACTCTCCGGCGAATTATTAAGTTAATCTATTAACGGGCGCTCTAGAAACGTTGTTTACAACACAGTTGTTCCCGTGGCTAGAAACGGTGAGATCAAACACAAGGCCCATGGTACCTGGGACAATGACAACCTTTTCGTCCAAGCGTGGTACCGAAATATACAGGGTTTCTCCTGAAGAGGCCCTGGAAGGATTAAGGAGTAGCCTGATGGCGACTCCGTTCGCCCTTGAGCACTAACGGATTGAGCTTCGCACTCACCAACATCGCTCGCCGTTTCAAGCAAGCAAAGAACACAATATCGCTTTGTTAAACGCATCTAATGTGATATGCATGTATGGTTGACGCCGCGGAACAGCAGAAACATACCGATGGCGTACAGGAGGACAACGACTACTTCGCACAGCTATGGTGAGCACAGCGGTAGCCCAGACGGCGGCGGGACCGCTAAAACATCTTTCATAGAGGGCAATGTACCCGCCGGTGGAATTTTACCAAGTGCACAAATTCAGCTTCCTGACCAAAGTCTCAAAACCATGTTCTCTAACTATGGGACAGAGGGACTGTTAACCCATGAAACCCATCGAACGTGGCGGTTCACTAAAGGTCATGGTGGTCGGACCACAAGACGGTAGGACCCCTCTATTTACAGCGGCTAGAAAGATAAACTCCAAACTTCCCAAGACCGTACGTGACATACTGCGACCTTCTCGAGAGGCCCTTCTACAATAGAATGAAGAGGAGATGCGTGAGCTGGATCAGACGATTGAAAAAGACGAGCAAGTTGCAAACGAGGAGACCTTTGATGAAAATGTGCTTCAGCGAGCCCGTGAAAGGATTCAGGAAAACACTGCGCGGCGAAATGAGCTTAGAAATGAAAGAGAGCGTCTCGAAGAAGGCTCATCCCTTCGGGACCGTAGGAAGGCGATTTTAAAAAGATATGGATTTACGTTGACAGCTATCACGCTTGTGGTGGAAACAGCCATCGGCGTTATGGTAAGCGAGCTTTCGAAAGGACTGAACTCTGTCGCCGATGGTGTTGGAAATGGACTCAAAGATCTAAGCAAAAAAGTTATCCTCCCTGCTACGAGGTCTCCTTGGCTGTATTGCGAGCTTCGTGTTCCGCACGGCGGGCGAGATGTGAAGTTCCTTGGCAAAAATGCCTGATTGCTCTTTGCAGTTGCCCCGTTCCTGATCGAACGTCGCATGGATCAACGATGACTGCTAATAGCGTGGGAGACCGCAAAGACTGCTAACCCTACCCCAGCAACAAGTCCGATTTTTCAGGGTGTTTTGTGACATGTCACGCGCTGTCCATGACCTTTGCGTGTCTGCACTTCTCGCTACCGTTGTTCCCACCGGAACGGTTGGTTGCGTGTGCGCGGCTCCCGCCACCACTGTTCCATTATGTATTTGGCCTTTTGTGGTTTTCGTTGCGCTTGAACGCGTTTATTGGATTCGAAGGATGGCTATTTGGACGATTTCTTTTAGAAGCACCCACTATCCAGAGCTCCAACATTCTTACCAGATAGGCTGACGTTATTATTATTACATCTGCATTGATGTCGAGTTTCATTCCATGAATAGCTCCTTTAAGTTCGTTGTTGTAGCCGAGCGTGCTTTAAGTGTTAAGCACCATTATCTAGGGATTAAGCCAGGTACCCGAGCTGATCGCCAAGTCAAGTCTAACCTTTGCCTCATCGACGGCAAGTTGAAACCGCTAAGCACTCTTGCTAATGTAAGTTAGTGTTCTAACAAGACCGCGGCTTTGCGGCATTGCCCCACTCTTGCAGGAAATGCCGCACTAGAATTAGCCAAGGGGTACCAAGGACGAAAAGAAAAAAAAACGCTTTATGAAACAACGTTCATGTCTTTTTAATATAAACCAAAATTTTATTGGTTATGGCGTCTTTAGAAAACACCCAACCAAGGGCGTCCATAAAATTGAATTATGCGCATGTTCACGTGTGATGCATTCTGATGCTGATGTTTTATTCATGTCAAAACAAACATTATTCCGTTTTGCAAATGCTAAACATCCAAGGCTAGTTACTGGTGAAAGTACCGAAACAAGTCAAACAACGCAAAACATTAACGATAAAACAGAAGATGAGGACGGCCATCCAAGTTCGACAGCTACTTCCACAACTGGCACGAACACAAAGAAAAATCGCGTGCGGTCATTTCGTCAAAGCTGGACATCGGAAGTACATATGGCTTGAGCAAGATAAAGAAAAGAATGCTATGTTGTGCATACTGTGTTTGGATGCTTCGAAAACAAATGCATTTACTGTTGGTTGTAATAACGTTTGGACGAGCACGCTGGAGAGACACGTCGCTCACAGTTATCAGTTATCATTCAGACGCTGAATATTTATTATCTAAGAAAGTATGAGGTATTTACTCTAACTCAGAACTGTGAGTAAAACGTTAAGTTAACTGTATCTAAACTGTGACCCGCTTTTCTCCCTCATGACCCCATTTTAGCTTCTTTATGGGTCCCGTGAACCCGAAGGTAGAAACTCCTGGTAAGAATACTGTGTCAGGCTGCCTTATGGCATCCTCGAGGAGGACTAAAACCTCCCGCTGGGCTTCTTTTGCATCCCCCATGTCGCCAATAATGCTGCGGCCTACGTCAACCTGCGCGCCAAGAAGACAGCAAACACCTTGATTGATAGGATAAGCCGAGCGACAACCTGCTTACGTCAGCCCGTGCGAGACCTCAGGAACGGAATGGTCAAACTACGTATCTGTGCCTTCATCGTTTCAAATATAGGACACAAGATTACCCTCACTGGCGCTTCCACCCTCATCACTATATTTTGCGTGTTCCCTTGGGTAAGTAAGATAGGTTGGGGTGCGCCAACTCCTCCGATGTAAATAAAAACCTTTCCCATTCCGTGATTTGTACCACGAATAAAGCGAAAGTCGGAACTCGCATCCATACCAAACTTTGCGCAAATATGACGCTCTCTCATATTTGTTATTTGTTTGGATAAACTTGGGGTCACCGAGCAAAGCCACAATGCTCTGAATTCCCCTTAGCTGAAACAGTAGATGTCGTACCGTGAAATACAGGTAAAACCAGAAGAAAGCGCGGATCTGCGGCGGCAGGTGCAAGTCCGAATCTTTGTCTTTTTGGAGCAACAGTCGTAGGGAAACCCCGCAACTTGTGCTGGCGCACGATATGGTAAAGTTCAGCTGCTGCGGCCAGTGGCCCATTTCAGGGCAAGCAAGCCATTTCCTGGCCTCCTTCCCCAAGGTGTGTTTAATCTTTGTTTCGGTAAAGATATCTCGAAAGGTTGTTGTGAACAAATCTTTCGGTGTGACGCAGATTTTTGGGCATTTTTTGGCTTGTCGAGAGATGTGCTAGCGCAGGGGGGGGGGAGGGGGTGCTTTTATCAAACAGGCGCGCTGGAATCGACAGCTTGGGTACTGGATTGAGTATCAATGCTTCTGGGAAACCCGATTTGAGGCCAAGTGCCCCTTTCATTTGGACAGGGATGTAGATGCCAAACTCTTCGTTACCTTTGTCGTTTAAGACTGAACTTTCAGCGCCATCGCTGTGGCTATAAAGCACGTTGGCGGTGACTCTACTTTTGTCGTCATAATGTCATAATGTGCTTCTGTGTGGAAGTGTAAAGCGTCAGCTGCGGGAAAGCGCTTCCTAAACTTTGCCCATGCTACATCTTTTGCGGCCTTCGCAGCTTTCACTTGCGCTTGTGTGGGGGTAAAACGTATTAAACGTTTCACCCTCTGTTCAAATAGCTACCACGATGGTAATTTTAACAATCGAAGTCAAGTAGTCGTACGGTCAACCTTGATAACCCTATACAGGGTCCATACTTGTGTCCCTCCTGTCATGTTCGCTGTAAAACTCATGGCACAACTTGAAGCGTGAGACGAGCGTTTCCTATGCCATAAGTGGTAACGAAGTAATTAAAGGCCTTATCCACCCTGGTCATTATAATCTCTTTGCAATTAGAGATGCTATTGAGGAAGCACTCAGGGCTGGTTTTCCTATGCTTAGTCTTGATTAAAAAAGGCCTGAAGACGGATTTCCTGTTGAGAGAATGGAGCTTAGAAGCCCTCAAGACAGCAAGACGCTTTATGATTCACAGTGAGCTAAGTAAAATGCTCGGGATAGAACCCCTTATACTCAGGATCACCCATATTCTACCACTAACAACCCCTAGCACCTCTAACATTTGCTGTGACCTTGATCCACAAAAACCCTTTCACAATGGTGACCCGCAACTCTATTGGCTGGCGTTGACTTCCGCGGTGAAGCCCACGAAAACGTTCATTATCCTTAACACTACCCGGTGAGACATCGGACGAAGTCTCTGGATTGTGTCAATGTTATAGCGGAGCCCGCGCACTAGCGCGCCAGCGGAGCACCATTGCTAAGCAAATTTGGTAACCTATCGATCCGAGAAATTTTGGTTGTGACGTCAGCGTACGTCCGCCCACCCGTACAGACTCTGGAGTAGGGGGAAGCGAGTTCCAAGACAACCTGTCGGGGAGGGGGTGGACAGTGCCATCTTTTCTTGGCGGGAAACCGCTCGACGCTTTTTTGGGAAATCACATGACCACCGTCGCTTTTGAAAAAGAGGTTTTTTAAAAAAGCTTAGCTTGTTTAGCAAAACGATTCAGTTCGACAAAAGTGAAGTTTAGAACTTGAGAAAAAATATCAAATAGCTATAAATGGAAATACGTTCAAAAGAATACTCAGTTGTCTTTCTTGGTGGAAGGCAAAAAGTTCAATTTACGAAATTTGCCTTCGACGACTTCATCTTTAATTTGTTGTCGGTAATCTACTACGAACTCGGTCGGCACAACGCTTGAGTTCGCAGTATTTCGCAGCTTCCCGACGCCAAATATAGCAGAGCTAGTGCCTTCTGGTTTTTTCTGTCCACAACCATGGCTTTTGCGGCGGTCCGAACACATTCTCCCAGAAAAAGACCCGCCTGTTTAGTCGGCCGAACTGCGATCAATAAACAGCAGTTTAAGTATAATAATGAACACACTCTTTGAACGTAGTGATAGGTTGGTCGACTGGTTAGAGGGGTTCCCTAGCATTCGGGCGGTCTCGGGTTTCAAATCCGTGAGGGAGGAACGTTTTTTTTTTTCATTCTTTTTTTTTTTGGTTATGTCTTTAAAAACTAAATAAGTTCCAGCAATGAAAAGAAAAAAATTGGGCTCCGCTTTTAGGCTTGGCTAAATCTATATATTATGTGTACCGCTGCTGTTTGAAAGAATGGTAAAAAATAACCTTGTTATATCTAATTGGTCTTATTCACTTTAATTAGCAATTATTTGCTTTGTATGTAATTTCTATGTAACGTGTACTGTAATAAAGTTACAGTAAGTAATGTATTGTAAGTACTGTAACGTGTATTGTAAGTTAAGTTATTGTAAGTAATCTATTCTAAGTATTGTAACGTGTACATTTCTTTGAGAATGTGACTGTGTTGGTGCCGACCCATACAGAGAATCCGTCATCTTATAGCAGAGGAAATTGTGGAAACTCGATGAAGGCTGCTGCTTGGTTCGCATGAGCAAGGGGGAATCGAACCCCAATCACCATCCCCGGGGAAAAGGCGCCCCGGAAGGCAAAAGACATCAAATCATGGATTTAATCCAAAAGCAACATCCATGTGGATGCCATTATCCGAGCTGACCAGGATCGAGTTGAATGGAGGGCACCTGCCGTCACCTGTTTATCAGCCGACCAATGACAATGATCAATTGTATTTCCCAGCTAAGCAGAACTTTAACGTCAAACGCTCATATTGAGCATGCGGTAGATAAATCTTCAAAAAGATTGTATTTTTCGTTCAGCTAAAGCGCGCGAAAGTTCCTGAAAGGGGCTTTGTTTCTCTTATGTGACATGTATAACGTCTGTTATAGAATATACCAGTGAGGTATATCATTTTAGTTTGCCGGCGAACCTGAGTATTTAAAGAAGAACTCTCAGAATTATATATCCAAACCTTACTTATGATGAAGCCCTGGCAACATCGTGGCTGCCAACTCTTTACACTAGACGTGAAGCCGGCTGTGAAAAGTGTTTTAATGAATAACACAGAACCTTAGCAGTCTTTTGTTAATAAAATGGGAATTTTTTTCTGAGAACGAGGAAACCGTTCAAACAATCCTTTGGGACGGACGGACGGATGGACGCAACTCAGAAATGTTTTATTAACGTTTGTATTATTATTACCATTCTACAGTTTTAATTATTGCACGTTTGCATGATAAATTGTTAGTGTTTTACATGGTTATGTAGTATCTGATATTTTTAAACAGTTATTCGCCAATACTTACTGCTTAGCTTAGCAGCCGCGCCTTGAAATGTTATATTCACCGGGTAGCGCGGTGAATATAACATTAAAATTATACTTAATATCTATATATATCAAAGTCATATAGTGTTATCCAGAATAGGGAACTGCAAGGAATGAAAATCAGTAGAAGAATATATATAGATGTGATGTTCAATAGAAGGTAACCAATGTAGACACGAACAAGAACTTTTTTCCTTTTCTTGATGATGACAATAGACTTACTGCTAGACGAGCTACATTCATTTGGTGTATGGCTAGGTCAGCTTGTTACACCGGTATTTCTGTTGAATTTGTCTTCAGGTCATTATTGCATTTATAGAAAAGGGGGAGCCAGAGTGCCCCATAGGATTGGCATCCAGATTTATCAAATGGGACGATGAAGACACTAACAACGAGAACACCAAGTCAGGTCCTCTTCCTGATGGCATATTTGACTTCAACACAAAGATTGAGTTCTGTTGTAGAACAGACGGCGACAAAACCGAACCCATCCCTCTTCCAGCTGTGAAGCCATTTTTCTTACTGGCTTATGATTCAGCTGAATGCCAGATGGTCAAATTGGCGGTCTCTAATGTGGAATGGATAGGATTTGACAACGAAGACTCTAATAATCAAGATAGCAAAGGAGGGGTGCATCCTTTTAGCAAAGGAAAAAGTGTGCTCACTGTTTATTACTGTTACTCTCAGGGTAAGTGACCGAAATCTATGTTAAAAGAACTGTGACCATCCAAAAGCAAACCCCATGACATCCGCCCTCCTCAACACATACATGCTCACTCCCCAACGCACATCTAACAGTCACTGAGTAGAAAAGTTCTTCCCCACCCCCCTTCAACTTATCTCAAAGCGCGAGAGAAGTCCTAGGGGTGAGACCACTTGGGGTGGGGTGGCTAAAAACTGAAAATTTTATACTTAACGTAAGCTAGTTAACACAAAGGCCCACCTTCAAAGGGACTTGGTTCCTCTCACTTAGACATAACCCGATTTTCATTTTATTCTGGGGCTTTAAACTCTCATCTGAAACAAAACCTTTATAATACACTTCCGTAACAGTAAGGTGTGCAAATATGATGTATGTATGAATTAAATTCGTATGAATACTCCGTAAGAAGGATTGAAGAGACAAAGATCATCAATTCAGTTATTGCTTAACAACTGTGGTTATCTTTTTCTCCTTAATATGATGTGAAGAACACAAACTGCAACATATAGTATTAGGTAACACTACGTATTATTATTACATACCGTATTTTCTCGATTAAACGCCTGGGGCGTTTATTTAAAACTCAGCCTCGTAGACCCGGCGTTTGTTCGAACCCGGCGTTTATTTGAGGCCCGGCGTTTATTTATTGAGTGGATTTTTCAACCATTTATTTTTATCATCAGTACTGGAAGTTTATTGAATTAAGACCCAAAAACGTTAAAAAAATGTGAAACGCCGTCACCAGCTTTGTCTTCTCTCAGTGAATCAGGTAAGTCATTTAGCAAAAAAACATCGCTGACGGGAACAGTGATTGAACTCTTCTCAACGTTACGTTCCTTTGTAACACGGAGGAAGTATATCGGCAACTGCTCGGTCGCAAACGTACTGTGCAAACAATTTGGAATAAGGAGATAAATTCAAATAAAGTAGTGGAAAGAGAACTATAGTATGCAGTTACGACACATAATCCTGACACATAATACACACGAAACATAATACCCACCTCGAATAAACGCCGGGACCTCAAATAAACGCCGGGACCCCGAATAAAGGCCAGGGGCGTTTATTTTAAACTCGACCACTTAGACCCGGCGTTTATTCGGGGTCCGGCGTTTAATCGAGAAAATACGGTAAATCCGTAGTTTAAATTTCTGGAGTTTCAGATTATGTACATATACCTTTGATAATTGTCTCCTACTCTCTGTTTTCTATCAGTTCGCTCCATATTTCTTAAAACATGACAGCGACTTTATGTCCCAAAGTAGGCCTCCCTCTTGTAAACCAAAATGTTTTGCGAATAAACAAAGTACACAAATTTCCAATTCCTTTTTCAAGTTGCACCTAATTGCAATAACGTTGTCATATAAAAATGAAAAAAGGGAATAGAAAAAACCCAAATAGGAATAAATTAGGTACGCTAACTACATTCAGGGAATTGCCCTGACGATTGGTTAAGGCTCAAAAGGTCTTTTAGGTGGCCAATTTAACTTGTTTCAAGTCATTTGATATCAAATTGAAGTATCACACCGTCGTCCATAAGTGCTTTGAGAATTGTGAAGATCTAAGAATGTAATTTGCATGGCTAATTAATTCCTATTTGGCTTTATTCCTTTTTTCCATTTTTGTATGACAACGTTATTGCAATTAGGTGTATGATCAATCTATGATCATTCGCTTAGCAAAAGAACCCTTGGTCTTCCCCGGGAATGCGCCGTAGTCCCCCTTGGTGTGTAAGGGCGGAGCTGGAAAGACTTTCTCGTGGATAAATTTAGAAAGGTTTGAATGCTGATAAAATTCATATCCTTGACAAGTAACTACCTTATAAGGGAATAAAACTGTCATTTTTAGACATCAGCCTCGGTTGTTTTAATTGTAGGATGCAACGAAACCCTAACTGCATCCAGTGGCACCTTCCACTCACCAAACTATCCAAGGAAGTACCCGGATGGACAGTACTGCTCGTGGGAGATCACGGTCAGCCGAGGGCTGCATATCCACTTAATGTTCACAAACTTCAGTTTGCAAAACGAAAAAAAACACCGACAGTTTATACGTATACGATGGAGTGAATGAGGCAGCGAAAGTATTGGGGGTGTTTTATTTAGGGCACCTTCCAGCTGAGGAAGGAATCTACTCCTCAACAAACAACGTGTTTGTAATTTTCAAATCAGATGGAACAGAATCTTACACCGTCTTCAATGCATCTTATTTTACTAAGGGGGAGTGCTGAATAACTTGCCATTTGAATAGGAAAAGAGTCAAATTCCAGTCGGAATCATTGATAAAATGATTTCCTAATGAAAGATTTTTGGAAAGAAAGTATGTCTTTGCTCCTGTTTGGATACCTTTCTTCGATAATTAAATAACAGTTCATTTAATAGGATTCCTTGTAGACAAGCGTTAAAAAAACATGGTGTTCACAACCAACAAAGAAAAATGTTTGACTCGGTTGTTCTCAGAACAGCATTATCAAGTTGTGAAATAAAAATGACAGGACAGTTTGAATTAATTATAAACAAAAAGCACAGACGAAAAAAGTGTAGTGGGGGGTGATTTAATAGCTTCGCGCATTAAGGGTTAAGTTGCTGTTCTTTTTCTTCATTAAAAAGGATTCATTACGTTTACTGCGGCAGTTCTCTAGGGTTCAAAATTTTCTCATTCGTAAGGTGAACGCCGCCTCGCTCCGTAAGTGATTACCTGTAAGAGAGGCACAACGCTGCCTCGGTGAACGCTGCTTCGGTGAACGCAGGTGAACGCTGCCTCGTTCCGTAAGTGATTACCTGTAAGAGAGGCACAACATGGCAGCGGACACTCTGCCAATAACGCATTTCTCCATTCTATAGAAATGCCGCGGTAAAAAGCAGCGAAAGTACTGAGTAATCTAGTTCCATTAATTTTGTATTCACGTAACAAATTTCACGTGTGTTATAAAAGTTCTCCTAACTTGCAAAATGGTAACGAGACTTGTTAAGACTGTCCTCTGCAAACCTTATCTCAACGGGCGCTTGACTGGTTTATTTTTTCTTGTTCCTGGCAGCAATACCGAAACGAGGGACGCCAACTCATACAGGCCTAGGACCCGGTTACATCGCTGGAATAACAGTGGCTGGGATTTTAATTGGCGTCTCTGTTCTGGTTGGTATTTGTTTCCATTATCGAAGAAAGAGAGCTTTGCATGCACCGCAACAAAGAACTGCAGAGGTACGAGACCGTGCACCATTCGAGAATGCACTGCAAACATACGCCGAGGTAGCACAGACTTCAGTCCAGACGGAGCGTAAGTTAATACTCTATTGATACAGTATTATCATGAGAACTCTATGATTAAATCCAAACGTAATCGTCAAATTAATAATAATAATAATAATAATAATAATAATAATAATAATTATACAGGATAACCCCATCAGTATAACTTCATATATTTAGCTCATCCTTGCAATGAGCATTCCTTTATTTTATCATATTTACCCAATTCAAATACGAGTGCATTCACTTATGGCCTTTATATTCAACTCCTGTCTCAGTTGTATTTATGAACTCGCTAGTGGCCTGTTCAGCAAGCCCGAGTAGAATAATTGTTTTATTAAAAACTTAACCACTAATTGTTATAAACTCAAGAAAAACTGAAAAAATGAGGAAAGAGACAAGAAGGCAACAAGAATCGATTATATGACTGAATGAAAAAGGCGCCAAAACCTTGCGAAGTGTCGCAGCGTTTTATTTTTCGAAAGCTGAATGAATTTGTAATAGGCTGTAGACTAGGGGCGCGTTTTTTTATTCACAATTCTGGAATGAGAATGGCCCGAATGTAAAATGCGCGCGTTTTTCTATTCCGCATTCCTATTCCGGAATGGACAGAACATGAGGAACTTAGGCGTTGAAAAAAATTCGCAGCATGTATTCATTAAAAGCGTTATTTGACGCGAATCATTTCTATCAGCAATGTAAAGAATTATATCAACACGTGCCGTCGGCATGTGTCCGTGCGGTTATTTAACAGCGTGACATACATTAAGATTATGAGAAAAGCGATCACGTCGTAAAGCAAAAATTATTACAGGAAAGAACGAGCGCAGTCAGCGCAAGTGCGGGAATTTTAAGGTTAGTAAGTCTGATTTTCGGTTAACCTTCTTCTGGCTCTGTCGAATGCCAACAACAGAAAGGGTTTAAGTTGCACGATTTGTCACCATACGCCAGGAAACGAGACCCAAAACAGAACCAGAGAATTATTCAGTCTTGTCACGCCGTTTGTAATGATGTTCGTCGTTTCAGTTTTATGATATATTTTCTTTGCTAGACCGCCACCACAGTCCTTTGTGGCAATCAAAACCGGGTGATTTTAGTAGATTTTCCTGGGCAGGCTGTCAAAACAGAATCATAATTTTGTGTGAGAATTATCTGGCGGGAATTTATTATTTATTTACGTAAGCCTGCAAATTCTCCTCGATGCCTCTTAGGAAGCTGCGCATATTAATTTGCTTTACTAAGTTGCGTTGATTTGTATGTAGGTCGGGCAAAGAACCCGACATCGATCAGTTTTTAGACTAAGGCTATTGATTTTTTTGTGAAGAAATGTATGTTAGAGAACGCATGGGACGTGGCGCTTTCATGACTCCGATTATAATTTATTCGAGCTACACTGGTATCATGTATTAACATTCCCCAGCTTTATTGAGTTTTCCTTTCGATATTTTACTTACTGTATTTCAAGTATAGAAGGTTTTCAACCTAATTATTGTAGCGACATCTTGGGTGATACCACTTTTTCTTTAAAACATGATATTGCATTTGTGTTTTGCGTGTAACACAATGCTGGCGGGAAATATGAGGTTTTGAAAATCATTGCGACTTAACGTCGTGACCGATCTACGATGCTATGGAATCGAGACAAAAAGAGACGAGGCCTTTGGTAAGTAGCAATCACAATTACGATTTTGTACATACCTTGAGACGAAATATCAGCATTGCGCTCTTTATTCTGATTTCCTTAGATAATATGCTGTACCTGGAAACTTGATCGCCATCATTGCGCTTTAGCTTATTCACTTTTCCTCGGGTAGAATATACCTGGAAGCGTTAAGTTTAACATCGTGCTTAATCTTATTCTGTCTTCCTTGGGTAGCATATACCTGAAAGAGGAATGTCTAACATCGCACTTTAGCTTATTCTGTCTTCCTTGGGTAGCAGATACCTGGAAGCGGAATGTCTAACATTGCGCTTTAGCTTATTCTGTCTTCCTTGGGTAGCAGATACCTGGAAGCGGAATGTTGTCTAACGTTTTAACTTATTCTGTCTTCCTTGGGTAGCAGATACCTGGAAGCGGAATGTTTAACATTGCGCTTTAACTTATTCTGTCTTCCTTGGGTAGCAGATACCTGGAAGCAGAATGTCTAACATCGCGCTTTGGCTTATTCTGTCGTTGCAGCAATCAAAAGCGATCGAGCGATAATAACTGGCTTAAATAGGCGATGTATTGTGTCATCTCGCCTAAGTCTTAGCTTGTAGTGTTTGGTGCTGGAGCAAGGAAAATAATACCCCGAAAAATTAAAATAAATGTTTTTCGACATCATGGCTCTGTCGTAATCATTATTACCAGCTTAGCCTATTAAATTAGTAAGCGTAGGATGCGATATTGTTCGCGCTCGTTTTTGCCTTCACGAGGAAAAATACCGCCAGCTACGCAGGCTACTAAACAAAGTGACTGAGAAGCCAAATTATTTTTATCCGCAATGAATTGTAATAAACATCACTCAGCATTGTCATCTTTTACAGCACACAACTAATTGAAATAACACCTCATCCCATCTTCATGAAGCTACAAGGTGTCAAACCATGGCATAAAAGTTACTTATGCAAATTAGCTGAGGGCACATTCAATGTGCCCTCAGCTAATTTGCATAATAATACCAAAAGTACGAGGTTTTTTCAGTGATGTTTCGTACAAGAAAAAGGCAATTTGGCAAATGATTGCCGACGACATGAAGAAAAATGGCTACTCTCCGTCGGCAATAAGCATAGCCCGTGACCTGAGGGATGTGTCTCCTCTCCTTTGTATATAGGACTGCCAAAACATTTGGCAAATCCAAAACAGTCTCCCTATTTTCTTCCGCTTCTTTATTTACAATGAAAATTGCTGCGATAACGGCTGCTGTGGCAGCCTCTTCGTCGGCCGCCATATTTGTTACGCAATGTTTACTCGTGCCAGAACCGCGCATCTTGACGGGCGTTTTTTTATGCAGACAATTCGAATTATTCCTAGCATTCCGTACCAACCATTCTTATTCCAGAATTGTGGATAAAAAAACGCGCCCTAGATAAACGCTGCGCAAAACACCTTAAGTTTAATGGTCAGAAAAAACATGGCTGACTCACATGGCAAGAACATACGCATGCAATGAATGATGGATAACATGCTCTTACAAGTGAGGAGGATGTGTTTAGCAGATTTGACCACTGCTGCTCTTCGACCATTGGACTAAGACCAATAAGGTGAGGAGGTTATGTGGTTAAACTTGTACTTTGTGGCAAATGCTTTAAAACAAATCAGAAGTGTATTGGACTCCATTGTCAATTATGAGAGTATGCGGGATTCCATGGCGTCCAAAGTGCTGTTTGCTTGCTTCAATTTCAGCTGAGGGCTGAATGTTGGAGAGCAGATCAATTTATTAGTAATCACTTTAGTGATCCACTGTCACTAAATAAGCCATGCCAGTGAGTTGAAAAAGATCGTGAGAGACTAGTTACCAGGGCAAAGTAGGCATAGGGTAGGGCGGTAATGGTTCACGAGGTTGTTGGTGAGTGTACTGGGCACAAGAGGCACAGCTGTTGCACATACCGTTGATCCGACTGTATACAGCACACCAAAATGCGCAATCGCGAGCATGTCGGAGGGTGAACTCTGTCCCACAATGAGCTGAATGTAGCTTCGGCGCAGAAAAAGAGTAATAATGACACGATCTTGCTTGGAAAGGAGCGCTGCATGCTGAGTTAGATCATGACACATGGACTAATATGGGTGCAGAAGCACAGGTACAGCCCCTTTATCATTTGGCCATCCTGCCTCAATGAGAGAGCGCAGAATCGTTTGTTCCGGATGTGTATTTCATGCAGCTCTGATCTCATGCGAGGTAGCATCTTGAAAGCCAGATAGTTCTGGGATGTCCGATTCAAACTCCAGGCGGTACACTAACTCGTCGTGGACTGTAATTTACAGTAATATTTGAAATAAAAATTAAGCACTAGATAGTGTTAATAACTCTCCGATAAATAATAATCATGGACTTGCTTGTGAGATGTCGCTGGCAAGGGAGCGCGCGAGCTATGTGCAGTGACGATCCCTTGTGATACTCTTCATCAAATGAGTAGCGCTGGAGGGAGAGCATCGTGCTTTGTAAGCGGCGTAGTGCAGAGGCCAGAGGTTTCTTGAAAATGGTTTCAACAGGCTTATGATCAGTGTGGACAGTCATATCAGACTTGCCAAAGAGAATTTAATCAAACTTGTGAAATCCATGGACAATTGCATGTGCTTCTTTTTCGATTTGTGTATAGCGTTTTTCAGTTGAGAACCGAAAGTGACAGGTTGCTATTGGATGTCAGAAGGGTTAGAGGGGGACGTAGCAGGCTGAAGTAGGGCTGCAACCAAGCCGTAGTCTGAAACATCAACTTGAAGTACTACTGGAGAATTGACATTAAAGTAACGGACTGCGACATGGCGCTGAAGGCTGAAGTAGGCTGAAGTAGGGCTGCAACCAAGCCGTAGTCTGAAACACCAACTTGAAGTATTACTGGAGAATTGACATTAAAGTAACGGACTGCGACATGGAGCTGTGGACACTAATTCTTTTGCCTTGGTGAATGCTTCAGTGTGGTGATCAGCCCACACGAAATCTTGCTGGATTTGAGTAACATAACGGAGAGGACTGACTTCTTCACTGAGGTGAGAGCCGAACTTAGACAGGTAAGTGATGGTTCCTAAGAAGCGCCGGATGGCAGCCTTGTCTTGAGGTTGAGGCATATCAAGGATAGCAATAACAATTTCAGCATTGGGTTTGAGTCCATCTGAGGTTAGGACATGTCCTATGAAAGGGGCTGTGTTCGTTTTGAACTTAACATTGTCTGGGTTTAAAGTTTGAAGTTGTGTTTCGAAGACGAAAGACGATCACTGTGCGGTCATCCTGAGCTAAGGAAGTACCCCGACCTACTACAGTAATACCATCAGCGATATTGACAACCCCCTCGATGCCGCATAGAACATCATGAAGACAGTGCTGAAACTCCTCAGAGGCCGAGCTGATGCCAAAGGGGAGTCTGGTCCAGCGGTGACGACCCAAGGGGTAAGCATTGTGGTCAACCCAGATGACTCATCAGTTAATTTGATGGTTTGAAAGGCATCCCTGATGTTAAAAGTAGAAAACACTTTAGTCTGGTGAAAACGGTGGATATTTTCCTCCAGGGTAGGAATAGGATACACTGGCTTGAGCATCCAAGAATGACACACGCTAGTGAGGCATGAATACCAGAAATGTATTTTCCCTACTGCTGTCGACGATCGTTTGCAAAGAGAGATTTTCGTCATCGATCTCAATGATACCTTCAACAATTCCGCGTTGACATTATCTCAAAGGAGAACTTTACTACACTCACTTTTCCCAAGTAATCTCTAAGGCTTGCGATTTCGAGGCTGCGCTTAAAACAGAATCAGCCATTACTAAGCAGCATTTGAAAGAAATGGTCCATAAAGTTACCACTGGTGCTAATAAGACGTCGCATCGTCCAACTCAACGCCAACCTGATGCACGTTCTAAGTCTTCTCGTCTTTCCACCTGCCTTTGGTGTGGGCGGGCTCCACACTCTGCCAGGCGCGACTGCCCCGCATCAAATGCCATCTGCCATAGTTGTGGGAAACGGGGTCATTGGCAGCAAGTATGTCGCTTCTCCTTTTTTGCAAATGCCGTGTCAGAGTCTCGAGAGAATTTTTATTTACAACCTGCTTACATCGTCACTCAAGAGGTACATCATGTGAATTCTGCACCCAAAGGAATCTTCTTTGACCTCGACTAAGCCCAACTCCATCATCCTCCTCCAGGCACAGCCGACTTCGCTTCCAAGTTGACTCTGGTTGCTCCTGTAACACTATCGATACCAGTGGCCTTCAGAAATTCCCACAAGTCAAGGTTGATCCTTCTGCTGTTCGTCTCCTGGATTATTCCAAGACCACCATACCCACTCAAGAGAAAACTTCTTCGATCTTCGGATGTGGCGTCGAACACGGGCCGGTCCGGGCGGGTCCTTTCCCATGACGAGAAGAAGAGCAAAAATAAGATACGAGCACTCAAACCAGGATAGTCCAAAGGAGGCAGGGGTTGCAGAGGTCCTGACACCTTATAATAGACTATAGACTAGATAAACGCTGTGCAAAACTCCTTGAGTTTAATGGTCAGAAAACAGCATGGCTGACTGACATGGCAAAAACATACGTACGCAAAGAATGATGGGTAACATGCGCTTTCAAGATTATATTGCGTAACGGGTAAAAAATCAGTGAAACTGCTGTGATGTGAACGAACTGGTACAAGTTTTGGAAAAAAGAATCCTCTAAATATTGACTCTGAAATGTGGTACGCGTTTTTTCCCTGAAACGTTGTAATCGTCGTTCAAAGCGGACTGAAGCTGTAAGATTTCACCATAGTAGCTGCAGGAGTTGAAACGGAACGAGTTTGTAACCCGCTCGCGCAACGGAGCCATCATGTGCCTGTTTGATCGAAGTGAAGACAGAATTTTGACTTGATCAGGTAATTTATATGCAGCTCAGAAACAAGATTACTGAAGCGAGGAATATTATAATCACCATCTTAGTTTGTTAAACGCAAAGCAAAAAACGCAGTTGTTCTCAGTCTAGAGGTTGCGGACTGAATGGTAAAACAACGCTCAAATAAAGTGGAAAGTGATTCAAATCCTTTTACATGGCATCCGATTTGATCGTGTCTAAAAGTACACACAAGTGACCACGAGTGACCACGAATGACCACGAGTGACCACGAGTAGACCACGAGTGACCACGAGTGACCACGAGTGACCACGAGTGGCCACGAGTGACCACGAGTGACCACGAGTGAGAATGCATCAAAATATTTTGTTGATGTCATGCTGATGTCATCATTACATCATTTTATCAAATAATCACTATTTCACGGCAAACTGACCGTTTCTTGAGACCTTAATACCTGGATTCGACATTTCCGCCATTTCTGACTGAATGGGCGAGGGGCTAGGGCACGGACAGGGAGGGGGGATGGGGACTACAAACTTCCCGCCACCTGCACCCTTTCATCCCGGTTCCCGCCAGTTCTCGTTAAAATATTTCCTTAAATCATGTACTTTCACAGAAAACCTTTTTGTTAACTTTTATATTTGTCATTTTCACTTTCTTTCTTTCTTTTTTTCGCCCTTGTTCACTGGTAGCCTTCGAGAGGAGGGGGGGTAGGGAGGGAGGTGGACAGAATTTGGGACTCCGGGTAGAAAAGAGGGAGGGAGGTGTATGGGAGGCGGGAAAAAAGGGCGGGAAGAAAAAGTTAAGAAAAGTGGCGGGAACCGAGATTAAAGGGTGCGGGTGGCGGGAAGTTTGTACCCCCATGCCCCCTCCCACTCCATCCCCTAGCCCCTCCCCCATTCAGTCAGAAATGGCGGAAATGTCGAATCCAGGTATTAAGGCCTCAAGAAACTGTCAGTTTGCCTTGAAATAGTGATTATTTGCTAAAATGATGTAATGATGACGTGATCATGACATCAACAAAATATTTTGATGCATTCTCACTCGTGGTCATTCGTAGTCACTCGTGGTCACTCGTTGTCATTCGTGGTCGCTCGTGGTCACTCGTGGACATTTGTGGTCACTCGTGGTCACTCGTGTGTACTTTTAGACACGATCATCCGATTTGCATCTGAACATTTGGAGACATAGCACAACAAGTGCAGGTAAACCAGTGTAAATTTTGCGTGGTATAGCCAGAAAAATTGTCGTCCTTTCTTCGTTCCTTCCTTCTTGATAGTACTCAAGTACTCTCAGTACTTGTTTAGGTTGTTTCATGATTTTCGTCCTTACTCTCTCCTATTCTACTGTGTTTTATTTTGTCTTGTCTTGCTATTTCGGAGTGGAAAGCTTTCCTGGTAAAACCTACCGTTTGTTAAATTTTAACAATCGACGTGTTGATGAAAGAAATTTATTGTAAACACAACGCTAAATGCTTACATTTCTATTTCTACACAGTTTCTTGTCGTCCTAAGAAATCAAACACTCCGGAACAATTTTGATTTGTGTCTCAGTGACGCTCTTGGAATTTCTCCGTATTTAAATTCGCTGCAAGGTGAATTTTTTCGTCCATTTTTCTCGCCGGGTTGCTCGCGGGGAAAAAAACTATTGGCTCACTTTGTTCATGAGTGTTCGTTGACCATATCTGGTCGCAGCAGGTATATGAGCTGATAGCCTAGCCCCTTTGAGCCAACCAAAATGCTAGAAATCCAATACGCCTAGTCCAGTTTTTAAAAAGAGGCTTTATAGCTCAGATGGTAAAGTATCACAGCTGTAAAACAAGAGTGTAATGGCTGAAATCATAATTAATTTTAGGGTTGATTTGCAATTAAATTTCATTCTTGATCGCAAGCGCCAGCTACTTTATCTCCGAAAAATTTACTTAACAGGAACTGGCTTGCCGTTGATACCAATGTTGGGCATTTTACAACTGAACTCATACTCCTCTTCCAAAAACATTTTTAGTTTTCATTAGACGTTCAAGACATTCGGATTGTAATGATATTGCATTGATTTTACCCCCTCCCCCACACTGACCATATTTCATGACATAATGCAATTTGACAATCATTATTTGTGCCGTTAACATATCTTTGCAGGGCACGAACTAGAGCGACCACCTGCTTATAACCCCGATGTTGCTGTTGTGGGGCCATATCCACCACTAGAGCACATTCAAGAAGTACTACCCAACCCTACTACTCCACCTATAAACCTTGCGCCCAACGCCCAAGATCACTCTGTACCTGCACCGTCAGCACCACCGGAAAGTGCCTTGTACCAATAAATGTACTCTGACAACGGAGGGTCACGAGGTAAGTCCAAACCTTTCCTGTAGCCTGCAAACTACATGGGTTGTCCATTTAAATATCACATTCAAAAAAGGGAACCGCCCTATTTTGGAAATTAAACTTGCTTTATCACTTTTTGTTTTGATTTCTATGATGATTGCCACATACTTTTACTATTTGTTTTCTTGCAGCTGAGAGTATATTCCGTTTGTCGTCTGGCCCATATCACATAAAGAAGGGGATGTCTTCTCCAAGCTAACTACTGAAACGAAAACTAAGAATCAAGTTTGAATTAACCGACTTTTGTAAAAACGTTTTTCAAAGCTTGAAAATGATTTGAACCATGGGCTATGGGAAACATACAGTTTGAGTTCTCAACGAAAGTTGTTTCAAGGGAACAGGCCTGAAACATGTCCTTGGTGCATCAAATTATCGTCTTACCGTCAATTCTGTTGTCCAGTGTCTTTCATTTCCTCATCTACTTCTGCATTTAGCCCTGTTCCTCTCTGACTCTAGAGTGTTTGTTCTGCAGTCGTCATTTTGAAAAACCACTACGTCCCAGTTCTACGTTACCCTCTGAACACCCGTCAAACCCAAAGAAACGCTGGGTGGAGGATTGTTTCGAGTGCTGCCAGGATACCATAATTTCATCCAGTCACGCTGCTACAATTACTATTGTATTCCGTTTTGGTCACGACCTCGTAAGGTCACTAAAACACTGGCCAGGTTTCGGTTGGTTGGACAAACTGACAAAAATCACACATTTGGTTAGGGAGGGTGAGTAAGTTTTTGTAATTAAAAATTGAACTGTAACCAGTTTTTAATAAGTTTTTGTATTTGCTAATTTTGAAAGCAAGAGTAAACATTCCAGGGACAGATTTATGCGCGTAGCTTGTGCATTTGCGTTAGCTTTCCTGACTTTCATGGAGCTTTCAGGACAGCAGAAATGTTGCTTTAAGTTTACTCATTTGAATTACAATAGTGATTTTATACGGCAAAAGGAAAATGAATGAGAATGAATGCTTGTTCTGAAAAGAACAATGACAAAAAAAAAATTGTCCCATCGTAACTGGAGTTGATAAACACTGTTCAACCCGAGAGTCATTCCAATTCCGCGGAGTACAGAACAAGTAGTCTAAACAGTTTGTTCACCGCTACACTGTTACGGCAACAAACCGAACACTAAGACTGGTACAAATTCGTTAACAGTCCTTTGTTTTTTGTCAGCCAGGAGATCTATTACTAAAATGTCGCTCTGTGAAGGTGTAATTTTGTTGCGGCAGTTTTTACATGCCGTGCCAATTGGTTTTGTTTATTATTCGCTTACAGTCTTACAGTCTCAAATTTAGATTGTTCATAAGACGCGCGCCGACAGCTGTTTGAACCACTTTTTCTTCAGTAAAAACATAACTAATACCGAAACACAAGTTTCTCCGATAAATATGGGAAGAGGTTGACTTCTATTTGGTTTTTGTGCCTTGTTGCTGTTAGCGAAAGCCGTTTCGTGCTGCTTGATTTAAATTATTTTTCCCTGAGCGTCTTCAGTTTTCTTACATCGCCTTCAATCTTTTCCTTTTTGAAAAAAACTAATCATTGCAAAAATCCGAGGATATAAACATGGGCTATGTTTTCAGCTCATGCTGATGCGATGATCACCAATTTCGTCCCATATTGTAACCGATATAAACCCGCAAATAAATATTTCCTACAAATTCTATAAGCTTCTAAACGATAGTAAATGGTCAACATATAAGAGAAAACAATACACTGATAAGAACTTTTGAAGCTGTCAATGGATGTGAAACTGGAATCCAAATCTGCGTTTTTAATCTGAGCATAACCTGCGGGAATGGTTTTACAGGTGAATCGAAAATAAAGCATGGTTGCAGGTTAATCTGACACTTCCACCTGAGAAAACGCCTGGAAAACCTAATTAAAATCGCAATATTTTAATATAGAAGAGCGTCGTGTACGCTTCTTACGAGTTCATTACCGGGAACGATCACCTGCCCAGTCTTTGGGTAATAGGGCGGCGTAGAACTGGGACTGAGTGGTTTTTCAAAATGGCGGTGGTGAAATAAACCCTCAAGAATTGGAGACAATTAACAGGGCTATATGCAGAAGATGTGGAATTCAAAAACACGTGACCACAGAACTGATGGTAAGTTGATAATTTGATTGAATTGTCAACATATTTCAGTACTGTTTACTTCAAAAAACTTTCGTTGAGAACTCAAACTACATGTTTCCCATACAGCTGTCGCTCATGTTTATAAAGCGTGGGGCCGTTTTTTCAAGATTTTAAGGTAGTCAGTTTTCAATGTAGTGAGTATAATACATTGGTTTTATTTTACGTTAGCTAAGTATTCCTCGGATTGACACGTTCCAAGACCAGCAATAGTGAAACCCCGGCGTTAAGGTCAAATGAGCTGCATGTGGAGTCTGTTCTATGTCCTAGACCACAGGCACTGAACTACTTTTCACATAGCCATCTGGTCGGGTTTTTAAACATTGCACAACCACGTTCAGTTATCTGGTTGAGATTTATGTGGCAGTTTAATAAACATAGACACCATTTAAAATTAATGTAGAGGCTCAGTTTTCCTAATTTTGTGGTTGTGTCGCAATAAACAGATCACCTAGACTCAAAGAAGTAAGGCCAAAATTCAGCCAGAAGAGCGAGGAACGATTTAGAAACCGATAGATTTTAACAAACAACTATTACAAAAAGTAAGAATGAAGGTGGGCTCAATATGATTTATTTTGTATTATTTTATAAAGCTTTGAAGATAACCTGGTTAAAACGCCTGTGCTCCGATGACAGCAGGCCATGGAAACTCATTCCACTATCCTTGCTTTCCAAACTTGGAGGTAAACTTCTTTTTCACTGCAACTATAGCATCAAATATTTACCCCCAAATGAGCACTTGCCAAAGTGCCAAAGGGGATTACCAAAAGAAGGAATGTCCTGACCTCCAGTGAACTTAAATGAGCTACAGTGGCTACCTACAACGACCTACAATAAGTGACAATAATGTGCAATGAGCTACAATAACAAAATTCAACAACGATCTATGATTTGAATTTTGTGCCTTGTCTCGCAAGCTGGAATGTCAATCGCACACAAGCTGTTTAGATTTCTAAAGAATGGCCAAACAAAAAGTATAAAACAATGGTTTAATTTGTAACAAGGGCCAGGTAAAACACTATTCAAAAATGATTAGATGGCGTCGTCCAAATTATTGAAACAATAGTTAAATTTGAAACAGTTGACAGATAAAAACTATCGAAACAATGGTTAGATTTGTGACGATAAGCTGATAAAAAAGACAAATAGAACAATGGTTTACAGCAGTAACCGACAACAGTCAGAAACAAAATAATTGAAACAATAGTTCGATTTGTAACAATAACACGATTGAAAAAAAACTTTTTGAAACAATGGTAAGATTGCTAACAACAACCACATAAAAAATAGGGCCCAGAATGGGTCCACGTGTCTGCTGCTCAACACTGATCAATATAGCAAAGACGTTCAAGGTAAACTAAATGTGGTTTTTGTGGTACGAGTGACGAAAATGTTTGGAAATGTAGGGAATCGTCAGAAATATAAATTCTGGTGGAATGAATTTGTTACATGTATAATTTCTGCGAAACGTGATGATCTAGAATGCATAATAAACTGGACAAAACTTTATTTGCTGTAATATTGAATCATGTTAGATTCCCTGGCGTTCACCCATCCAATTAATAACCCCGTCAAACCGGGCTTAACTTTGCTGATCGGGCGGTCGGGGCAGCTGGGCTTCAACTTATAGTAGCCGTTCGACTCCCTCGATCATGAACTGGAATCTGCGACAGAATTAGTTGAAATAATTAACTTTTTCTCGTAATTTTGTCTTTTTCTGATTTTATTAGTGTATATTGCACTTGCATGCGTGTGGAAGACAAGGGAGTGGAACATCTACCACAATGAAAACATTCATCTCACCGTAGCAAAGATAAGCCCGGTTTGGCGGGGTTAGTAATTGGATTGGGTGACAGCCAGAGAATCATGAAAAGTTCTCGTTTTGCCCTTGACCTTTCTTCGCCCACCTTTTTGTTTGTTTGTTTGTTTGTTTGTTTGTTTGTTTTTTGTTTTGTTTTTTGTTTTGTTTTTGCCCGTCCCTACTTTCCCTCGCCCCACCATCTGCCCCTGGGTCTCCGAGGATGAAAAATAAAATACATTGAAATATGACGAATCAGCTGCTGTTGGTCTGTTTATTTGCACTTAACTCCGAAAAAAAGCCATTGATAAGTGGGAGAAACACAGATTTCGGGATTTATTGCTCCGAATCTTGAAAGTGAAAATTCCGAACTATTGCATGTTGCCGAGTGTTCTTAGGCGGTCGGAACCTTGGCAGTGAAAATCCCGGGCCTTTGCCTGTTGCTGTGTTGGTAGCGAGTCTTTTCTGTAAAAAGTGGCAGAGCCTTGCCTGCGTTATCTTAGCGAGCCAGTTGCCTGTAATTTGAATTCGCGAAAAGAGTCCTGCGTTTAATGACGAGCGAGTTGCCTGTAGCTTGATCTCCCGAAAACGGTCCTGCGTTATCTTAGCGAGCCAGTTGCTAGTAGTTTGATTTCGCCTAAATAATACGAATCCTACTCAGACTTCCCTGCGAAAAACCTAGCGAGCGACGGTATTGCCGGTTGTATTGCAGAAAAGCAGTGACTTCCAAAGTGGTTACGGAAGTCTGCTAACAGCCAAAGTGGTTACGGAACTTTGCTAACTGCTTTACGGTTACATAGTGTCTGCTACGCGCGTGCGCGCAGCAGACACAAAAATTGTTAACAGTTACTGGAAACGAAACAAGAAGCAATACTTAGAGATAAAACAGTGGTTTGATCAAAAACATTGAGCCAATAGTTCATGCGTGATATAAACCCGCAAATAAATATTCCCTATAAATTGATAAATTGTACAAGGTGTAAAAAAATAGTAAATGATAAACATGTAAAGAACTAATCACTGAAAAGAATTTTTAAAACTGGAATGTACATTTGAATCCTAGCCTAACCTGCGGGAATGGTTTACCCGGCGAAACGAAAATAAAGCATGAATACAGTTTGATCTGACACTTCCACCTGAGAAACGCGGGCAAATTCCAATTAAGATTGCAATATTTTAATCTGTCGCATGACCACCTTCCATATACGGAAGATCGGCGTTGCACTTCTTACTTCTGACCATGACCTGGCAACGATCACGAACACGATTGAAAAACTTACTCTTATTAAAACAGTGTTAAGATTGCTAACAACAACCAGATAAAAATATTCGTAACAGCTACTGGAAACAAAACTACTAAAAAATTGCTTAGATATTTAAAACAATGAACAAACAAGGGGGTTAGTTTCTAAAGAAACTGTGGTGCTGCGTCGGTGGGGACGTGAAAAACAAAGTTTTGGATTTATCAACTGAGTTGATAAGGTAAATTGGCCACGGTAAAGAGATTGAAAGCTGACATTTCGAGCGTTAGCCCTTCGTCAGAGCGAATCGCTCTGACGAAGGGCTAACGCTCGAAACGTCAGCTTTCAATCTCTTTACGGTGGCCAATTTACCTTATCGACTCAGTTGATAAATCGAAAACTTTGTATTTAAAACAATGGTTTGATCAAAAACTATTGAACCGATAGTTAGATTTTTGACAATGGCAACATAAAAAATATTAAAACAGTGGTTAGTTTTCTAGCAATGGCCGGATATTTATGGCTGCAAAAATGGTTAGGCGTGCCAGACATAAAAACAATAGATAGATTTGCTACAATCCAAGGATAAAAATATTGTTGAAATAATGGCTACATTTTCCAACCGAAAAGAGAATAAAACAACGGGTACATTTTAGTCCGGCAGATAAGTGTCAAATCAGAGGTGAGTACTGCACTTTATGACAAAGCATCAAACTGGGCACGTTTATACTAGACATCATGGAGAACCTTTTCAAGATTAGAGACGATCGGGATATGCTCTGTGTCAGCCAGGAGTGGGTGGTAAAAGTAATAGGGGTAATTGTTCAAAATGGCCGCCGCCAGCGATACTTCTTTGGTGTGGAAACATACAGCATAATTGTCAAAAACAATGTCTGATCTTAACGTAAAGTCTTGAATTAGGTTAGTTAAAGCGTCTTAACTTATGCAGTTAAAAAATGGAAGTGCTACTGGTTGTCCTATTTTTGGATATAATCCTTTGCATAAAGACTAATGAACGACAACCAAGCGATTATGTAGCAAAATCATCTTTATTGTTTGCCGGAACAAGCAAAGCCTTACCAGGGGGGGGAAGCCAAGACCGAAGCCGGCCCCCCTGATGCGGCCCGCGGATGAGAAAGGGTGGGTGAAAGACAAAGGCGTGTACACAGGTCGTAGGGGAACTAAAAGTGATATTGAGAGAGAAGCAGCTACCGTACATGTTCGGAGATCGTAACGTAAATTAAAGTCTTGAATTAGGATAGTTAAGGCGTCTTGACTTATAATTATGCAGTTAAAAAGTGGAAGTGCTACTGGTTGTCCTATTTTTGGATATAATCCTTTGCATAAAGACTAAAGAGCGACAACCAAGCGATTATATAAGAAAATCATCTTATATTGAGAGAGGAGCAACTACCGCACATGTTCGGAGATCGTAACGTAAAGTCTTGAATTAGGTTAGTTAAAGCGTCTTGACTTATAATTATGCAGTTAAAAAATGGAAGTGCTACTGGTTGTCCTATTTTTGGATATAATCCTTTGCATAGAGACTAATGAACGACAACCAAGCGATTATATAAGAAAATCATCTTTATTGTTTGCCGGAACAAGCAAAGCCTCATTGAGGGGGGGGGGAGCCAAGACCGAAGCCGGCCCCCCTGATGCGGCCTGCGGATGAGAACGGGTTGGTTAAAGACAAAGGCGTGTGCACAGGTCGTAGGGGAACTAATAGTGATATTGAGAGAGAAGCAACTACCGTACATGTTCGGAGATCGTAACGTAAATTAAAGTCTTGAATTAGGATAGTTAAAGCGTCTTGACTTATAATTATGCAGATCGTAGGGGAACTAATAGTGATATTGAGAGAGAAGCAACTAGCGCATATGTTCGGAGTTCAGTCAATGATTAACAAACGGGTGCAACGTGTACTGCCATTGGTCGAGGTCCAATACCACAAATAATCTTTCGCATAAAGGCTAATGAACGACAACCAAGCGATTATGTAACAAAATCATCTTTATTTTTTGCCGGAACAAGCAAGGCTTATCAGTTGGCGGGAGGCAAGACGGAAGCCGACCCCCCTGATGCAGCCCGCCCAGACCAGGAGGGGTAAAAATATCGGTGAAAAGCAAAGGAGGAAAAAGATAAAACGAGGAAGAATGAACTAGGGAGATAATGAAGCAATGGTTGGAATTCAAACAATGGTTAGATAAAAAAAAAATATTGAAACAATGGATAGGTTTCAAAACGTGGTTAGATCAAAAACTATGGAAACAACGGATAGATTTCAAAACATGATTGGGTCAAAAACTATTGAAACAATGCTTAGATTTCAACAATGGTTAGATCAAAAACTGTGGAAACAATTGATAGATTTTCTAACGATGACAACATAAAAAGCTATTGATGCAACGGTCTCATTTGAAATAATCGCACAACAAAAATTATTGAAAAAATTGGTTAGATTGGTAACAATGCCAGGATGAGAACTTATTTAAACACTGTCATCAATGACCAGGAAAAAATCTACTTAAGCAATGGACGGATACAAAGTTTCTTGAAACAATAGTATGGCTTGAATCAATGGCCAGATAAAAAACTACAATAGCATTGGTTAGATGATGAAAACCATTGAAACAATGGTTATATTATAACAATAGCCAGGAAAAAATTATTAGAACATATTACTAATGGTTAAATTTGTAACGGTGTCCACATAAAAAAAAAACTATTGAAACATATGTTTAGGTTTGTAGTTTTGTGGTTTTTAGTTACTTTATAGTTTCTAGTTTTCTTGTTCCGCTGCCAATGATACAGTTTTGTCATTATTTGTCATCGTAAATTTTGTCAAAAAAACAAAATTAAAATGGAGTTGGCTATCATTAAACTGATATGTGGCTTAGGAGGGCTACTCTAGTGATACTCTAATGATAGGCTTCCATATTTCGCAAACATAAAAACATACATTTCAGGAAATGAACTTTCTGTGATGAGCCTTTGTGCTCTTCTGAGATGTTACGTCTTATAGTACTGATGTCACTAGAAACTTTTCTACAGTTGTCAAACAACAAAACAGTCACATCTGTAAAACAGAAAAGTAAAAAGAAAGAAAGGGAAAATTAGTTTGGGTTATAAGTAACACATATGTTAAAAAAAAAGTTCAGAATAGTCACATGTATGTTGCATGACCATTGTAATGTGAAGTAAGAAAAAGTAATATTTTCAAAAATATTCTTGGTTGAGGAAATTGCATGACCAGAAAAGATTTAGAAAAAGTAGTGTTCTGAGTGCAGCGTTTAAACTGGATATAAATTTGCCCTCCCATAAACGACCCACAAAGAGACAGCCGCCCCGGGCGTTTAATTTAGAGGCAAAAAATAAACGACCCGTCACAGTAATGCTTTCCCTTACACATGCGCACTCACGAACCGGTCGTTTATTCGATTCGAGTAAATAAGGTAATTTTATCGATCGCGTGCATATTATGTCGGCTATGCAAGATAGTTGAACCAAAATGCAAAACAGGCAAATAGAATAAATGACTACATCAACCAAATCCAAATGAAGGCACACTGGATTTTATTAGGTATTGATCTGCGTAGGATTAAAAAGCAGTGTAATCGCTCCATTGTTATTGTGTTTCTTTTGGTTTGTTTGTTTGGTTTTTTTTCCTCACTTGTTATTTTAAACGTTATTGAGGCCTAATGAAACACACATTTATTTAATATTTAAAACTTATATAGTGCAAATTAACATATAAATATGATCAAATGCGCTTTACAACTGAGATATTAAAGTGAAAACAGTAAAAAATAAAAGTTATGTTATAAGAATTACAATAAAAAACTACAATTAAAAGATAATAATATCACCAATAATCTAATCTTGATAAAAACTACTAAACCTTATCCTACATTAACAACAATTCTAAAAAGCAATTCTAAAAAGATGAGTTTTAAGGCTAGATTTAAAATTTATAAAATTGTCCATGTTCCGTAAATGTGCAGGAAGCTTGTTCCAAAGGGTAGGGGCAGCAGATGTAAAAGATCTGTACCCTAGTGTCTTTCGAAGTCGGGCGCTAAGTTGATGGAGCAGCAAGCCACCGTTGGATCTAAGACTGGAAGTAGTGTACCTACCTGACGGCCTATTACTGTATAGGGCACTTTACTGAAAATTCAGCTGTTTGTGGGGGAGGGGGTGGACCACCTCCAGATGGTGCTGTTGTGTAGGCTCTGGCACCTCCAGGTCCCGTGGCACTTTCAGGTGGTGATGATTGGTATCCTGTGGCACATTCAGATGGTGCCGATGGATAAGCTGTGCCAACAAAATCAGGATTGTATGCTGGTGTCTGCACAGGCCGCCCATGGTTGTAGAATGGCATGCCTCCTGGAGGGCAACACAAAACTGTGTTACTAAAAAAAGCACTTCCTAAAGAGAAGATATGTTAAATTATTGGAGCGTTCCATATAAAAGTTCTTTTCTTAGCATCAGCCTTTTCTTATTAGCAGTCTCCATAAATCCCTGACGCAACTCTTAGAATGCTTATATCCAAGACGAAATTAGATAAAGATTAACGAACTTTAAGAAAGTTGGAAAAAATAAGAGCCTGAGATGGTTGAAGATGGAATTTGAAGTATAAAAAAATCGATGGTCACCAATACTGTGTGTACGATCAACCCGACGTGCTTTCATTCGGAGAGTGGTCTAACTGGGTGTGTGTATCTATCTTGTTACTCGTTATGATTCCTTTTTAAATCTCGTTTTTTTTCCATAATTTTTGTTTATATTTCTTACCCTTCTGATTGTAGGGCGCCTGTGTATGCAAGCTGTATGGTGGAGGTGCGTCCTGTGGCTGTTGAGGGGGAGCTGTGCGTGTGTATTCTGGCTGATAAGGTAGCTGCTGAAAGGGAACTGAAAATCCTGCTACAGGAGGTGGGATGTTCAGAGTCTCATCCTGAGATTCATCGTGTGTAAGTGATTGTTGCTGCGTGTCCTGCATGGCTTGTTTGTGTCGGGAAATGACGAAACAAACGAGGATAACAAGAGCTATTAGACCGATGATCACGCCGGACACAATCCCAAGAACTTTAGAGATGCTGATGGAATTTCCTTTTGTAGGGTCGGTCCCTGATCTAGGCCACGTCCATGATCCTGATCGGGCACTTTTGCGTGAATTTGTTGATGGCGCCAATTTTGTTGGCTCTGATGTTGCTATCACGTGAAAAAAATTCTATATTATTTCGCGTCTATCTAGACTAGGTTGTTTAGCAAGTCTCACTGTAGCTACCATATATTGCAAACTAAAAACACGCTGAAATCGCTTTCAATCTACCCAAGAAATCCCAGAAACGGCAAAACAGAAAGTGCCACATCACCACTCTCGTAGAATACATTAGCTAAACTACCAAAACAAACCAAATGATTTAGTATAACTGCAAAACGCATCATCTAGTGGTACTGAAGACCCATCGATAATGTACCAATTCATTAAAAAATACTTTTCGTCCCTGGTGGAGAACAGATTCCATTGCTTTGAATGTGCAACGCACTACCTGGGTATATAGACGATCAGCAGGTGGTCAAACCGTCTCATGAGGCTGTAGCTCTTAAGCTTTAGTCACTGGATAAAAATCTGGATAAAAATCCAAGGTGTGGTCGAGCATTTAGCAGAAAGGTACACAGCGTTATTTTCCCGTAGTGCTGTTTGTGTTACAATATCTTTTTCAAACTCGCGCTTTCTTATGATTGAAAGCATTGAAAGATTTTGAGTAATTATAGGGTCACCATTACGTGAAATAGCCGTGATTTTTACCCAGGTCATTTGTTATAATGGGTCTGTCATGATGTACGTTTCTGTTCATGGCGAACAGCGGATGTCGTTTTCCTCTTGGCATATGTCCCAGGAAATCCCTCAGCCTTTTGCGTTAGTCAATTCCAACAGAAGTGGATAGGCCCCTACCTCCTGCCCTTCTAGAAAGCCGTGGGGCATTTGCTCGCGTTGTCAGTCACCATGGTGGTATAAGTCTATACGTCTAGAACGGGGCGTTTGAATGTCTCTAGATTTTGACCTCACAAACAAGGGGCTTTGTTTCGCGGTGGTCAGTTCATCAACAAAGAGTAGAGATTTATGCCTACTTACAAACATATTATAAATTGGCAATAAAGAGAAAGAAATGCCACAAGAACAACACTGCCAATAGGGCATTTGACATTTTTAATGCGAATGCATGGTCATTTTCCCAGTGGATTGACTCTGCTTGGATTAATTGATGCATTAAAATTAAACAAGGCGGCATTTCCTTGATATATAGACAGTTTCGATGTCAGGGAGCTTTGTTTTAGATGGGAAATTGAGTTGACTGAGACTCTTGGTGCGCTCTAGTTAAAGCAACCAAAGAAAAAGAAACCACTTTTTTACATTTCTGGTGAAAAATGTATAAGCTTTCGAAATAGTCGGATTTCAGAATATCTGCTGTTCTCTCCATATGCAATTCTCCATTAAGTTCACGTGGTTGACACGGAAACGTATTTCATTGATAGATTGAAGCCAGAGGACTTACTTGAGTCACTTGAGTCATACAAGACATATCCAGCGACGAATCCTCGCTCAGCAAAGGACACTGAATCACCATATTTGAACCAGATCCAAACACTTTCTTCAGGTGTGGTCAAGGAAAATGGGTTCTTGTTGCCGCACATGTTATCTTTAATGATTCTTGAGACCAGATATGGTTGATCATGCTGTCCCCCTATGGAGGCAGGTTGTTGAAAAAAAAAACATCATATCAGCGCAGTGCTGAAGTAGTAGAGATTTAAAAGCTGTTGTTATCCTTTTCCACGATAAATTAACAAACCTTGGCTAGTTTGTTTTAGTTTCCTTCACGTAAAATTGTGATGGAAAAAATGAATAAATACAGCCACCATAATGCCAGCCTTGAAGTGATTGGCACCGTTTAATGGGTGTAGTAAGGGTACATAATCCCATGAATCGATCTCTCGTGTGAGTCCTTTCCCTATTATATGCAGCTCCAGGATTTCTTTACCACAAAAGCCGCAATGTATATGAAACTTTCATTTAATTTCGCTATACAATGTCATTTCCAACAACGAGAGATTACTTTGATCATTTTACAATAATGTCATGTCCCGGCTCCTTTCAGCTATTAGTGTTAATAACACGAACACATTAATTCTCCCACCTCTGATTTCAACGAAAAAATGTCGGCAATCATCTTCTAAATGCAAGTCCATAAAAGCAATTTTGATGTTCTTTCTGTCCCCGACCTCAACCTTCCACTTGCAATCTCTATTATCCCTAGAAAGGGGCCATCTTGGAGAACTAATGATTCCTGAATTGCCGGTAAGTTTGGTGAAATATCCGCAATGATCTGTTACAATGAAATACGTCATTAGTATTTCTGATAGGGGACTACTGTATAGTTGGCAAATGGTTGGATATTCAAAAAATTCCAAAGATCCCCAAATTGGCCAAAGACATAGGCACAAAATTTTGGATTTATCAACTGAGTTGATAAGGTAGATTGGCCACCGTAAAGAGATTGAAAGCTGACGTTTCGAGCGTTAGCCCTTCGTCAGAGCGAAGGGCTAACGCTCTGACGAAGGGCTAACGCTCGAAACCTCAGCTTTCAACTGATCTCTTTACGGTGGCCAATCTACCTTATCAACTCAGTTGATAAATCCAAAATTTTGTGTTCCACGTCCCCACCGACGCAGAACCACAGTTTCTTTAGAAACTAACCCCCTTGTTTATTCAAAGACATAGGCTACGACTCATTTGGCAGTAAAATTATTTTTTAAATCCAATTATTCCCCGAAGTCTTGCTACGTGCACACAAACACATGGGAATTGACTGAATAAGAGCTACAAGTAGAATGGGAATCTAGGCCAACAACATAACCAATTGAAATGTGTTTCAGTTTATGATAGTCCTCTCGTGGTTTATAGGCGAGTGCCAATGCAGTTAAACCGTTCTCTGTGATTTGCTTATTTCACGTTAGCATTGAATGAGCAGATGTATCCAAACTGCATGGTAAACCTTGATAAAAACCCCTCAACGTTGATGCTGGGTAAAGCTCCAAGGACTAAGTTTTTTTTCCCCGAGCCTGATCGAATACCAATGCAAATTGACCGAGTCTTCTTATTTCCGAGGGTATGTTGACCTAATCGGAATAGTGACTCTACTTGTTTAATTGGAAACTCAAATTATCAAATGAGGTAAGACGGAAACAGTTCGACCTGTTTTCAGTAAATGTGCAAAACATGAAAACAGGCTGCTTCCTTTCCATCACCAGAAAGCATTTAGTAAAGCACATGGAAAAAAATATTTAGCACCTACCAGGCAAACTGCTTTCATCTGTGGAGCAAACAAGAACCAGTTCCAATCAAAAAGGGATTTTGGTTCAAATAAATGACAACAGCTCTTTTTGGCAAAAAATGTAGCAATACTTTAATAAGGTAATTAAAAAAAAACTCTAGAATAAAATACTCCACTAGACCTATGACTTGATTGCTTGACATATGGCGATTTATCTCCATACATGTTTGTAGTTATTATTATAACCGTCCAAAGATACTTGAGAGGTGACGAAGGCTTCTCAAAGCATATAGAAAGCCAGCCGAACGCTTACAAAGATTTTCCCAAAGATGACCCAAAGTTGACAATCGAACTTTTTTCAAAGCTTTTTCTAATCGTAGAACATTATTCTGCGAGTAGTACCTATTATGCTGGAGATGATGCGTTGTCCATATTGACTCCTGCTTATCTACGCAGTAGCTAACATCAATTATTATTATTATTATTATTACCATATTACAAACACGCTGAAGACTAGTTAGTATATATGCAATATCGTATCAAGCACGATGTCAATTTCTTAACAGGCTACATATTCATTTACCTTTATTCAGGAAAAACGTGGAATACGTAGCTTGAAATCCCTTTCCAGCCCAGGAGCTATCTGAATGGAACTTTATTCGAGTACAATTATCAGCCGAGTACATGTCAAAAGGTAACGTGAAGCTGTTGCTATTTCCGTTGCAGTATCTCCCAATAGAATTCCGTCCACATCCAATAAATACTTCCACATAATCCCCCAAGCAATCAGGCATGTAGCCCTTGACGTCAAACCCAGACCACGAAAGCTTGATCCCTCTATCAGAACTGACATGGATGTCAAAATGGCAGTCCAGGTTGGTGGTGTAAAGACCAGATGAATAGCCCGGACTTGATATTACCCCAGAAGAACTTGTAAATTGAATGTTGCAATCTAATGCAAAAAAATAACACAAGAGGGCGAGAAGAGGGCAGAGAGTTAGCGGCTTGACCAAAAAGGAAACTTGTATGATTTGAAGTTGTGAGACTTTCACGTTTCTCAATTTCAGGCCATCTCAATAAAATGTTTTGTCCGACGTATCCAGGTTTATTGTTTTTGTTGTTGTCTTTGTTTTTGGGTTCTTTTTCGCTAAAATAAAAAAAAAAAAGAAATCCCTCCTTCATTCCCCTTTTCTCTTTTCTCTGGTGTTTTCTCCTTTAGTCCAGTTTTGTGTACATCTTAGTGACTCTGGCATTTAAGTCACTCTCGTAAGGTCTTCAATTAAAGATCTGTTGTAAGCTTATAACAGCTCGTTGCAAATTTCAGTTCGCGGTGAGGGTATAATCGACGCCCGCATACTTGGGAGTAATTATGTACTTATGGGAAAAGTGGCATTTTATTGGGACTGCCTGGTCAATAAAGAGCGGTGATGTTAAATGAAAATGATTTCTCGATTGGATATCTTCTCGGAATAAAAACATGTCTTAATGGAGAGAGCCACCCAAGCGCCTTCCTTGCATCGTTTCAGCTATTAACGGCTTTTCCAAAAGCAATTCGGTGGGCGTTTGACGTTCGTTGATTCGATGCAGACGGGGACGATTGTACGTTTTCCAAAGAATGTGTCATACCTGTGCTCATATCTACCAAAGGAGCCGCTAACGGATTTAGCTGAAAGAAACGTCTCCTTTTTTCCTCGATAATTTTAAATGAACAACGAATTTTTTGGAAGTATCACACGATTTAACTGCCTGAGAAGTGATACCGACCATCCTTAAGCAAGGTTTTATCTAAGGGTTGTCTCGGGATATAGATTAAAGAGGGGAGGGGGGAGGAGATATTTAAAATCTTTGTTGGCATAAGAAATGGCTTTCATTATTTCACGTAGGAGTGTTGCAGAACCCTGAATAGCAAAGGCAGAGATTTTGCCGAGATGATAATGTGAATGTATGTGTTATTGTTTGCCGCATGAAAGACCTAAGTCTAAAGTAAAAAGGTTTGAAACTTCGGGCGGGTATTTCGCTCTGCGTTGGCCTTTGTGTCCACAAACACTGTTGTCCACGATATTTCAAAACACCTGAGGTAAGAATCCCCCACTCCACGAGCGACACTCAGTCTCCTTTGTTACTACATCGGAGTGTTGCTCATCTTTAGCTCTTTACCCAAAAACAGGGAGAATATACTAATCTACAGTAATACACTTTTTGATAAATGACTGAGTCATGTCTCACTATCTTACCCTGCTGCGCAGACACAATTTCCAACAAGGAAAATCCTGTCAAAGAAGTAAAGTTCACAACATAGTTCAGGTTGAATGAAATAATTCATATAAGCCAGGAAGAAATCATTCCTGTGAAGCATGAAGTTAGTAACCAAACAAAATATATTCGGATAACAACCTTCTTTGGCAAAAAGGATAAAAAGCATTTTTTTATATTTCTGTTATTTTTAAAATTAAAAATTAACCTTTTCTGCTTGATAAAAAATTAATTTTGTGATATGTGGAACAGTCAAAGCTATCATCGTCTACGTTGCAACTGGTTTTAATGGTTACATTCGTACTACAATTTTGCTCAGTTCAAACAAGCAACGCAATGTTATACCTGCTAACAGCAGAAGAAGCATTGTGTTAAATTGGCAGGAAAATGAGCTGTGACTGCAAAAATGTCTCTAGAATATCTGAAATATAAGGAAATGAAATAAGCACCTAAAACAAGATTCAAGAAATACGTTTACACCCACACGGAAAATGCAAACAATTCATGCGTTTTTATTGTCTCGTTGCCCATGATCGAACACCTGTCTCAGCCATAAATGTCACGCGATTAATTCACGCGTAACTCGCGATAGAGGGCCCCGGATCTCGTCGGTACAATTTTGCCCAAAATGATTTCATGTGGTGAACATTCATGTACGAACATTTGAATACATTGAGGCAATTAAGCCTTGTGATACTGTTTAGACACTTTTCGCTGCAGAAACCATTAAGGGAATGTTAATATGCAATATCAAAAAGGAAAGAATATAGTTAAAAACACGTTTGTCCTGCATTGCTATCATATACATTTTGTACATCATCAGTAGTCAAATCTTAATTTGATCGGGAGAGTCAGGTTAAAGTTTTATGAATTTTAAGGTTCAAAAACAGAAATAAAATACGGAAAAGATTATTTTACACACTGTTACTTAGTCCACCACCACTCGAGAGAACTTCGGGTTGATAACATACTGTCTTGATTTTCATTTAATTAACAAGTGTGCCACGAGGGCACATTGAATATGAAGTGATAATTAACGCACAAAGTTGGTTATAAAACCTTATATATCACTGGCTATGTAGATCGCCAGAAGTGTTCTTCTGGTCACTTTCTCCCGAACCTTATATTTGCAAACTGCAGGATCAGGGATTAGCCCTTCAGCGACAGCCATATTAGACGTGCGGTTGATTATTCGTTTACTACAATAAGAGACATCCACTGGAATGCAAGATGCATAGTTACAAGAAACCGTTCTCTGACAAGTATGCCACATTGCTCTTAAAATACTCGAACAGGTTATTAATCGAAACTATACCATTTATTTGTGTTCCCGAAAATGGGCTATCGAAGGCGGCCTTATCTCTATGCTATGACGATTTCAGCTTCACTGCTTGGCAACTTTTCACTTCCGCGATGAGTGGTTTAGAATATTAAACAAGCCTTTCTCTTCCAACATATCGAGCGAAAACCTACCTTTGCAGGGATGGAGTAAAGTTAGAGAATTGGCCAACAGAGAGTTTTCCAAGCGATACCGAATAGAAATTGATTGGGTACTTAATGGACAGACGCTGAGAGGAACACCGTGTGAACGTCGATTTTGCTTAAGGGTCGTTGCATAAATTAAACGCGATGTACTTCATGTTGTTAATATTGGTTAGGTGGTTTGATGCTGTGGTGAAGAAAACATTCCAATCCTTTTCTTTTGGTTCAGGTTAAATGATCCTATTTGTCAAATTAGAATTGGGTACAGTGTTTTGCGTCAACAGTACCCTTGAGATTGCAAAACAAACCTCTTTACGCGATATTGGGCTTTCTAATTGCATAAAAATCAGGCGATATACTGCATTCATGCATCAACGGCTACGCTAAATTATATTTGCAGTTAAACTTACTGCTTTTTTAAGTACATTATGTTATTATGTTGCTTGCGAGCAAGCACTTCTGTTTGGCTTTAGAGCGAGCGTCCCAGTAGTCGCACGTACCAGCAGTCTCAACCCCATCGTGGCACGAGGCGGAAGGGTGGGATAGATAAGGCCTCTCCCCTGGAATTCTGCTGTGGAAAAGTTTTTACCTTTAGTAGATGACTTGCGTTGTCCTCTGCAAGATGAAGTTAACAGCATTGGATCGGGGATAAACATTTACACAGCGCTGCTGGAGGCCTGTGACTTGAGGCATTTTGGGGAATTTTCAGAAATGTCAAAAATACACGTTTTGCAGGCTGTTCACCTAGAATATGATTTAATTAACCAATGAAATGCTTTTTTTCTAAGGTTCTTACAATTTTTTTTTCCGAGAAAACGTTCCTTTGGGATGCAAGAATGATTTATTCGTCCAAAACGTGCTTGACCTCATACCAATTCTCATACCATCTCGCATACCTTTCAACCGATTCGCATCAAACTTTCACAAAATGTGACTTGGGGACCCAGCTACTTAGAAAAAAAAACAGTTACTCAAAACCTCAAGTTCTGGCAAAAATCTCCAGGAAAAAATCGGACAAAAACCGATGAGGGTCTCAGGCTGGAATCTAAATCGAGACCTATTTAAAACCACAATACCTCATTTTGCTTACCTTTCTTAAGAACTGGCCTTGAAAACGCATGAGCGCTTTCTCAGACCTGGCTTTTTAAAGCTGAACTCGAATAAAGCATGCATGCCATCTGCAAACTCAATGTTATGCTAGTGACAGATTGCGCTTCATCTCGTGCAATGATATTTTTGTTGATAACTTCTATCTCTTCTTATCTTTTGAAGACGATAAAAATAATCCATTGCGTTTTCTGCGTTCTCGAAGTTTCCATGAACCATGCCCAATTTTAGACGAAAATAACAGAATTTTTGACGCAATTTTCGATCAGAACAGTTTAAACTGAAAACCAGAAACCAGACTCTTTAGTAGGATGGCGCACGCCTGTTTGGCTTACGTGAGAGCAGCCCTCCTCCCCCCAGGGGGAAGGGTGGTTTATATTCAGGAGAGGTCACGAACAAAGCATTGTTTGTTGAGGTAGTTACCAGACGTTAACGGTATTTGGTTAATTGAAACACTGATATGATCCAAAAACTAGTTTTTAATCCTCTTTATTTAACATCATTGACACACACTACTCTGATGCCCAGTCCACGCGAATAGGTCAGTTTGTTTCATTTACGTTTCATGTTGAAAGCGAGCTTTCTAAGCTGTTTTCGTCCACACGTTTGCGGTTTCATTCGGTTTGACTGTCCACGAATAAAGGATTTCACCGGCCACGCTTGCTCCATTTTGCACCGATTTTTGTCCTTTAAGTATGGACAGAGCCCAAACCGTATAAAACTATTTTTTCTATCCGTTTTAGCCGTCCTCAAGAATTTCTATTTTCGAAAGCTGCACTTTGGTTCTTTTAATTGTTTTTTAGCCGACAGAGAGCTAGGACGGTTATAAATAAAATGTGATCTAAAATGTATGCGAGTGAACTAGACCTTGTTGCGGTTTACAACACAAATATGGAAAGTAAGTTTAAAGAAAACAGTTCTAAGAAAGAAAAAGATGGCGATCAACATCAGTTTTAATTTGATACGTGATTAACACCGGTGAGACAAATAATATTTTAGCCTAAAAGGTAGTGGTGAATTAGACTACAATGAAAAACTAACTGACATAAATTTACTTGTATGTTTTATTTTCCAATAAGTCACACCAATGGTATTGAACTTAATTGTCTTTGAAACGTTAGTTTGAAAAAATCGTCAGGGTGTCTAAGTACAACTGCCTTGTGGATGGAGTAATATTCTGCCCAACCACCCCGTGCACTCTAGTGACCTTGGCCAGTGATGACACAAAGTTGATGGTTTTCGTTGTACTCATGTAATCTTTAGAATATAGCTGCTCTGTACGTCCCGTTAACTTGAGCGTCCATTACGTCAGTATAAATGTACAACTAGCAGCTATTGAGCAGTGATGAGCAAGATATTGCTATGATCATTTGCCATATGGTCATTTCATTTTCCAACGTGTGAAACAGAACAATAATGAAATAAAAGCAAGCTTTGGGTTCTCTAGTTATCTTGCACTATGGGTATCTTGATACTAAGTTGCCCGGATGGATGGATGGGTTCTCCAATACTAGTTTTGCCTCACTATCATGCTTTTACGCATGTGTTGAGAAAGAAGTTAAACACCTGTCAACAATAGTTATCGATTATAATTACAAACAAAGAAATAGCGGTGGTTACTTGATCTAATCAGCTAAGCTACAGCCTGCATTTATTCCCTTTTTTTTAGAAGTGAATTACCGCTAACCAAGATTCAAATTATTTTTCCGCCACAAATCTTAAGGAAGGAAGCCTAAGTCAAAACATTGGACAAAAAGAACTTATAGGATTACACATAGTTATGCCAGCCAAACTGAATTCGAAATCAACCCTAATCCTTGGCCACGTTACAAGAAAATGATGCACATCTGATGTCTAGAAACTGACTGATGAATGCACTCGCATTATCCCTCTAAACCACTTGCACTCCTTCAGGTTTTTTAAATACCTCAAGCGTGCATCATTTTCTTTTAGAACTGCAAAACCATATTTTAATTAATTAGTGAAATATTAAAAAAAAACGGGTGTGACGATTTCCCTGTAATAAAAAAAAAAGATTAAGAGCAGACTGCTATAAAAAACTGAGATAGGAATAAGTTCATTTTCATGCCTTGACCTATCATTCGCGAGTCACATTCTGAGGTTCGAGTTACGTCTGGAATGTTCCTCGGTTTCCAAACTTCTCCGATGCTGCCAAAAACAAAAACAAAACAGTGTTCCCTGTAGAAAGAGAGAGAGAGAGGAAAGAGAATTATTTTTGTATGAGAAAATCCATATCGGTCAAGAAAGAGTAACAGATAGTCACATGGCCATTGTAACACCAAGTAAGAAAGTTAACGTTTGGCTGCAGAAAATACGCACTGTAATGAATTTAAAAGATAATATATAGATTTAGCCAAGCCTATAAGCGGAGCCCCCCTTTTTTGTTTTATTTTGTTTTGTTTTTTTTTTTTTTGGGTTGTTGTTTTTTTTTTGTTTTTTTTTTGCTGGCACTTATTAATTTGTGAAAATACTCTCATTCAAGTCGTTAAATTAAAAAAAAAAGAAAAAGAAAAAAAAAAGAAAAAATTCCTACCCCCTAGTGAGCCGAACCCGGCTCGTCGGCGTCATAAGCCAGTACCAGTCCACTAGGCCATGAGCGTTTACTGACATGTCTTGAAATTAATTTTAATAATTATTTCTTTCTTCGTGACAAGCTACCTACATCATGAAATTGCTGGTGTTTTTCCTGGCAAAATGTGCTCGGAACGCCGTAAAAATCGTGGTTTTGGACAGAAAAAACCAAAAAGCACTTAGCTCTACTATATTTGGCGTCGAAACCGCTGCGAAAAGCTGCGAACTCAAGCGGTGTGCCGACCAAATTCGAACAGAACCGACGAGGCAAATTTAAATTTCTTGCCTGAACTTTATCTCCTAATTTTTTTCGCCTAAATTGAACTTTTCGCCTTCCACCAAAAAGACAACTGAGTATTCTTTTGAACTTTTTTTTCCATTAACAAATTTTTTTTTGTCTTTTGCTGTCTTTGCTTGCTTTGCTACAACGCGCGCGGGTCAACATGTGGTGCGGACGGACGGACGGACGGACACGTGACTATTACGTCACTACCAAAATTTCTTGGCTTGATAGGTTACCAAATTTCCTCCTAGGAAATGTCTAAGTTGACACAAAATATTGCCATGGAAGTGACAAACAAGCAATTCAAGAGTTCAGTACATTTATGTACGTACATACCATATTTATTTGTCCCCTGGCTTGGTGGCCAATGTATTCCCCGGTTGCTGAGGAGGAAGTGTGTGCTCTGCCTGTTGAGCAGTCTCCTGTTCTTCTAATTCGTATGCAAATGGTCGTAGCTGTACGTTCTGCGTGGCTTGCAATTGTTTGCGGCGAGAAAGGAAGCACAAGAAAAGGACGCCAAAGTTAATAACAGTTATCAGACCGATGATCCCAGCCACAATCCCAATAATTGCAGAGGTGTTGATGGGATTTTCTTTCTGTTCTTTCTCCGCTCCAAGATAATGACTAGTGATGGGTCTTCGTGGTCTGAATTCTGGCTCTGGTAGGAAAATATCAGAGGATTTAATGACTTCGATATTTCTCACCATTTTGAAGTCTTGCAAGCCATCTTATATTCATAGAATAGTCTTCTTTCCAATCCAACAGATTGGACGAGCCATATGGCTCATTTAATTAAGCCGGTGCCTAGATCCGGTTTCTGTGTTTCTGTAGCAGGAGCATTTCTCACTCCTCCACCCCCGAACAGGATGCCAATCCATCGGAGGGTCACCCCAACCATTTTGTCAAGTTTCTCTAATGGTTCTCAGGTACTCATTTATACCCCTGAGTCAAGAAAGACAATGTGAAGTAAAGTTACTTATCTACGCAAGCAGCACAAAATGATGCACAGGCGAGGCCAAGAACTACCCAATCTCTGATCTCCAGATTGAGAATCCGCTCGAAAGTCCAACACGCTAAACCACCTCACCCCCACACAATATAGAACAGAAAACTAAAATTCGCTGAGTCACTTTAGGATCCAATCTCTGAGTCCCCAGAGCAATAAAATAGCCAAATGACAACAGCCCTTTTTTAAAAGATCCTTCATTTTCTTGATCTCTAGAATACATGACATTCTTAGAATTCTTCAACACTTCCATTTATTTACCACCGGGAAATGTATGAGAAAGTAGAAAGAAGGGTCGATCAATGGACAAACTTGGGTTCCAACAAAATACGTTTGTTTCCCGATATGGCGTTGCGTGGCGCAATATTTGTGTACCTTATGTAACCACTACTGTCAGAACAATTTTTTTCTGTAAAACGTACATAACCTTTAAAGGCAAAAAAATCCCAAGAAAGCAACATCTGATCCCCAGGTTTTCACTAACCATACCTGCTCTCTTTGAACATGAAATACAAAGATGCCTCAAACGAAACAGGAAATCGAGTTATACCTATTTGTAGGGTATAGATTGAAGTTTAAAAAAAGTGGTTTTTTTCGAGATCGACGTATCCATAGCAACACGGTGACGTCATCACTATTTTTACTTTTCCTTAATTTGTAAGAAATCCAGACATTCGTTTTTAAAGCCATTTATAGGACTTGTAGTTCTTTTTTGAGAGCGTTTTCGAGAAATAATTGACTGAAGTGGTTAGCTGCTGCTAACAAACGAATCATAAACAATTCTTTTCGCGTTTCTCAAAATGTCATTTATCCTGACCGTGGAAAGAAAACTTTGGCCTCAAATTGTTTCTAGAGATTTCAGCTATCCTGCAGGAATATATGACAGAAATCGCCCCATCCGATTTCCAATAATGTGAACGTAATTGAAGCAGCATTCCACCTTTTAGTCCTAAATTACCTTGCTGTTAAGTTCCAAGGTAATAAAAAAAAAGCTGTTGGATGGATTTATTTGAAACTCCGTTGGCCTTTTTTATGTTGTATTTTACATGACCTCCAATTTTCAAGTGCTTTGAAATACTTTTACCTCTGCTAAAGTAAAGTCAGGAAACTTGACGTTGGTGTTCCGAGGCAAATTAATAATTTGTTTGTTATTGGCGGATTTTGTGATTTTCCGTCGTCACTGTAATCCGACCTGACAAATTAACATATTCGGGTTCCTTCTCCGAGGGCAATCAAGCTATGAACGAAATGGAATCCACATGCGCATGAAAAACTAGACAATAGCCTTATGCAACAAGCAAAGCCACCAATAACAAACAAATTATTAACTTGCTTCGGAACACCAACGTCAAGTTTCCTGACTTTATTTTAGTATCTTGCAGAGGTAAAAGTATTTCAAAGCACTTGAAAGTTGGAGGTCATGTAAAATACAACATAAAAAAAGGCCAACGGAATTTCAAAGAAATCCATCAAACAACTTTTGTATTATTATCTTGGAACTTAACAGCAAGGTAATTTATGACAAAAAGGTGGAATGTTGCTTTTAATGACGTTCACATTATTGGAAATCGGATGAAGCGATTTCTTTCATCTATTCCTGCAGGATAGCTGAAATCTCTAGAAACAATTTGAGGCCAAAGTTTTCTTTCCACGGTCACGATAAATGTCAGTTTGAGAAACGCGAAAAGAATTTTTTATGATTCGTTTGTTAGCAGCAGCTAAAAACTTCAGTCAATTATTTCTCGAACTGACGTTCTCATAAAAAATGTTTAAAGTCGGTACAGTTGAAGACAATTATATGAACTACAAATCCTATAAATGGCTTTAAAAACGAATGTCTGGATTTCTTACAAATTAGGGAAAATAAAAATAGCAATGACGTCACCGTGTTGCTATGGATACGTCGATCTCGAGAAAACCCCACTTTTTTAAACTTCAATCTATACCCTACAAATAGGTATAACTCGATTTTCTGTTTCGTTTGAGGCATCTTTCAGTATTTCATGTTCAAAGAGATTAGGTATGGTTAGTGAAAAACCGGGATTAGCCACCTTAAACTCGCAGTAGCTATCCCTTGTAACATTAATGAAAATGAAGCCAGAGCACTTACCTGGGTCATACAAAACATAACCAGCAACGAATCCTCGAGATCGAAAAGGGGAAATTCCCGGACCAGTTTTGAACGTGACCCACACACTTTCCTCAGATGAGGTCAAGGTAAAGATATATCCGGTATCACAAAGTGGACCTTTAATGGTTCTTAAGTAAATAAATGCTTGATCATCGTCTCCCCCTATAAAGACAATGGTTAAAGTTGTCTTTAAATGGTCGTATAGCCTATTGGCAGGGGCAACATTTTTAGCCTCAACAAGTTTTTAAACCCCACACAACATTTTACCGACTGCTTTTGATTTAAATGGTTGATACCTGGCTGTTACACAGTATGTTCAACCGTTTCAGCCAATTACCTTGGCAGGTGACAAAGTTAAGCGAGTAAAGCAATTGAAAACGGCTTTTTAGCCATTAGAGAAAGCGAAAATGTCCCACCAACCCAACAAACAACAACGACAACAAATAAACGGTTGAATCTCAATGTAACACGACCTATGACGAGGTGAATTTGAGTTCTAAATAATGCAGAGAAATTAGCATAATTTTGAACAAAAGTCCTTCATGTATTCTTCTATCGGGACCCATATTCAAACCTATCATATGTCAGGATTAATGGCGCGTTTTCACGGTCAAACAAAAACTACGTGCAGTGTTGCAATTTAAATCTAATTTTTATGTGCTTCCTTTCGTCTATAAGAGAAGGATAATGTGACCGCAGTGTGCTATTACAACTGAAACATGGATTAATTTGGGTGGATAACTGTTTTAGGTAACTGTTCCGTTGTTATAAACATCGTCCAGATGAAAAGTCGGCGGGTTTGTTTCAAAATGCGGGGAAATATCGTATTTTTTCGCAGGCTGGTGACAGTCGTGTAAACCTACAATCCGTGATCACATTAGTGCACAACGTTTTGCCTTCATAATGGATACGTCATACCAGTATGCACAGCTTAATCATAACTATAACAAAACTCACGAACCTAATTGGCTATCGCCAGCCATGATTACCATTATGTACAGTGACAGATTTATCAGCTTAGAGCAGCTCGAATAAGCCTCTTAATTGTCACTGGCGTTTCCTGTTGGATAACACCCACTTATAGACAAATGAAATGATTTTAGTAATTTTAAACATAATGTTGAATTTATTCTCCTACCTCTGACTTCAACGAACATCTTTTCGCATCCTTCATCTAAATACAAGTCCATAAAAGCAACTTTAACGTTCTTTCTGCTTCCCACCTCAATCTTCCATTTGCAATCCCTAGGTGTCTCGCTTAAAATGGGCCATGCTGGGGAACTGATTAATCCAGAATTGGCGGTGAGAGTTGTAAGTTGTCCACATGAAGCTGTTTCAATTAAATGCAATATCAGTAATGGATAGTGTCTAGATTCTATTTATTTACAGATTCTATTTATCCTTTTCTTAGGCAAGTACCAACAAATACCAGTAACACGAATTCACTTTTTTTCCTTGTTTGTTTGTTTGTTTTTCTCAAGCTGCTACCGGGACGCATTCGATTAGCAATTCATACTAGAAAATAAACCATTATTTTATCCAATTTGCCTTTTGAGGTACCACTGGACTCAAACCACGTAAAAATGGCTCAGAAATTTCCCAGGTAGCAAGTTTCGTCCCATACACAAATAACTAATCATTTACTAATGACTTAATAAGCTACTATAAATCCCCACAGGCAGGTTGAGTTTAGATGTTGTCCAGCATGACTAGGCTAGCTTATGAACCAAACCTACATTCCCTAAATGGGGGTAAATAATATAAGTAAATCTGCTTCTTTAACGAAGCTAGAATTAAACAGGCGTAAATCTGACAAACCTGTCAGAGGTGTGACCCTTAAATTCCAGATTGAATTGGAGGCCAAAACTGACTATTTTGTGGACAAGTAAAATGTGACGAACACAGAAAAAATCCTCAGAGCAAAGCCGGAACTAACACGACACTCAACCAATCTCTGTGTCCAGTTCAGCTTTCTAACCCCTTTTTTAATAATTTAAAATAAGGCTGCGCCATTGACAACATAGAAGACGTCTTCATTACTTACAAGGTAGATTTCTTTTCTCTGTAAAACAAACAACAAAATAATTGCGATCAGAATAAGGATGAGACCCAGAGCTGGAGTATTTTGTGCCACATACGTAAGTTGTTATGCTTTCTTTGCCACTGAAACAATCGAAACTCAGTAGGAAATGTAATACCTACGAGAAGTAAGCAAACTCTAACAGAACAACGCTATTTTGTCCCATGAGGTCTAAACTATGTCCCTATAGTTTAGAACATGTGAAGCTGATACCAGATAGACTGAGGCAAAAACAAGTTGAACCCCATTCCAAAAGGCTCGTGCTATCGAGCGTTTCCAGAAAAGCTACAGCACGCATAAGCAAGGAAGACCTCTTTCCAAAATGCTAATTTATAAAAAGAAAATAAGTTTATTGCATTCGTTTGTGGGTAAATTTTAAGTCGAAGTTCCTCAGTTTCGTACGAAGTGTGCATGTCCTACGCAATAGGTAAATTGACCTCAAGTTCAAATCCTTCGTATCTTCAGGTTCACAGTCTCTTAACTATTTCTTTTCAGAGCAAGTACATTTCTTTAAATTGGTGAGCATTTGATTGGCTTTATGGTTTGTCGAATTCAGCTTACGCAGTATATTGTATAATTTCAGTGATTTCATAGCACACCTCGTAGCCAAGGCCACTACAAAGAATACAAGAAACGAAAATGGAAAGCACAACTTTTCTTTAAAACAGCAGCGGTTTGTGAGACTTGAATCACTTTTCAAAAGATCGTTATTATATTTTGTCGCTTGGAGTTGACCCAGAGCTTACAAAGGATAGCCTTGCCCTAGACTCCAATCATCCAATTCCATGTGGGGCCAGCAATGAAATCAGTTTGGGGAAGAAAAGAGATAAGTTCCAAATTAGCCTGAATATATTTGAGAAATTTCCATCAAATCGAGGCATTGGTTTTTCCACATTTTTCGTCTTTTAAGCCCATCCAGAACAAGGTTAAAATCACCACCGGCAATAATTTCGCGGCACATAAAGACAACAGCTTTGCCTGCTTTGTTTCTCTCAAGGCCGCTGAGAGCAAACCCAAAGTACAATTAGCCTCTCGCAACACGTAAATTCAGGAAGTTTTTTTTTTTGAGCCACTGGAATATTTCCCTTCTTTGTTCCCCAAGCCTCGAACGTTGTGCGATGATATGGTTACCTTGGAAATTTATCATTAAAACAAAGAATAAATCTAACTAGGTACATTCAACTCATTCGGAAGATTGTGAGTCCTCTCAAGAAATTATAAAAATACGATAAATACTACAAAGAGAATAAAGAGACCCATACAGCTACAATTACAATAAGACTCAGTTAACATAAAAATTTACTCAGTTTGGTTACGGGAGAAAGGCCTCCAACCAATCAAGGGACTTGCAAAAGGTTTGGTAGCGACAAGCCTATCGTCAGGTTATTGATTGGTGTTGGCATTTCGAACTTGGTCTGTGTCTTCGGCCATCGATGTAGAGTTTATCATGATCATTTTTGCGTCTTGCCTTTCCTCTCTGCTCCTTTCATTCCTTTTAGTTATCCTTTCCTTATTTTAACAATCTCGCGCGGCAAAGCTGACGAGATTACAAAATTAGTGCCAGCCAGTTTATGGGCGTTAGTAGGTATGAGCACTTTGTCTTTATCAACGCTAAAGTTTGGTCCAAAACAGGTTTTCGGTCTATTATGAAACAGGAGCTGAGTGGGATGATGTTTTTGTCGGCTGTTGTCGCTGTTGTTGTTGTTGTTGTTGTTGTTGTAGTTGTTGTTGTTGTTGTTGTTGTTGTTGTTGATATGGGGGAAAGGGGCAGGGAGGCAGTTCAAGGGTTATGGACCGAAATTAAGCACAATTATGGAAGTAAGGGATTTATGCCAATTACCTTCATTGAGGAGAAATGTGACATACTTCGCTCGAAATCCACCTCCAACCAAGGAACTGTCAGAATGGAACTTTATTTGCATGCAGTTAGCAGCGGTGTACATGTCAAAAGGTCGAGTGAAGCTGTTATTATTCATTCCGTTGCAGTATCTCCCGATGGATTTCCGTCCAGAAAAACATCCAATAAATACTTCCACATAATCCCCCAAGCAATCAGGCATATAGCCCTTGACATCAAAACCATGCCAGATTAGTGATATTCCTCTACCCTGACCGACACTGATGTCGTATTGGCAGTCCAGGTTGTTAGGGTAAGGGCGATACGCATAGTCTGGCGATGAGATTTTCCCTGAAGAACTATGAAAGTTTTGGTTGCAATCTGATGTAAATAAAAATACCATCCTTTAGTAGTTATTTAGAGGGTGGTCGAAATGAGTGGAGTACAATTCAGGAAGTTATGGGACAAGTAATTTGAAATTGGCCAAGCGCGTGGGGACAGGACGATTATTTAAAAGCGCCAGCGCGATTATCCCTATTAGTATGTGTAATCAAATGGTGACGAGTGAAATTAGGAAATAATTTCACTTGCGTTTTGTCAAAATTCTAATAATTTCCCGAGCCTTTAGGCTCGCGAAATTATTAAAATTTTGACAAAACGCAAGTGAAATTATTTCCTAATTTCACGAGTATACCATTTGATTACCTATTAATATCATGGGTGACAAATTACACTCACAATCGTGGGATTTTGACCTGTTTATCGCACCGAGAACTCCTTGAGCATTGAAACGGTTTAACGGCTAAAGTTCACATCTTTCTGAGTGAAATAATGAAAAAATCTTGTGACAAGTTTTTACCACGCTTTGACGAATTCGTGGTTTTTGTAACCGACAGCAAAATACACCAGACTCTGAATTTTTACTTGAAAAGTACCAAAGCAAATCGTTTGGCAAAGGTTATCCGCGTTTTATCCGGCAAATTCACTGAATCGTGCACTACGTTGCTCCATCGAGCAAGGCTCAGAAGGCTTCACAAATACATTCAAAATACGCACAGCAAACTTGCTTTAACGAAAGTAAACTTCGGAAGCAAATTTGTATTTAAAAACTGACCTTTATTCCATTCGAAGAAGTGCCCAAATCCACTGAATTACTTCTCTGAGTTCGCGGTCAATCACTCGATCGCTGCAACTGGCTCGCGTTCAAAAATTTTCGCTGTCACACTATCAAAAATAATCTCTTCTTTTTAACTCGCAGGTGATTTCTGAGAAGTTCAGTCAATTAAAAGTCAAAATTTACAGATTGCCAATTGTGTCCTCAATGAATATTTCCAGAATTGCTGTAGTTCTGTACAAAAGTCTTCATCATTAACCTCAACGCCATCTTGGCGCTGAGCTATAGAGCCGTTGCCATGGCAATTTTGTAATTTCACATGTGAAATTATAAATTAACGCTGAAATTTCGCGCCAAAATTAAGGAGTAATTTGTCACCCATGATATTATTAAGTCCAATTACCAATTAATCGCAACGATAAAAAAATTCAAAATCTTAAAATTCAAGTGGATATTTTTTTTGTTCATCAGCTTATTTCTTGGGAGCTCTACAGTTAAACTAGTTTATCTATATTAAGAGTAATAACAGAGCCATGTATTCTTTGAGTAACATACTCAAAATTTCCGGTCAGACTTTTGTCAATTATCGATTAAACTGACTATTTTCCGTTATCAATTCATCGCGCAGAATAGCTGGACATAATTAACTATTCATAACCGATGAAGCGGCAAGTGTGCTTTGAAAAGCCTGGAACCAAAGAAAAAAGGCCCAAATTGACAGAGTAGGGCACTGATCAGAAGTGAAACTCTCATTTTCTTCTTTTTTTTTGCTTTACAGAAGTCGCAATTAAAACTTCCACGCAAAGAAAGAGCAATGTTGTACCTACAGTTTAAGACGAAACGAAGGAAATCAAAGAAGTATAAAGACTATTCTTTCAAACTTGAAAATTATGAAAATCGCGGTCTTTTTAGTATGAAGGCCGTTTTCTATCAATCGACTTCGCCTAATAGTAATAAACCAAGGGAAACATACTTACTCTTGATATATCCAGTCAAAGGAGCAGTTGTATACATTGTCGTCTTGAAATACTCAGTGAAAGGAGGAGTTGTATATCCTCTCGTCTTGAATTGTTCCGTGAAAGGCGGAATTGCAATTACTGAAAAAGGGGGTGAAAATTTCAAAGCCATACAAACAAGATCACACAGTCTCTGCTCCTTTTAGGCTTATATTTTTTAATACTTAAGATGGCAATTACACAGTGACGAGAAGATAACAATTCTTCTTCATGTTTTTAAAACTAAGATTAAGACGTTTTTGTTCACGTAGGTATTCAATTAATCACGCAGTATGCCTGACAATTATTATTAAGACCTATTAATAAATTATTGAGAGTCACTAATATCAGTATTAGCTGCAGTACGTTATATATTGAAATTTTTAATTTCAGTTTTTTAGTTGCCTAACATTGTAAAGAACTCTTGGACTTTAGGATACGAACGCTATATAAGTTTGTTACAAAACGGTTTCTCATCAGTCTTTGCCTACAGTTCTGAGTAGGTGATGGATTATTCTAGTGTCTATTGTTCACAACTCTGAAATGACAGGATCAGATCGGAATTCTCAGTCTACGCTGTGTGTTATTGCTGAAAGATAGACTACCTCTGGTAACAGATTTCGATATTGAAGCCAGTTGAAGTTGTAGCTTCTTTTGAGATAGGCAACGTGTAATAGACAGAATAGAAGCCTGGTTTCTGTTTAGTTAAGGCTAATGTTGTAATTGTTTTTGTCATCGATTTCACTCCACTTTGTTTCGTGTTTTCACAACTTGATATGCTAATTCTCCTCTTGTGCGCCGGTGGTCCATCGACCGCCACATGATCAGTTTCACGGGCAAAACCATGGTATCGATCTTCCCTTTGCGTAACTAAAGCCGAGCCGAACTAGCGTAATTTCTAACAGTAAAAAGTCCTAAAATCGCTAAACAGACATAACCAGGGATCAGATTTAAATGCAGAGAGTACACAGACGACAGCCACAGGAACTCATCAGAAATGAGTCGAGAACATCTGAAACACGGGACGGTTAACTAAACGCAGGCTCTATTCAACTACAGTCAAAACTTTCAAACAATTTAAAAACATGCTAAAATATACAAAAAGCATTGCTAGTTGAAAGACCGAAACAAAAAAAGGCAAAAAATTGAGGCAAGAGTTGTATAGGCTTGTCAACCAATGAATAATAACAGTGGCCGTCCAGGTAGATTTTTAAATTTGGATCTCTTACAAAATATTAAACCTTAACTACATGTTTTACCGACACGAATAAGCATGTCAAGTCGATGCAAAGACTATGCAAAAATGAGAACAGTGGCATGATATTGTGTTATCTTTTTTCTCAAAAAATGTGCAATCTGTCATAGTCCATGGACAATAACTCAAACCTTAGCAACGTTGTTCACATCTTGAAACGAGGGTGAATTATAATGTAAGACATTCGCGTTTTTACTGTTTTTAAATGAGAGTTTTAAGACGCCTTCACGGGGAACACCTACTTTTGCACAGTCTTGTTGGGAAAGTCGAGTACTCATACTATATGTACTTGCGCAAACTTCACGTTATTGCTAGTTTCATAGTCGTACATAAAATAAGCATCCATAAACCTTTCGTTGGCGTTTAAAAATGCAAGTTCGCGAACACAAAAATGACCTTCTGAAAAGATTGACGAATATATAGAGGAAAGTTCATGATAGTTTGATGCTAACATGTTTGTCAACAGCTGCTAGGACACTCACTCAGGACATGAGTATTTAAACACCATAAAGATTTCATTTCAACCATTAGACTTCGTGCATCCAGTCGCAGTTTCGTACTCATACACCACCCTAAAGTTCCCCTGTACCTGAACACTTACCTGGGTCATATAGGATATAACCAGCAATGAATCCTCGAGAGGAAGAGGAGATTCTAGGACCAGACTTGAACATGATCCACACACTTTCCTCAGATGAGGTCAAGGAAAAGATGTGCCCGTTTACACAAAGTGGACCTTGAATGGTTCTTAAGTAAATAAATGCTTGATCATCGTCTCCCCCTATAAAGACAATGGTTAAAATTAAACATCAAATGACGTTGAGCCAGTGGGACGAAGGGTTTTAGCCTCAACCGTTTTGGTTGATTTGGTTGCAGTGTCCCACGCAAACGTGACTTAAATGGTCGATATCTATTGGCTATTGCAACTGTTTCAACCAATTTCTGTTGCGGATGAAAAAGTTAGGCAACTAAAGCAACCGAAAGCTGCTTTTTACCAAAAACGCAAGAAAGTTCCACCAACCCAACCAACCAAAAAATGGTTGATTCCAACAGAATTCCTGTTACACGTTTTGACCCAATTATGGGCTTATGATAACACCCACTCAACTAAATCAGTGACATTTTAGTCACTTTAAACAGGAACTTGGATTTTTTCTCCTACCTCTGACCTCAACGAACATCTTATTGCAGTCCTCGTCCAAATACAAATCCATAAAAGCAACTTTAACGTTCTTTCTGCTGCCGACCTCAATCTTCCATTTGCAATCCATTAGCGAACGAGGATAACTAGGCCATTGGTCGAAACTGATGATTCCAGAACTGGCAGTGAGTGTTGTAGATGGATACTGACAAGAAGCTGTATAGTTGGGCAGGTATAGGTGGGCAGGTAGAGGATGTTGTAGCGTCAGGCCCTCTTCTTCCAACTTTTTCTGTGTGATGTGAAGGTACTCGCGGGCTACGCGTGACTGATTCCTGCTTTCAAACCATCCACGAGCAGGTTCCACAGCAATTTTTCCAGCTTCTAAATGGTTTTCACGCAGATCCTGGTTACAGGCACTCGCGATCGTAATCTTCTCCAACGGGTTAAGGGATGAAACACTTTCAAACTTCTCCTTGAATACTCGACAACCCTCGGTTAACAATCGCACATCGCTACGGCAATACTCTTCTAACTCCTGGGCGAAGTTAAACACATAACCCTCTTCAATCTGCCGCGCGTGCCATTCCTCGAACTTTTTTCGACCATCCACGGACATTCCCTCAGGCATATAATAGTCCTTTGCCGGAACAGGACCGACATACTCATAGTTTTCCGGTTTGTTAAAAAGATGGGGAAAATACCCCTTCTTGAGTTCCTTAAGTCCAAAAGTTTTGGGGAAAGCGGAGAGCGGCATGGCGATAAACGACATACTGTCAATGTAGCGTATCGAATCCTTACCCACGTACAGGATTTTCGCACCATTCCTTATTTGTTTCACGTTCTGATCGGTGTTGTAATATTCGTCCACGACAAAGTAACCATCATAACCCTGTAGGTTATGGGCTACAACGGTCACTTCGATATTTCCATCATTTGACAAATCGTCAATCCAATTGATGAAATCCCTCAAATTGGTAAACTTTCTCTCCTCACCGCCGTACATGGTTTCAGCCATGATGAGGTTAGCTTTATGCTCTCCGTGTACTTGGGTGGCCTCGATGTCGAAGCATACAATTTCTTTTTCTTTCACAGACCTTTTCTTCGGTGGACCGGTTTGAATGAAACATTGATGTGTTTTCAAATCCACATACTCTCCACAACTGACGCATTTGGTGTGTCCACACTGATGCTGTGCGATATTTTTAAGACCCACTTCTAGCTTCTTACACTGTTTGCAACGTTGAACCGTACTACAAATACAGGCGTCGATGTTTTCCTCGCCTTTCCGATCATAGAGCTGATGGTTTTCAAAACAATGTTCCCCGTAAAACCATCGTTGACACTCCTGACAGAAACGCGTTGGTTTCCTATCTTTGCTGTAATCGGGGCAATCATCTTGCTTACAACCGATACAGGTCAGGCCTTGGCAGTTATGGCGGGTCTGGTCCTGATAACCTTTCAAACAGGATGAGCAGAAATAACTGGTGCGGAAGTAACCCTTCAATGACGTGATCACATTAAAATGACCCTCGTTGTATTCTAGGGCCAGAATAGGTTTCTCTTCTTCAGTGAATGAAATACATTGGTGGTTTTCCTTAACGTTCACGACCACAATCCTGTAGTTCGGGAGGGCTTTCTGGAACTTTTTGAGTTCCTCAAGACCACAAGGACCAAAAGGAACTTTAGCCGCATAATGCAACTGAACGGCTAGATCTTCCTGAATACCACGACCCAGTTTGATTTGTTTTAAGTTATTGTAGTTTTCGAAGATTGCTTGAGCGGTAGCCAGGGCCCGAGCGCAGCATTTCTCATCCTTGTTCTTGATTTGAAATATGGAGTGTTTTCGGTCGACGAGGACTGCTGAATCTTTATGACCGGGTTTCATCGGCCGGGCCTTCCCTTTGTTTTTACCGCTACCCAGAACAGGTTGTCGGGCACGGGTGATGTTGACGGTAAAGGAATCATCCAAAGTAAAGGATTCATTAGAGTTCAAAGCCTTTACTAAATGCGCAAATCCTGCCTGGACGATTCGCGGATCTTCCTTCCAACTTTTGACTCTTATGCCCCACGAACGGTAATTGGATGATAGTCGGGAGGAACCAATGTCGAAGTATAAAGCATCTGTATCCCTAGCGTCTGTATCCTGTTGGAGAACATTTTGAATGGCTTCCCTTAAACCTTCTTCAAGCGCTGAATACAGTTCATTGGGTGACCTAAAATCACCCGTTTGCTGCATTGTTGTATGGAACACACGCTCCCTCACATGAAACCGGGATGTTTGACGGTCTCTAAACGGTTGTAGTGTAAACTTGATTGTTGGAGCCATAGTGGAGATGTTAACGGTGCGAACACCTGAAGTGAAATAAATTTCGATTAACATTTGCTACAACACACCTCTTTATATAGCAATCGAGAAGGTCCTGTTAAGAATACTGAACGCTGATTGGCTGATTGTTTTAGCAATACTGAACGCTGATTGGTTGATTGTTTAACCATACTGAACGCTGATTGGTTGGTTTTTCATTCATCAGATCAAGCTTTTCACGGTTAGGCCCAAAACTTGTATTTGCATGATGTTAACATAGAATTTGACCTGCTCAATAACTTCAAAATTCGGGTACTGATTTGAAAGTCCGCATTAGTTGGATACTCATACTTGAAAACATTAACCCTTGAAGCTATGAAGTGATTCTAACCATTATTGAACATTAAAAGTTATGCTTTAATTCCATACAAAACAAACAGCGGATTATTCTAAGTCTAAAAAGTTAAACCCTATCATATGTCTACGAAACCACAACAGTAGATCATTCTAAGTCTAAAAGTTAAGTCCAGTCGTGAGCGGTTGTTCACCGGTTGGGTGACTTGTTTTGGTGCATATGCAAATTTGGTGAGCTTTTTAAAGCGAAAGAATTATAACTTTCAGTCGTCGCTTGATTTGTTTTAGGTAAGTTAAGCCTAGTCGTGAGCGGTTGTCAATTGGTTGGGTGACTTGTTTTGGTTCGTTCGAATTTATAGTCGTACAAAGCAAAGCTTTTACTAGTTTCTACAGTACTGGATGCATGCCTAGAGTATAAATAAAGCACCGTACTAGGGTGACGCATTCATTTTGACTTTATTCTTCGAAGAGGGAGGATGTCGGAAAGAATAAAATGTGATACGTGCCCTAAAACTTTTACGCGCCCCTGGACTTTAAAACGTCATAAGAGGGATAGTTGTCAGCAAGCGAAACCGAAACAGATCTACCCGTGTCCTTATTGCCACAAATGGTTTACCCGACTGCATAACGTCAAACGTCATTTCAAAGTATGTAGCAAGAAACCAAATGAACTAACCTTGGAATGCAAGCTTTGTTAAACTCAAATGAGGAGTGTGTTTTTAGAAAAAATTACGCTGTTAGAAACATATATAAAGAAGTGCGGTGGTAGCATAGAATCATTCGTGGGAACTCACTTTGTGAGGATATCGAAATGTTGTTCCCTTGTCGTTTATGTGGAAAAACCTTTACGCGTGTGGATAACAGAACAAGACATGAAATGCGTTACTGTCGATGTTTACAGCAAGATGAAGACCCTATAGAAGATCGTAGCACTGATTTTCAATTCCATATGCCATCCTCGATTTTGGTGGTGGGGCCATCCAGTTGTGGAAAAACGTATTTTACCAAACGATTGCTATTGGAAAACCTTAAACTGTTTCAAAGAAGACCCAAAGCGATTGTTTATTGTACCTCCATGTATCAAGAATGTTTTGAGGAGATGGCCGAAGCCGGTATACAATTTCATAAAGGAATACCTAACGACGAGGATTTGGACCAATGGTTTCCGAAAGGACAAGGCATTTTAATTTTGGATGATCTGATGAACGAAGGCAGTGGCGATAAACGTGTGTTGGATTTATTTACAAGGAATTCACATCATCGGGATATCACGGTTCTTTACCTGTGTCAGGATATGTTCCCCGTAGGAAAATACGCCAAAACCATTTCAAGAAACGCGCATTATATCATTGCTTTTAAAAACCCGAGAGATCAACTAGGCATGCGAAACGTCTTACTACAAGCCTTCCCAGGAACATGGCAGCCAGCCTTAAAAATATTCCAACATGTCACCAAACAACCTTATCAGTATCTACTATTGGATTTACACCCTGCTTCAGATGATGATCAACGCCTGGTAACGCGTATCTTAAAAGATGATGGACAAACCACGGCTTTTGACTTGTAATAAACAGAAAACACGGTTACTTGAAATAAACGGTATTTTGAAAACAAACCAGCGCTTTTGACTTGAAATAATGTATATTTTAGAAAACACGATTACTTGAAATAAACGGTATTTTGAAAACAAGGTTACTTAAAATTATTTTGAAAACCTTACTTAGAGACACTTTAGGAAGAGTTTGTTTTTCTTCAGAAAAGTCAACGGTTGGAGTTTTCAGTAGTGGTTGTTGTTCAGTGTAAAAAACACGCTTTGAAGCGAATGTCTACTGAACCTACGCCTCCTCACTCTCGTTGGTTTTTCAAGAAAAAACATGTTGCCAATTTTTCTAGTAGATAAATAAAAGGATACTCACGGTTTAGGTCCTCATGCGAGGCAAATAGCGTCAAAGACTTGTCTTGCAGCTTGATCACAACTTTGATACTTGACTTGTAGCTTGTGTATCCGTACTGACCCAAGGTCTAAGATAAAAATGGAAGAAAATCGTGGGTTTTTATAAGAGATAGTGTATTGTGACGTTGACTGGGTGCTGACTTATTGTTCCATCTACAGCGTCCTGGGCAGGTTTAAACAAGACTATTGTGACGTGGTTGGGCAAGCCAGGGCAAACGGGAAGGATGACTCGATTTGATAAGTATGGATTTCCGATTGTAAAGATGAAAAAAACTGAAGAACCTCGAAAAATATGAAGCTAGGATCAGACGACGTCAAAAAGACCGTGATCGCATACCCTTGATAAATGGGAGACCTTCCCGCTCAAAGATAAGAAGATAAAAAGATTGTAATTATTGAGAATGCAAATTGTCAGTTTCGGAGAAAAAAGAAAGGTGGCTACTGTATGTATTGAATATTGTAAGCGGGAGCTTTTCTAAAGCGGATAACTTCTAAAGTGGATTATAATTTTGAGAAAATAAAATAAGTGGATTGTTTTTAACTTGGTGTCTTTGTTTTCAAAGGGTTTGTTTTGATGCGTAGGGTAATTTGCGCGCTTTTTGAAAGTGAGAGAATTTTTTTAAAAGTAGCCGTTTCAATGCCTGTTTTGTAAGATGTTTGATTTCAGAGTTTGTTTGTGTCAGCTTGTCCTGCAACTATTCGAACGGTAAAAAAGTTTGTAAGAACTTTGTGAGCTTTTCTAAGTTTGTTATGAATCGTATGGTAATTTGGGTGAACGGTTTCCTAGAAATAAAAAATTTTGCGAGCTTTTTTTAAAGCGAAAGAATTATAACTTCCTAGAAATACACGCGAGCGAGTGTCAGCTTGTCTATAAATTTGTACGACTATAAATTCGCTCGGAATAAGACTGTAAGGCTGCTAAATAACCGCAGAAAAATAACCGCAGCTGTAAGACCTCTAGAAATAACCACAGAAAAATAACCGCAGCTGTAAGGCTACCTGTTTGGACTTCGTCAGTAGAAGTTAGTAGAAACTAGTAAAAGCTTTGCTTTGTACGGCTATAAATTTGAACGGTAAAAAGTTTGTGAGAAATAAACTTCGATCGGGATAAACTCGTGGCTGTAAGGCCACCTAAATAAAATCTCGCACTAGTAGAAACCTCGTACGGTATAACTCGCGCTAGTAGAAACCTCCGGCTTAGAAGCTTCGTGAGAAAAAACTTCGTGTGGAATAAATTCGCAGAAAAATAACCGCAGCTGTAAGGCTGCCAAACTCGCGCTACGCACTCGCGGAAACTCGTGGCTGTAAGGCCACCTGTTTGGACTTCGCCAGTAGAAACCTCCGCCTTAGAAGCTTCGCTTCGTGAGAAATACATCAAACTCGTGGCTGTAAGGCCACCTGTTTGGACTTCGCTGCGCTCGTGGCTGTAAGGCCACCTGTTTGGACTTCGCTGCGCTCGTGGCTGTAAGGCCACCTGTTTGGACTTCGCTGCGCTCGTGGCTGTAAGGCCACCTGTTTGGACTTCGCTGCGCTCGTGGCTGTAAGGCCACCTGTTTGGACTTCGCTGCGCTCGTGGCTGTAAGGCCACCTGTTTGGACTTCGCTGCGCTCGTGGCTGTAACCTGTAAGGCTGCCAAACCGGGGTCTAAAACCGGGGTCTAAAACCGGGGTCTAAAACCGGGGTCTAAAACCGGGGTCTAAAATCAATGTCTAAAACCGGAGAAATTAAATGCAGGGGATTTAAAAGCGGTAGGAAATAAATGCAGGGATTTAAAAGTAGGGAATTCATACAGTAGCAAATAGACTGTGGAGAGGGGTCTGGGACTCCTAAGACTTCTATACTTCTTATTGACTTTGGTTTCTTATGGGTTGTTGGGTTGGCGCTGTGGTTAACCCTCTGAACTTCAAATCGGAAGGTTGCGAGTTCGAATCTAGGCTTCTTCATCTTCTTCTTCTTCTTCTTCTTCTTCTTCTTCTTTTTTCTTCTTAATCGATGGGATACATAGGTGGACATACATAAAGGAACTTGTTTCGTGTGAATAAAACCATAACGTCACGCAATACATGAACGCACTCATGGAATACATAAGATTCGTGTGAATAAAACCATGAAAGCACTCACTACATGGGAAATGTACATGAAAGCACTCACTACATGGAATTGTACATGAAAGCACTCACTACATGGAACATGAAAGCACTCACTACATGGAATTGTACATGAAAGCACTCACTACATGAAACATGAAAGCACTCACTACATGGAACATGAAAGCACTCACTACATGGAACATGAAAGCACTCATTAGGGTTAGAAGCTTCGTGTCGTAATCGGAATATCTTCGGAATAAGTTCGGAAATCTTCGGGAATCTTCGGGTGGCAGTTGCCGACGACTATAAGTTCGGGACATCTTCGGAAATGTTTACCTCATTAATTACGCTGTTTACTTGGTTGCTAGGGTAATACCCTCATTAACTATTCACTTCCGGTTTAAGACCTGTAACCTCACTTCCGGTTAGCCTCACTTCCATGTCACTTCCGGTTAGCCTCACTTCCATGTCACTTCCGGTTAGCCTCACTTCCATGTCACTTCCGGTTGGCCCTCATTAACTCCCTGCAAATTCACTTCCGGTTTTTGTACCTCTACCTGCCCACTAAAATATACAAAAAGCATTGCTAGTTGAAAGACCGAAACAAAAAAAGGCAAAAAATTGAGGCAAGAGTTGTATAGGCTTGTCAACCAATGAATAATAACAGTGGCCGTCCAGGTAGATTTTTAAATTTGGATCTCTTACAAAATATTAAACCTTAACTACATGTTTTACCGACACGAATAAGCATGTCAAGTCGATGCAAAGACTATGCAAAAATGAGAACAGTGGCATGATATTGTGTTATCTTTTTTCTCAAAAAATGTGCAATCTGTCATAGTCCATGGACAATAACTCAAACCTTAGCAACGTTGTTCACATCTTGAAACGAGGGTGAATTATAATGTAAGACATTCGCGTTTTTACTGTTTTTAAATGAGAGTTTTAAGACGCCTTCACGGGGAACACCTACTTTTGCACAGTCTTGTTGGGAAAGTCGAGTACTCATACTATATGTACTTGCGCAAACTTCACGTTATTGCTAGTTTCATAGTCGTACATAAAATAAGCATCCATAAACCTTTCGTTGGCGTTTAAAAATGCAAGTTCGCGAACACAAAAATGACCTTCTGAAAAGATTGACGAATATATAGAGGAAAGTTCATGATAGTTTGATGCTAACATGTTTGTCAACAGCTGCTAGGACACTCACTCAGGACATGAGTATTTAAACACCATAAAGATTTCATTTCAACCATTAGACTTCGTGCATCCAGTCGCAGTTTCGTACTCATACACCACCCTAAAGTTCCCCTGTACCTGAACACTTACCTGGGTCATATAGGATATAACCAGCAATGAATCCTCGAGAGGAAGAGGAGATTCTAGGACCAGACTTGAACATGATCCACACACTTTCCTCAGATGAGGTCAAGGAAAAGATGTGCCCGTTTACACAAAGTGGACCTTGAATGGTTCTTAAGTAAATAAATGCTTGATCATCGTCTCCCCCTATAAAGACAATGGTTAAAATTAAACATCAAATGACGTTGAGCCAGTGGGACGAAGGGTTTTAGCCTCAACCGTTTTGGTTGATTTGGTTGCAGTGTCCCACGCAAACGTGACTTAAATGGTCGATATCTATTGGCTATTGCAACTGTTTCAACCAATTTCTGTTGCGGATGAAAAAGTTAGGCAACTAAAGCAACCGAAAGCTGCTTTTTACCAAAAACGCAAGAAAGTTCCACCAACCCAACCAACCAAAAAATGGTTGATTCCAACAGAATTCCTGTTACACGTTTTGACCCAATTATGGGCTTATGATAACACCCACTCAACTAAATCAGTGACATTTTAGTCACTTTAAACAGGAACTTGGATTTTTTCTCCTACCTCTGACCTCAACGAACATCTTATTGCAGTCCTCGTCCAAATACAAATCCATAAAAGCAACTTTAACGTTCTTTCTGCTGCCGACCTCAATCTTCCATTTGCAATCCATTAGCGAACGAGGATAACTAGGCCATTGGTCGAAACTGATGATTCCAGAACTGGCAGTGAGTGTTGTAGATGGATACTGACAAGAAGCTGTATAGTTGGGCAGGTATAGGTGGGCAGGTAGAGGATGTTGTAGCGTCAGGCCCTCTTCTTCCAACTTTTTCTGTGTGATGTGAAGGTACTCGCGGGCTACGCGTGACTGATTCCTGCTTTCAAACCATCCACGAGCAGGTTCCACAGCAATTTTTCCAGCTTCTAAATGGTTTTCACGCAGATCCTGGTTACAGGCACTCGCGATCGTAATCTTCTCCAACGGGTTAAGGGATGAAACACTTTCAAACTTCTCCTTGAATACTCGACAACCCTCGGTTAACAATCGCACATCGCTACGGCAATACTCTTCTAACTCCTGGGCGAAGTTAAACACATAACCCTCTTCAATCTGCCGCGCGTGCCATTCCTCGAACTTTTTTCGACCATCCACGGACATTCCCTCAGGCATATAATAGTCCTTTGCCGGAACAGGACCGACATACTCATAGTTTTCCGGTTTGTTAAAAAGATGGGGAAAATACCCCTTCTTGAGTTCCTTAAGTCCAAAAGTTTTGGGGAAAGCGGAGAGCGGCATGGCGATAAACGACATACTGTCAATGTAGCGTATCGAATCCTTACCCACGTACAGGATTTTCGCACCATTCCTTATTTGTTTCACGTTCTGATCGGTGTTGTAATATTCGTCCACGACAAAGTAACCATCATAACCCTGTAGGTTATGGGCTACAACGGTCACTTCGATATTTCCATCATTTGACAAATCGTCAATCCAATTGATGAAATCCCTCAAATTGGTAAACTTTCTCTCCTCACCGCCGTACATGGTTTCAGCCATGATGAGGTTAGCTTTATGCTCTCCGTGTACTTGGGTGGCCTCGATGTCGAAGCATACAATTTCTTTTTCTTTCACAGACCTTTTCTTCGGTGGACCGGTTTGAATGAAACATTGATGTGTTTTCAAATCCACATACTCTCCACAACTGACGCATTTGGTGTGTCCACACTGATGCTGTGCGATATTTTTAAGACCCACTTCTAGCTTCTTACACTGTTTGCAACGTTGAACCGTACTACAAATACAGGCGTCGATGTTTTCCTCGCCTTTCCGATCATAGAGCTGATGGTTTTCAAAACAATGTTCCCCGTAAAACCATCGTTGACACTCCTGACAGAAACGCGTTGGTTTCCTATCTTTGCTGTAATCGGGGCAATCATCTTGCTTACAACCGATACAGGTCAGGCCTTGGCAGTTATGGCGGGTCTGGTCCTGATAACCTTTCAAACAGGATGAGCAGAAATAACTGGTGCGGAAGTAACCCTTCAATGACGTGATCACATTAAAATGACCCTCGTTGTATTCTAGGGCCAGAATAGGTTTCTCTTCTTCAGTGAATGAAATACATTGGTGGTTTTCCTTAACGTTCACGACCACAATCCTGTAGTTCGGGAGGGCTTTCTGGAACTTTTTGAGTTCCTCAAGACCACAAGGACCAAAAGGAACTTTAGCCGCATAATGCAACTGAACGGCTAGATCTTCCTGAATACCACGACCCAGTTTGATTTGTTTTAAGTTATTGTAGTTTTCGAAGATTGCTTGAGCGGTAGCCAGGGCCCGAGCGCAGCATTTCTCATCCTTGTTCTTGATTTGAAATATGGAGTGTTTTCGGTCGACGAGGACTGCTGAATCTTTATGACCGGGTTTCATCGGCCGGGCCTTCCCTTTGTTTTTACCGCTACCCAGAACAGGTTGTCGGGCACGGGTGATGTTGACGGTAAAGGAATCATCCAAAGTAAAGGATTCATTAGAGTTCAAAGCCTTTACTAAATGCGCAAATCCTGCCTGGACGATTCGCGGATCTTCCTTCCAACTTTTGACTCTTATGCCCCACGAACGGTAATTGGATGATAGTCGGGAGGAACCAATGTCGAAGTATAAAGCATCTGTATCCCTAGCGTCTGTATCCTGTTGGAGAACATTTTGAATGGCTTCCCTTAAACCTTCTTCAAGCGCTGAATACAGTTCATTGGGTGACCTAAAATCACCCGTTTGCTGCATTGTTGTATGGAACACACGCTCCCTCACATGAAACCGGGATGTTTGACGGTCTCTAAACGGTTGTAGTGTAAACTTGATTGTTGGAGCCATAGTGGAGATGTTAACGGTGCGAACACCTGAAGTGAAATAAATTTCGATTAACATTTGCTACAACACACCTCTTTATATAGCAATCGAGAAGGTCCTGTTAAGAATACTGAACGCTGATTGGCTGATTGTTTTAGCAATACTGAACGCTGATTGGTTGATTGTTTAACCATACTGAACGCTGATTGGTTGGTTTTTCATTCATCAGATCAAGCTTTTCACGGTTAGGCCCAAAACTTGTATTTGCATGATGTTAACATAGAATTTGACCTGCTCAATAACTTCAAAATTCGGGTACTGATTTGAAAGTCCGCATTAGTTGGATACTCATACTTGAAAACATTAACCCTTGAAGCTATGAAGTGATTCTAACCATTATTGAACATTAAAAGTTATGCTTTAATTCCATACAAAACAAACAGCGGATTATTCTAAGTCTAAAAAGTTAAACCCTATCATATGTCTACGAAACCACAACAGTAGATCATTCTAAGTCTAAAAGTTAAGTCCAGTCGTGAGCGGTTGTTCACCGGTTGGGTGACTTGTTTTGGTGCATATGCAAATTTGGTGAGCTTTTTAAAGCGAAAGAATTATAACTTTCAGTCGTCGCTTGATTTGTTTTAGGTAAGTTAAGCCTAGTCGTGAGCGGTTGTCAATTGGTTGGGTGACTTGTTTTGGTTCGTTCGAATTTATAGTCGTACAAAGCAAAGCTTTTACTAGTTTCTACAGTACTGGATGCATGCCTAGAGTATAAATAAAGCACCGTACTAGGGTGACGCATTCATTTTGACTTTATTCTTCGAAGAGGGAGGATGTCGGAAAGAATAAAATGTGATACGTGCCCTAAAACTTTTACGCGCCCCTGGACTTTAAAACGTCATAAGAGGGATAGTTGTCAGCAAGCGAAACCGAAACAGATCTACCCGTGTCCTTATTGCCACAAATGGTTTACCCGACTGCATAACGTCAAACGTCATTTCAAAGTATGTAGCAAGAAACCAAATGAACTAACCTTGGAATGCAAGCTTTGTTAAACTCAAATGAGGAGTGTGTTTTTAGAAAAAATTACGCTGTTAGAAACATATATAAAGAAGTGCGGTGGTAGCATAGAATCATTCGTGGGAACTCACTTTGTGAGGATATCGAAATGTTGTTCCCTTGTCGTTTATGTGGAAAAACCTTTACGCGTGTGGATAACAGAACAAGACATGAAATGCGTTACTGTCGATGTTTACAGCAAGATGAAGACCCTATAGAAGATCGTAGCACTGATTTTCAATTCCATATGCCATCCTCGATTTTGGTGGTGGGGCCATCCAGTTGTGGAAAAACGTATTTTACCAAACGATTGCTATTGGAAAACCTTAAACTGTTTCAAAGAAGACCCAAAGCGATTGTTTATTGTACCTCCATGTATCAAGAATGTTTTGAGGAGATGGCCGAAGCCGGTATACAATTTCATAAAGGAATACCTAACGACGAGGATTTGGACCAATGGTTTCCGAAAGGACAAGGCATTTTAATTTTGGATGATCTGATGAACGAAGGCAGTGGCGATAAACGTGTGTTGGATTTATTTACAAGGAATTCACATCATCGGGATATCACGGTTCTTTACCTGTGTCAGGATATGTTCCCCGTAGGAAAATACGCCAAAACCATTTCAAGAAACGCGCATTATATCATTGCTTTTAAAAACCCGAGAGATCAACTAGGCATGCGAAACGTCTTACTACAAGCCTTCCCAGGAACATGGCAGCCAGCCTTAAAAATATTCCAACATGTCACCAAACAACCTTATCAGTATCTACTATTGGATTTACACCCTGCTTCAGATGATGATCAACGCCTGGTAACGCGTATCTTAAAAGATGATGGACAAACCACGGCTTTTGACTTGTAATAAACAGAAAACACGGTTACTTGAAATAAACGGTATTTTGAAAACAAACCAGCGCTTTTGACTTGAAATAATGTATATTTTAGAAAACACGATTACTTGAAATAAACGGTATTTTGAAAACAAGGTTACTTAAAATTATTTTGAAAACCTTACTTAGAGACACTTTAGGAAGAGTTTGTTTTTCTTCAGAAAAGTCAACGGTTGGAGTTTTCAGTAGTGGTTGTTGTTCAGTGTAAAAAACACGCTTTGAAGCGAATGTCTACTGAACCTACGCCTCCTCACTCTCGTTGGTTTTTCAAGAAAAAACATGTTGCCAATTTTTCTAGTAGATAAATAAAAGGATACTCACGGTTTAGGTCCTCATGCGAGGCAAATAGCGTCAAAGACTTGTCTTGCAGCTTGATCACAACTTTGATACTTGACTTGTAGCTTGTGTATCCGTACTGACCCAAGGTCTAAGATAAAAATGGAAGAAAATCGTGGGTTTTTATAAGAGATAGTGTATTGTGACGTTGACTGGGTGCTGACTTATTGTTCCATCTACAGCGTCCTGGGCAGGTTTAAACAAGACTATTGTGACGTGGTTGGGCAAGCCAGGGCAAACGGGAAGGATGACTCGATTTGATAAGTATGGATTTCCGATTGTAAAGATGAAAAAAACTGAAGAACCTCGAAAAATATGAAGCTAGGATCAGACGACGTCAAAAAGACCGTGATCGCATACCCTTGATAAATGGGAGACCTTCCCGCTCAAAGATAAGAAGATAAAAAGATTGTAATTATTGAGAATGCAAATTGTCAGTTTCGGAGAAAAAAGAAAGGTGGCTACTGTATGTATTGAATATTGTAAGCGGGAGCTTTTCTAAAGCGGATAACTTCTAAAGTGGATTATAATTTTGAGAAAATAAAATAAGTGGATTGTTTTTAACTTGGTGTCTTTGTTTTCAAAGGGTTTGTTTTGATGCGTAGGGTAATTTGCGCGCTTTTTGAAAGTGAGAGAATTTTTTTAAAAGTAGCCGTTTCAATGCCTGTTTTGTAAGATGTTTGATTTCAGAGTTTGTTTGTGTCAGCTTGTCCTGCAACTATTCGAACGGTAAAAAAGTTTGTAAGAACTTTGTGAGCTTTTCTAAGTTTGTTATGAATCGTATGGTAATTTGGGTGAACGGTTTCCTAGAAATAAAAAATTTTGCGAGCTTTTTTTAAAGCGAAAGAATTATAACTTCCTAGAAATACACGCGAGCGAGTGTCAGCTTGTCTATAAATTTGTACGACTATAAATTCGCTCGGAATAAGACTGTAAGGCTGCTAAATAACCGCAGAAAAATAACCGCAGCTGTAAGACCTCTAGAAATAACCACAGAAAAATAACCGCAGCTGTAAGGCTACCTGTTTGGACTTCGTCAGTAGAAGTTAGTAGAAACTAGTAAAAGCTTTGCTTTGTACGGCTATAAATTTGAACGGTAAAAAGTTTGTGAGAAATAAACTTCGATCGGGATAAACTCGTGGCTGTAAGGCCACCTAAATAAAATCTCGCACTAGTAGAAACCTCGTACGGTATAACTCGCGCTAGTAGAAACCTCCGGCTTAGAAGCTTCGTGAGAAAAAACTTCGTGTGGAATAAATTCGCAGAAAAATAACCGCAGCTGTAAGGCTGCCAAACTCGCGCTACGCACTCGCGGTCCGTTTCATTATCCACAGGAGCCATAATCGGGGACGGAGACCGTAAGCGCGGGGTACACGCGGCCCCATCGAAAAAGATAAATGTGCTATTTTTAGAGAAAATTACGCCACCCTCAACGTCATAAACGCGCGTGGGTACTCGCAAATTTGCGTACAACGTGGGCGCGCTGGATATGATAGATAACCAACGAGGCGCGTAGCGCCGAAATGGTTATAATTATTTGATATCCAGCAAGCCCGAGTAGAATAATTGTTTTCATTATTAAAAACGCAATCACTAATTGCTTTAAAATCAAAAAAGAGAAAAAAAAGAGCCGGAGAGAGAAACTCCGAGATAAAAGGGAACAAGAATCAATCGCGATCACATGACTGACAGAAAAAGGCGCCAAAACCTTGCGAAGTGTTACAGTGTTTCTTTTCAGAGCTGAATGAATCAGTGAACGTACACGCACAAGGTTTGGGAAAAATCTTCCAATTATTGGTTTTGACATGTGGTACCTGTTTGCTTTTTTCCTGAAAAATTGTTGTAATCATCGTTCAAAGCCGATTTAAGCGTACGATCTCACTGTTGTATCTGCGGGAGTTCAAATGAACGAGTTTGTAATCGACCCGTTCGCACAACGCTGACAACGGAGCCATCTTGTTCTTGTTTGATCAAGCTGAGGACAGAATTAATATTTTAACTTGAACGATAATTTCTATGCAGATCACTGAAACAAGACTACGGAGGTCAGGAACATTATAATTCAGCATGTTAAGCTTACCTCAGTTTAACGAACGCAAACCACAAAGCGCAGTTGTTCTCAGTTTAGAGCCCGCAGACGGAATAGTAAAAGCAACACTCAACTGTGAAAGCGATTTAACGTATTTTACATGACATCGATCCGATTTGTACCTGAACATTTGGAGCTGCTGGAACACAGAGTTACAAAGAGTACAGGTAAACTAGTGTCAATTTTGCGTGGTAAAGCCAAAAATGTCGCCCTTTCTGGTACTGAATTTATTCAATGCTTGTTGTTCACACTGCTTCATGATTTTTGTACTGACTCGCCATAAACGTGTGACAATTTTTATTAAATGCTTCTCTCCCATTTCACTGAGTTTTACTTTGTCTTGTCTCGATATTTCGGAGTCAAAGCCTTCTGTACAAAACCTGTTTCTGAAATCTTAAGAACAAGTGATTGACTTGACGATGAAAGAAATTGTAAACACAGCTAAAAACACAGCGCTAAATGCTTAAATTTCTATTTCTACAGTTTCTTTTCGTCCTAAGAAATCAAGCACTCTGAAACAACTTAGATTTGTGTCTCAGTGACGTTCAGTTGTAATTTCTGCTCGATTTAACTTCGATACAAAGTGATTTTTCTCTCCGAGTTGATGGCGGAGAAAAAAAACTTTAAGCTCACTCTGTCGTTGAAACCCTTGTCACGTCGACTGCGCTATGTATTCCCGCTTCTAGGTTCGTAAATTGTCCAGAAAGTGATATTCAGCACTACGGCAGCATGAAGTTTTACTTCAACTTTCTCCTTTTCATCGACGGAAGTAGTTTTTTTTTTGCGTTGGTGTTTTTCCAGTTCTCATTTTCTCGACGATTGATAACGCACCGAGAGAGCATTTGCTTGAAAATAAAGCGCGGTTTTCGCTATTTTTGTCTTCATTTCGGCCACTTCGGTAAAGGCGGACATTGTTTCAGAAAACATACGCTGAGAAATCTCGGCAAACGTTTTCTTTCCTGATTCGGTAGTTTGAAATCTATGTTACTATTTTCTATTGCAGTGGAAAAAGTGACAATGATTTATCAGTGCGTAACTTTTCTTCACACTGTGCTTGGACATTCATTTTACAGTCTTTGCGGCTGCCCTTCAATCTCTGTACGTCCTCAGAGGAAATATATTTTCGGGACGTCTTTTCTCTTTTCCTTCCTGATTCGCCATCATCTGCTTTTCCGTAGTTCGACGCCTTTTTCGCCCTCAAAACTTTTTTCCGCCTAACGGAGAAATGCTCGTTCGACGTGTCCGACGCATCTTTGCCATAGGATTTCTCCAAAATATTCTCACTGCCATCATTGGAATCACTTGTATAATCCTCATATTCATAGTCACTATCCAGCAAGTTCTCCCCAGGGGCTTGCCTCAAATTTGGAAGTGACACTGATGACAGAAACTGAATTTCTTCAACTCCAACGAAGGTAATTTCCGACGCCATTTTGTTTGTTTTTCTTTGCGCGGAGTCCTCGCAACATACACGCGCGTGTGTCACACGCGATGGCGCAATTTTTTCTAAAAATAGCACATTTGTCTTTTTCGATGGGGCCAACGCCACTACTGAAAATGGTATTTAGTTGCGGTCTCCGTCCCCGATTATGGCTCTTGTTATCCAAGATGGCGGCATATAGGATTATTCATCGCTCGACTTCAGATTCATTATGCTCGTATACTTCAGTTTTCTCTATATAGGTATCATATCAAGCCATTCCGCTCCCTCGAATGGTTAGAAGAACCGTTGTCGACGCCTCGGGTTCTCTCTACGCCATCCCGGGGGAAGAATCACGAGCTACAATCCCTATCAAGGTATAAAGACATACAAACTAAATTTTAATTTAGGTTAGCTTTTTATAAAACCTTCGTCACATTTATCTTTAGAAGGTACCACTGGACTCAAACCGCTTAAAATAGATCGGACAAGTCCCAGGCAGAAAATTTTGTCCCTTAAACAGTAATTGATCGTTTACTAACACAGATTTATAGGGACTATACATCACCATATGTTGGTTGACTAGCTTGTGAACCAAAAACTGTCACTGGCAAACGGGGCTATACGATAAACAAATTAATAACTGCTGAATAAATCGACCTTTTTAACAAACTGAAGGTAGAATTAAACAGTCTTGTGAATGACAAACCTGTGGCCCTTGGATTCCAGATTGAATGGGACGCCAGGAATGTTTATTTTAGGGAAGGACCAAAAATGAGGAACTTGCAGAGTTCACACGGTCATAGAAAGGTCATGGGAAGTCGTGGAATTTGAAATTTGAATTCCAGGCCTTCAAAAATCATGGAAATTAGAAAAAATTGATTGGCTCAAGGAAAAGGCCTGGAATTTCACGTTTTTAGCTGATGGTTGAAAAGTAAAGAAATTTAGGAAACTTTGTGTCAAGCATCGAAACGCTCAGCCAGTGGGCCATTTCACCCATTGTTTTTACCAGTCCTCTTGTCAATTTTGAGGTCATGGAATTTTCTTTATCAGTTTCTGTTTCACCCTTGACTCGCAAAAACGATCATCAGCGAAAGGCAAGAACCAGCAAAAAACTCAATCATGAGGTCGAGTCTGGGATTCGAACCCACGGTCACATATGTGGCGATTGTTCTACATTGTACTACTGCTTTAGACCCGCTCTGAAGAATACATTCATCCATTCATCCATTTCTTAGTGAGCACATGATGTGTAACAGAATAAATTTGAAACTATCTTGCGGCATTAACAATATACAAAGAGCTTTCAGTACTTACAGTACGGTAGACCTGGAGCTCCTGTTAAAAAAAGCAACACATAATGGACCATTAATTTCATTGTGGCGTTAACACGCTACGGCTTCTGGTAGATCAAGTAAAGCTGGCACCAAGTATTGCGCGTTCGCAGGAGAGTGCCAAAAACTTGGCAAAAGCGGCCAAGTCGCTATGAAAGCATTTACGAAAGCACAACCGGGTGGTTTCACACATGTTATGTGCCGGATTGCTATGGCAATTTAAACAGATTCAAAGTGAAGTTTTCTTTTTCCAAATTCTATAGGTACCGGTTGTGTACCGAACATTTTAAGTTGTGTTGTGTACCGAACATTTTCCCTCATAAGAAAGTATCAGGAATCGAAGGGATGAGATAGGTGATGTAGAAAACGAAGGGTGTCATAGAACCATAGGCAGCCCAGGAGTTGGTGTGACACGAGTTCATTTACACGATATGAAGTTCAAATGGAGATCGGAGCAATAGAAATTTTACTAAAACGCGCCTCAACTTCGCTGCATTTTTTTGTTCGGAAATTGTACGGTCAAAATTGTTATTGTTTATCGGGGCTGTGTAATGTTTTCTTTTCGATCGTCGATCATCATGAATATTATAAACATATCCTGGTATAAAACTTACTATAGTCATATTCAGTATAGAATTTTCAGAGAAGCCCATTGAAATGGCTCTGAGATTAAGAATTAACAAAACAAAGCATGCCATAACAACTCATTTTACTCCTACTCAATATTTCGCTTGCACTGAGTCAGCAATTCTTAGTTTAATCGTTAATGTAAGAGAAAGTCATTCTCTACAAGTTAACGCAAAATATTAAAAAGATGACTGAAACATTCCGTCAACTGAAAAAAACAAGCTCATATCGCTTCGTACTAAGACGGCCGAGTAATTTTTCGGTTGTTCAGTAGGAATCACTGAGCTGTAAACGACGCAATGCGCATGCAGTATCGAAGAAAGCCAGCTAACTTGAGAAAGCAACACTAAATCAGTGTAGAATAGTAATTATTACTAATTTTTGTTTAAAATGCACCATTTTGCGAGTCCTCTTCGCTCTAAGCTCTCCTTGCTAATTTCTTCTATTAAGCTTTTGAAAGGAATTTCTTCTTTCCACGAACGTAAAATCACCGCCCTGGTTTGAAAATTGAGCGTCATTAACAATAAGCCGGACGCCATCCGCTCATATCGAGTTTTGGAATGGACCGAGTGCGATACAAAAACCAAAAATCTTACAAAATAAAACTTCCTTTGCATTTACTTTATTGTCTCTTGAAGTGTCCTGGCCAATATGAAATCAGGTTTCTTAGCTTGCCTTTGTTACTCCAGCTCCTATCATAAACACGATACTGTATTGGCCGACTTGGCTGCCATTGTGCTTTGTGGATTATTTTGAATTTTCCCGGGATCAAGCGATTCTGGGCGCGATCTTTACCTACACCTTCCAGAAACCTTTGCGCGTGTAACGTCATAATGAAAATGGTCCACTGCGATTAGAAAAAAGATCGCGGTCAACAAAACAATACAACATTTTAAGAAAACTAGCCAACTCACTTAGTATTCTCTTATGGTTTCTAACGCATCACGACATTTAAGGCGTTGAGAAAGACTTTCACCATGATCTCTTTTAACCAGAAAAACGTTCTGAGTCCAAAAAAAGACTTGTCCGGGTTCAAAACGCTTCATCTTTAATTTGCCCAAGGACAAACGCATAAACTGAAACAAAGATCCTTAATTCCTTCTGGTCTTTACTTGTAACTTTATGAAAAGAGAGGGGATTGGTTACATAAGACTCTTCTGAGAAGTCATATTCGACTCAGAACATTATGTGCTTTCACGCTTAATTAGCCCTTTCCACCCTGAATAAAAAACCCTTTTTTCCAAACTAGGAAACACAATCTCACTATACATGTGTAATAAACCATTTAAAAAGTCTTGATGAGAGTAAATTCATAATTTATATTGAAATTGTTGAAAGGAGTTTTGGCTTTGATAAAAATGGGTTCAAAACGTTTAAATAAAAAAGTTGAAAAATCCCCTAATCTCCACCTATAATTGGTTGAGAACCATTACAACTTTTGCCAAATAACTTTGTGGTCTTAGTCTTATCTCATGTAGTTTATTGAGAGCAGCAAATAAGCTATAGTTTAGGGGTATACCACATCACATATAGCAAGAGCGTACAATTTTATTCCATGTTATTGCAGGGACCCACTGTCTCAGGATGGAAAGGGTTAATTTAAGGCCTAAGACCGAGAAAAGCAGGTGCTTTTTCTGTTGTTATTGCTGTTGTTGTTTGTTTGTTTGTTCTTCTTTGTGGGAGGGAGGGACGGGGCAAATTGAGGGGTAATACATGTAAGCACGATTAAGACCTCGATCAACAATAAGGAAATGATGCCCTATTACCTCTGCTGAGAGGAAATCTTGAATACCCGGCTCTGAATCCTCTTCCAGCCACGGAGCTGTCAGAATGGAACTTAATTCGCATGCATTCGTCGGCCGAGTACATATCAAAAGGTTTAGTGAAGCTGTTATTATTTGCATTGCAGTATCTCCCGATGGAATTTCGCCCACATCCAATAAATACTTCCACATAATCTTCAGTGCAGGAAGGCATGTAGCCCTTGACGTCAAATCCAGGCCACCAGACCAGCTTGATTCCGTAACCAGAACTGACCTTGATGTCGTACTGACAGTCCAGGTTTTTGGGGTAGGGGCGATATGCATACTCCGGAGATAAGATTCTCCCTGAAGAACTGTTAAAGTTTTGGTTACAATCTGATGTAAAGTAAAATAGTATAATTCAGTATGTGTTTGGTCGTGAAACTAGAGGCAAGTCGGGGAAGCGGAACAGCACTGACAGAATGTTCGAAGTATAGCATTTAAATGTATAAGCAACATGTTATAGACAAAAAAACCAAGCGGGAGAGCTGTCCGGATATTTACAAGGACGAACCCTTAGGCGAGCTATCGTTAATCCCATCCCGGATCGAATGCGAATATCTCATCTTGACTCTGATGATGACTTCAGCTCAGTTTGTCGAAACATCAGTCAATGTCACTTTAAACAGCCCTTCTCAGGACTACACTCATCCGGAATATCGTAATTTACCGACTTATCAAGACTTGTGTTATCACTCCTGGGTTCAAACCATTTACAGTATCTCATCTTATAACAAAATGACAATACCAATGAAGTTTATTAGTATTCTGATATACCATACAGAATACTATAATAAGGCTTATAAGTATTTTTTTTTTTGCTTTGATACAGATCCGTTTAGATGCATGCAGTTGAACTGTCAGGTATTGGGATCTACACAAGCATGCATGCATGGTGAATGCGTTGTTTTATTGCTGTCATTGATTAATCGTGAATTTCATGAGACAAACTGAAACTTGGAAGGTTTGTAGAGCGCTTTTTATTTTTTACGATTGTTAGGTCCATGTTTCGATTGTTATGTCACGTAACTTACAAATGGCACCTCAAGTTGTTTCAAAATCTTGGATTGTGGAGAATATGAAATCTTGTAAGTGTGATGGAACAATTATAGTTTATTTTATCTTTTAAAAACAAAATCAATGGAAAGCACCTGAAGTTCAATTTGCGCGGGAAACTTTCCCACCTGCTTTTACTTGTTATTTTAGTCGCCTTCTCTTTCCCCTTATCTTTTAACTGACAACGTTATTAGATCAGTACTAATTCGCGTTATAATTTTACCCTTCATTGAGTTTTTCACGGCCCCAAATTTGCCCCTACTGCCGTCTAATTAACTATGCTACCTCGTTAACCAATAATGCTAACTAACGCTTGCTAAATTATTACTTAAGTTTTGCTGGGTCACATACTGTGTTTTCCATTGGTTCTGTGCACCATAATTCTCACCAAGAGTTGTAAATTAATGCTGATATAAACAATATGTAATCGGATTCAGTAATTTCTGGACTGACGTTCATAAGATAGGGAAAAACATTGTAAAACAGGGAGTGATGGAGATAGTGATTGATATTGTGATTGAGTGTTATAAAGTTATAAAGCTAAAAAGATCCCGACGTCTGGCAGTACCTCCCGATTAGCAAGTGTGGTGCGCTTCCCCGTGCCAAGACATAAGCAAGAACCCTCGATCTGTTAAATGTTCTAAAAGGGCAAAGTGGTGTTGTTTTTTCACGACGTTTCGACCGCTCTTCTGTCATTATCAAGCGAAATGTTGAGAATATAAATTTGCATAGATATATAAAGTGACAAAGGGACAAAAATATGTAAGGAAAATGTATGAGGTAAAAATGTGTAAAAGTAGCTAAAATTATGTGCAAAAAGAATTTCTTAAAACAATAAAAGCATGCAAAAAAACTTACTATAAAAAAAACTAATTATTTAAAAACCTTCGCACGAATTGAGTCGAGTTTATATAGTAATTTTTTGCATGCTTTTATTGTTTTAACAAATTCTTTTTACACATAATTTTAGCTACTTTTACACATTTTTACCTCATACATTTTCCTTACATATTTTTGCCCCTTTGTCACTTTATATATCTATGCAAATTCATATTCTCAACATTTCGCTTGATAATGACCTAAGAGCGGGTCGAAACGTCGTGAATTTTTACCGTTAGTTTTTATTGTCAATAATACTAAGCCCTGTTGAAAAGGTCGATATGCTCTCCAAACCAAAATACTAAGTTAAAATTAAGAATTAAACGAGACTTACCTGTAAGTTGAAGTTTGATTTGGATTCTATGAGTCATCAGCCGGGAGTGTAGGAGTTGGTACGAGAGAGAGTGCAGCGCATGCGTCAAGTCAGGCTTTAGAGGCCGAAATGACATTTTCGTTGCCAGGGCCTACGTTCCTAGGGCACGTGTTATACCAAGTAGGTCTGGTGACGAGAAAAAACTGTAGAAAAGGAATCTCATTGCCATATGGCAAGAAGAATGAACCGTAACAATGAAGATACTCATCGGACACCCATAGGGAGGGGCACAATAATGATAACAGGGGGGGCGTACCAACTCCTACACTCCCGGCTGATGACTCATAGAATCCAAATCAAACTTCAACTTACAGGTAAGTCTCGTTTAATTCTTAATTCTATTTCGTCATCAGCCAAGGTCGTTACGGAGTGGTACGAGATTTCAGAGCTGTCATTGAGGCAGAAGAAAAAACAGTGTTTAAGTAATAAATAACTGACGTTTAATTGCGTCATTCATTTATCCAAATATCAACGATTTAAGTAACAAAAATATGAAGAATCGTAGTCACATTACACTATAGACCACAAGCAAAGATAAACCTTACATGTATTGCCACGATCTGTGTCTCAGATCTGAGGCAGAAAAAACCTGGACCGAGGTTCGGTAAGAATACTAAACAAGGGGTATCAACCATCAAAAAGATATCCTATAAAAACATCAGTGTAGCTTAAAAACTACTCGAGCGCACCACATCTGTGATAAGACTAGTTTTGCGCAAATGTCCTTAAAATTTCATGTCCGTAATTAAACTCTGGCTCAGAAGACTTGTGGTAGAATTGTTGAAAGGTCCTCTCACTCGACCATCCTGCAGACAACATAATGTCCTTAATGTTTATGTTATTGTCTGCAAGGAAAGAAGATGAGGCGGCTCTTGTACTGTGGCCTTTAAACTTAGATGTATCAACCCCTGCAGTAGACAAAACGGTTCTGCACCATCTGGAGATTGTGTCCTTGCTTACTGGTCCATGTGGCTTTACATGACTTAGAAGCAATTGTTTGGATGCGTTTCGAAAAGGGGTTGTCCGCTTTATGTACTCCTTCAAATGAGCAATAGTACACAACTTCTCATCCTTTGGATAAGCCTTAAAAACAACGGGTTGAATATGAGTTCCTACACGAGTCTGTTTTACTTTGTCCATGATCTTGAAAACACACTGATCAGTCGTCAGCTCCATGTTCTCGGTTGTTAAATACTTAATTGTTTGACATCTCTGACCGCTTAGGAGGCTTAGAAGAAATATCAGCTTTAACGTGAGATCTTTCAAGCTGAGCTCGGGTGCTGAGGGCCTTCCACGAAAATAATTAAATACAACACTCAAATCCCAAATTGATTTGTATCGGGGTAATGCGGGGCGAAGCTCAAAGATGCCTTTCATAAACCGTCTGACAATTGGTAATTGTCCAAATGGAGTAGAAGAGTTTATGTCAAGCTGTAAGATGGACGACAGCATGCTTCTAGCAGTGTTTATGGCGCTGTACGATGATCCCTTTTCATACAGCATAGACAGGAAATCTAGGGCCATGGGTAGAGATGGTGACAAGACATCGCAGTGTTTCTGTTTACAGAATTCAAGCCACTTCTGGAGGTATGTCTGGTACTGCGCGGTTGTGCCTTTTCGCCAGGATGCAATAATGACGTCTGAAGATCTGGATGTGAAGCCTAGATCCTTGAGTTGTTTCCTGATAGTAGACAAATAAGGAGACTCATTTTTCTGTGTAGTGGGTGGTTTACCTCTGGAAATGCCGGAAGACTCAAAAGATTCTTGGACGGTGGAAGAGTGATTGGTGGAAGAACGAGAAGAGACGTCAGGATCGGGTACCACGATTGTGTCGGCCACATTGGAACTACTACCACGCCCGTCGCCTTGTCCTGGATGATTTTTTGTAGAACTCTTAGAACGCAACTAAAAGGGGGAAAACAGTAAAATTGTTTTTCAGACCATGAAACAGTAAATGCATCAACAAGGTATGCTTCAGGATCTGGTCTAAAGGAGCAGTATGTGGAAAATTGTCTGTTGAGTCTGGATGCGAAAAGGTCTATCTCTGGTTTGAAATTAAGGGCATCCAGTGCCTTGTTCAGTAATTTGGGATTAATCATCCATTCGGTATCCTCTGAATGAAAATTTCTAGATTCTCTGTCAGCTGTAACATTGGAGGAGCCAGGGATATGGGCAGCAGTAAGCCAAGTTACATTATGTAACTGACAAAATTCCCAAATTTGAACTGCAATTTCATTACATTTAAGACTGTGACATGTGCCCATATTATTTATGACAGAGACAGCAGTAGTGTTGTCGATCATTAATTTTACATGCTTTCCTGAAATAGAATTTTGAAAACATTTTAGGGCAAAGAATGCTGCCAAAAGCTCAAGGTAGTTTATATGGTTTTCAGCCTCCATGGGTGACCATCTCCCTCCTGTCGATGTCTTGTTCATGACAGCACCCCAACCCATAAGGGAAGCATCTGAATACAGAATGATATCTACAGGGGGATGGCAAATGGTGTTATAACTATGATCCAGATTATCTAGCCACCACCTCATTTCAGATATTCCTTGCTTAGACACAGACATAGAAGCTTCAAAATCTCCTTTAGACTGTTTGAGGGCCTTAATCTTGTCCATTTCCAGGTATCTATAATAAAGTGCACCATATCTCACAGCTGGTAGGCTAGAGATCATGTAGCCAATAATTCTGGCAATGTCTCGGATCTTAACAGAGTGTGAATTATTTATGGTACATTGCAGTATCTCTTTAATCTTACGTATCTTATCTTCAGTAAGTCTGACGATCATTTTGAGAGAGTCAATGACAAATCCCAGAAAAGTGATTTGCTGTTGCGGAATGAACACAGATTTTTCAGGGTGAATGACTAATCCAATGTTGTCTAACATCTTAATAGAGTCAATAACATTAATCGCACATCTAAGGTACGTGCTGCCCTGTAAATAAAAATCATCAATATATCCACTGATAATGTGATTCAAAAGCCTCAAGTGGGAAAGGGGTGGCTTCATCATTTTTGTGAATTTGCGAGGGCAGGTAGACAGGCCATTGGGGAACACTGTGTACTGATAAAGCAAACCATGGTATGTGAATTTAAGGTACTTCTGAAAATCAGGATGAATTCTTACACTGTAGTAAGCATCCTTCAAATCCAGAGAAGCCATCCAACAATTTGGTGTCACCAATCTTAAGATGGTATGTATTGTATCCATTTTAAAATGCGAGTTCTCTATAAATGCGTTTAAACGCTTTAAATTTAGAATAAGACGCACATTTCCATCCTTTTTTAGTACAGTAAATATAGGTGAGATAAATTCACCAGGCTCATGGTTACACAAGACAATAACCCCCTTATCTAGCAGGCTTTTGATTTCTCTGTCAACTAAACTTGCATGATCACGCGGTATAGAGTTGGGAGGGTATGATACCTGAGTGGGCGGGTTTGAAATAAATGTTATAGAATCTCCAGAGATAGTTTGGAGGATGTTATTATCAGTAGTAAGTCTCTCCCATTTGTGGCGAAACAAAGATAACTGTCCTCCCCTAAATGAATGCACTTTAGCTTTCAAATAAGGTAAAACATGAGAGGCCATGAATTTCTTCTTGGGTTGGAACCGATTCTGCTGTTGGTTTGACTTGGGGGGATATACATTCCCCCCTCTGTGGGCCAAAAAAGGCTTGCTCTGATTACCTTGATAAAAGTTTCCCCTGAAATGACTGTTACTGTGGTTCTTTGATTTAGCATGTCCTTTCTTGTTATCAGGAGTTACAGAGCTCATTAGTTTATTTGTTGTCTTGAGTTCTTGCAGAGTTTTGGGGAGATCCTCACCAAATAGCAGCTTCCCCGGTTTAAGAGTTCGTGAACAAGCCTGTTTGAACTCTTGGTTCAAGTAAGGGCGGATTGCATCCCTTCGTTTAAACGAAAGTTCCTTATGCACATGCCCAATCAAGGCGACAGAATCAGTCAGCCTAGGTATCAGAGTTTTATAGTCAGGAGATGTTTTCTTCTCCCTATGACTAAGTAAGTCATCCACAGTGACAATAATGGCACTAGAGACCTTAATTAAAGTGTCTTGCAACACTGACGTTCTAATATCTGACCTCTTGGAGCTTGTATTAAGTTTGCCCCAAATCTCCGAATTAATTTTGGGGACAAATAACTCGTGGCAATTACTAGGTATCTTGTATTTTTGAGTTAACTCTTTACGTTTCTCGACAGTGTATTCTGTTTGAAATTTGTCATTAACCAGTTTGGATAGTTTTTCGGACACTGGCGGTCCACTTTCGTCGGATGAGCTCAGTGAGGTCGTGATTTGGGACAGTAAATCATCATTATCGACCTCCTCATCCTCTAGCTCGTCTAGGCTACCTTCGCCACTCAACAAGCTTAACCTGTCGTCATCGGGAACTTTGGCATTATTAATTGCTTCCTCTGAAGCTGGGTCGGTCTCTTTGTCAGAAACCTCAATAATCACTTCATCTGAAGTATTTAGCGCTTTCTCTGAAGCATTGGTGGCATTACTCGATTCTCCTGAACCGAGCTTTGCTCGTTTGGAAGCCGGTGCCATTTCACTCGACTTGCGTTTGCTCTCTACTAAGTCACGAAGCAGAGAATTCGAGGAGACTAAGTTCTCCTGCATTGCACTTAGCACAGATAAGAGACTTTTGTTAAGACTGCCTTCCTCGTGAAGTTGAGCAGAGTCCGTAGTCTCTATATCTTCGGTCGTGCCAGTGGCGGCCATGTTTTTCCTGAATGAAAAGCGCGGGAAAAACGTAAGCGGAAAAAACAAGAATTCAGTGCTCAATTTCTACTCAGCCTGTCGTGGATAGCAATCTATTCAATATCCCAATGTGCTGGGAGTTTCCAAGGTGGATATCCGTCCCGTGTAGAGGGAACAAAACCAGTTTTAAACGGAGCAGCAAAAAACTACGCCTAATCCTTGACACAAGGTCTACACAACTGACTTGACGCATGCGCTGCACTCTCTCTCGTACCACTCCGTAACGACCTTGGCTGATGACGAAATAGAATCAATTTTTTCTTACTCTTGGGGAGTAGTCTCATCTATAGAAATATATTATGCATGAGACTTTTACACGTTTTAACAGCCTCACCTTGTGCTGACGCAATATCCAACAGGGTTATTCCTGTAAACAAGATAAAGTTCCAAGCTTATTACATGAAATAATCAAATGAATGTAAGTAACACAACAACATATGAAGATTACAAACAGGGAGTTATCTTTGAAAAGAAGAATCACTAGATTAGCCATTTAGAGGAAAAACTTTCGGAATTTTGATCTATTCCTTAGGAGTTGTCAACCAAAGACTACTATGCTCCGTCAGAAGGGAAAAAGCATGAGTGATATGAATAGATAAACAAATCATAAATAAATAATATTTATAGTACAAAAACTAGCTTTTAAAAATATATTTATAAAAAACATTTATTTTCACAAAGCATGCAGTCATTGCAGGAAGAGTTCATAATTGCCATGAGCATGGCAGTCCTCCTAGAGGGAGAGAAATGCTGGCAACGAACATATTAGCCGCGGTTACACGATTCAACTTCATCTAAGCAAATAAGTAAAGTGGCTTTCTACATGTAATTAATTTACTAGAATTTACCAAGGTAAGTTTTCATGGCTACGACATGGCAAACAATAGAAGTTTCCTCAGGTAAAAGTCCACACAGATAGTAGGGTCGATTGGTTTTAAGGCTAAACCAACCAATGAAATGCCAAGTTTTCACAGTGTGTTCCCAACTTCACGCTTGATATCGTTTTCATGCTAATGAAACGAAAATGATCAAATTGTCAAAACTGGAAAGCCTAGGCAAATTTATTTTCCCGGAGAAGCCTAAAAGTTAAAAGTGATTCGTGTAACCTTTATACCTATGCACTTTCCGGAGATTTGTAAATCACTCACTTGACATACATACGCCCTTGCTCTACAGTCACCGTTTCGACATTTTTCATGAAACTTTGAACGGCTCAGAAGCCGTTGCCTTTTTGTTGTTGTAGCTTAAATACGTTGTTCGGATGAAACGACTATTTCAAAGCTTTCAATAAACGTTGTTTTGTGACTTTTTTCAAAAACTTATTTTACAAACACTATAATTTTTTATCATCAAACTTGGATAAGGAAAGACATAAAAAAGAAATGCGCAATGACAGTCACTTGCTCCACCATCAATTAATGCCTGACACCAAAACCACTCGTCACTGATAATCGCACGCGTTCTTCCGCTCTTGGTGAGTTCTAATAGGTCCTCTATGTTGTCTGCGTCTTCTGTCATAACTTTGGTTGAGGTTTTACGACTTTTGATTGAAAAACCACGCTTTGTTTCCGCGGATACTTCATATTCAGCATATAGTTATTCCTAGAAACAAAGTAACGTTTTACCTGTTAAGAGCAAAGGGAGCATTGTGTTTAATTGACCGGATACTGAACTTTTACTGCGCTGCTGTGTCCACTTACATCTGAAATATAACAAATTAACAAAGTAACCAATTCAAACAAGTAGATAAACATATTCACTGCACAACCAGACAATTCAAGCGTTTTTACCGGTTCGCTGATCATGATCCAACAGTTAGACTACAGCCAAAGGTGTCACGTGATTTTGCAAGAACAAATGTTTACTTGTTCCCTGAACATTGTAGATACCTCTTTCCTTCAAAAATGGCAAATCGAATGGGGGGGAGGGGGTCATTGCTTAGAATTATTAGACTACACCGCTGAGCTCGAAATCGAAACCAAAGTTCAGAGTCCCAGAAGACTTTGAAACAACCTTGCCAGACAGCTTAGGTGGTAAACAACTTGACTTTTGTCACAAAAATCTGCGAGGACAAAGGTTAACATTGGTAGCGAATACGGGCCTGGGGGAAGAGGATTTAAGAGCACAATAAAAGAAGGAGATATGTTTTTTTTAACACAATACCGATTACATGGTTAGCCAGGCAAGAGCACTTAGGTTAAAAGCAAGATGTTTTGGGGGTCCATATATCAATATGTGGCTACCAAATATAAGTTTTAGTCACCCTTAAATATCTCAATAAATCATCAATCCCTACCCCTGTTTTCTTCACAATATACAAACCAATGATGAAATTATGGATTGCAGGAAACCTCAAGGATATAATTATAACAAACGAACGGTTAAAACGTTGGACATACAGCAGTCAACTGTGATCCCCTTAATTTTAGAATAGTATGTAGTATTGTTGGGTACGCTGCATAGTTATTGCATGTTTTTTCTGCACTGTCGGCGCAAATATACGATACGAAGATCTTTTAAGGTGGACTCAAAATCTATTTAGCATGATTATTACAATTATAACTTGAGAGTTCACGTTATCTTTGCTTTGCTTTGCTTTGCTTTCCTCTACTTAGCTCAGCTTAGCTCAGCTTAGCTTAGCTTGGTTTAGCTTAGCTTAGCTCAGCTTAGCTTAGCTTAGCTTAGCTTAGCTGCAAAGTGAAAGATAGGTTGCTGTTTTAGGCGAAAGTGAGACAGTAGCAGTACAAAATCAATCGTCACGAAATAAGTTTTGGGAGCCAAGTTTACAATTTCAACTCACATATGCCAAATATTTTGACAACTTTCTTAGTTTTAGCGCTAGCTGCAGTTTGAAATTTTTAAATTTGCTGATGAGAAATATTTTGGCATTCTATATCGCAGCGAGACGGGCATTAAAATCACTTCCGCAATTCCCTGCAATTCCTTAACGTTTAACAAGCTGACGCAATTGCTGCAGAAACCGTGACGAGGTCTGTTCGCTGTATTTGCCATTTTACGTTATAGTGAACTGTGGAATTGTTAGCTCTTCCGCGAGGGCCAGGAAGAATTGCAATCAATTACTCGTATTCCAAAGTAAACATCGGTGGGATACGCGGAGACTTACACCGCTGTGCAAGCGTTGGCAAAAGTTCCCTAGTATTTCTTAACAGGCGATTGAGGGAAACTATACTGTTTATCTTCCCGAAATTGGAGACACATTTTTGCTATGTCTACTACATATACGACAGGTAAACAGAAACAAGCCCAAACCTTCCATCTTCGCTCCAAGTGTTTTGGAATCAACGCATGTAATGGAACATAATCACACTCGCGCTCCTCCCTTCCAGCCTTACAACAAACCTCACCTGGTAAGTTGAAGGGATGAAGTGTAAAATTAAGCAGTCCACAGAGTATTGCAAACGACTCCTTGATGAAAGCTATAAGAAGAACAAGAAAACTTTGCACAACTTTGCGCAACTGCGTTGATGAATTCAGTTCAGTTTAGCGGCGTGCACATCGGCTGGTGCCTAAGGGTTGGTACATAAGTGTAACGCGATGTTGTTTGTCTTGTGAATATTGGTCAGGTGGTTTGATGTTGTGGTGAGGCTAATTGAAGTAAGGTATTTGAACGCTTTTATGCTGGTTCTGGATGATTAATCCGATGTGTCAGTTTGAGATTTGTTTCAGTGATTTGCGTCAGAACACTCTATGAATGCAAAACAGACCTATTCAGATGATATTGGACTTTTTATTCGCTTAAAGCAGAGCAACTGACGTCAGATACCAAAGTAGCTCAGGTGAGATTCGAAACACTAGACCGCTGCTCTACTAACTCAGCGACAACGCGATGGCCCTACATTTTCCCGGGAGAGTGCTGCAACAAATATGCACATGTACTACACGAGAATCATCCTTAAACGTAGTACACATAATAAACAATAATTGATTTTCCCAACAGTGATAAATCCTGACCACTGAAAACATTATTTAAACATTTTTATAAATGTTTATTAATTGCTGCAACACTAATTGCTGCAGAAATCACTTACTTAACATGGTAAGGATATTGACAGACAAGAAAAGCCCCAGGGGCATTAGACCCCGCCGTTGTTCTCCCCCCCCCCCGGGATGTAAAATATGTTACGGTCAGTCAAGATAAAAGCCCTTGCCTGTGTAGCGAAAAACACAACGAGTATTTGTTTGGCCGAGCGAAAACTGGAGGTCTGGGGCAAGTGACCACCAAAAAAAAAAAACGGAAAAAAATGGGTATTACTAGACCCCGTCCTGACGGCGGGGTAACAAGGAGACAGATGAGCAGGTTGTGGCTTATCTGCGAAAACTCCATAGAGTCCAGTCAAGTCTAACCTTCTGATCTTATCACATGCTCGGCTACTAGGCTTTTTGGTGGAAATGCCCTTCAGCCCATGCAGGAACTCTAATCACTAAATGTCAGTAAAGCAAATAGAGTAGTCAATAAAAGAAAAGCAGGTTAAGGGCATTATGACCATTTATGATGAATATATGGGTAATGAGGGTCAGGAAATGTGGCAAAAATGAAAGACAGTAAGTGAATAATATGAAGGCCGGAGTGGCAGTCTAGTCGAAAGAAAAGACTAGAAGAAGAACCAAGTACCAAGTGAAAATGTTAAATTGCGAGGTCTGGACAAGTAATGAAGTTTATAAATTCCTGTAAGCCTTTCGACAGCCCAACGAGAATTCTGAATGGTTTCAAAAGTTGCAAAACACTATCATGGTCGGACTTTTTTCAAAATTGCCACCGACTTTGAAAGGACTCTAACAACAAAGGTAAATCAAACAACAGGTCACCCAACCCAAGCGCACGCTGAAATTACCGCCTACACAGTGTGGTTCTCATTCTGTGGTGACATTAACATGTCCCACAAGCACATATATTACCACCGTAAGACAAACTATAGGAGTTTGTATGGAAAACAAACCCTCGGGCGTACAAGGCAGGGGGGATGCCACCCCTCCATAAGGTTTTTCTTGAATTTTCCAAGGCGAATTATTATCAAGACCTGCCAGTTTCATTAACTGTGTGCATATCCCTTAGACACATTTTTACACAACTTTGGTGAGAACCGGTTGCTATGGTACGAGTTATGTCGTCATAAGTAGCAGGTGGTCAAGCAATTTTTGAAGAATAATGCGTGTTTTTACCCTTTTAGGTGAAAAATGCAAACAATGTAAACAAAAAGCAGCAGAGTGTTTAATTATGTCATATTCTACATGTCCATCATCAAAAATTTCCAATTTTTAACGTTTTTGACAATTTCTTTTTTTCGGTAAATCCAAGATGGCGCCCAAAATGTCGGCCATCTTGAATGACCTCAAAGCCCCCCGCAGAGCGGCAACCCATAATATGTACCTCATCTTGTAGAGCACATCACAGGCTTTGTACTAATTGCTGGTTTTCATGTGACGTCATAAAATTCTAAAATCATAAATCGCGAGGTCTTCAGATTTTATTATCCCCACCAGGTTGAAGATGACTTAAAAATATATCTTTTCACAGATTTTCAGCTCGGTATCGTCTTTCGTTTTGAAAATACAGAATATTAAATTTATGGCTTTTCACCCTACGTGACACCAACACAGCGTCCGTGACAAAGTTTTCTCCTGTGCGAAAAAGGACTGTCCTTATGATTTTTAGCAGTTTGGACAGTTAAAGCATTAGGAGAGAAACTAATGTGGTTGTATAGTAGTTCACGAGAGAAAAGTAATCGCTGGAAGAGCAGAAGTCAATTCCAGACGTTTTCATTGATTTCCGGCGGCCATGTTTGTGCCCCTCCGAGGGACGCCAACATGGCGTTTTCATACTGAGCTCTGCAAATTTCAGTCGAACGTTTCGGCAGATAATTCAACAACGGAATACCGTACAGGTCTCAGACTTGGCGAAGTTGTTTAGTTGTGTATCCTTTATAACATTACAAATTCTTGGCTTCTTTCAGGAATTGGTTTTGATTTTAATATTTAAAATGGCGGGACAGTGAAAACCAAGAATTGTGAAATCTTTCCGAAATATTGTAACATAACGAAAACCCAAGGGGGGTTCCATCAACTTCCCCTTGTACCATGGTGGGGGTGTGACTTTGTTTGTATGTCCGGGGGTTAAATGTCAGAAGAAAACTGTTTTAGGCAAGATGCTCTTTCTAATTTACGCTTCTCTAATAAGAATCAATAAAAGGCTGTCAAGAGTTTGACACTGGTCCTCCTTCGAAATTCGAATTGCCCAAAAAGTTCACCATCTTAATGGATATTCTAAAACTTTGTAGCTTCCAAAGCGCTTCGAAACTTCCTAATGTAGACCAAAAGAACTTCATACGGAATAATGCGATTTCCCTCCATAAACTAACTTCTTAGTTTCAAAAAGGCTTAATATAAAATGGGAAATTATTACCCAAATTTCCAAGCAAATGGTAAGCATTCTGTATTAATCTTAATGCTTAAGACACTCGTTGTTTTTTAAACTATTTACATATATGTTTTTCTTTCACCCTTCTAGTTCCTACAAAAATGTCATGAAGTTGTCTTGATTCGCCACGGCCTTCTTTTTGCATTAATACTCTCCATCGGGATGGATGCCGACCCATTGAAGAAGCTAAAAAGGAGGTAAACGTGGGCATTTGCTGAATTTTTGTTGCTCTATCTCAGTTTAATTATTTGACAGTATTTTTCTTACGGTCTGTAAGTGGGAGGGTTCCAGTAAAAAGAGTCATCACAGGGATACCCGTTAAAAATTTTGAAGGGAACTAAAGAAACTATTTTCTTACGATTTAAGCCCTGCCCTTAATTAGGAGAATACAAAAGTAAAACTTCGCCCAAACATGGAAGAGTCTTAGATTATGTTTAAGTGCATATTAAGCGGAAAAAGTTATATTAACCAGTCAATAGTGGTAAAATACATAGCTGCCAAATACATACCGGTATCAAAACATGCATGGTGGCCAAGGACACCCTCTGTTGTCTTAAAGTCCGGAAGACACGTGTCCCAAGGGAAACCAACCTTTTAGAAGCCTTTACGCCCTTACAGGAGGAAGTGGTAGCTCTAGGAACATGGTAATGTTTTGCAACAGAAATCCAATACTAAAACATATGGCGACAGGGCATTTTCCATATGTGCCCCTAGACTGTGGAATAGTATTCCCTTAGACATTCGTAAATTGAACAGTGTATCTACTTTTATATTAATAAATAATAATAATAATATTTATCCAGGGAGTCCACTCGCCTTGGCGGTTTTCAGTGGGGCCCTGCAAATTATAATAAAAATAAAAATAAAAATAAAAATAAATTAATTAAAAACTAAGGAAAGAGATGAAAATTGATATTACAATATAAAACTAATTTTAAAATACTTTAACAATTAGATAGGGCATAATTTACAAAGACCTACCTTTTTAGGAAATTTATTAATAATGGTTTAATTTGTTATTAGAGTTTAATGTTTTATATCTTCTTATTTCTATTTTTATATATTTATTATTATAAAATTATTATTTTTAATATTGCTGTAAAGCGTCACGAACAACTAGTGGATGTGAGCGCTATAAAAGTGTAATTAATTAATTAATTAATTAATTAATTAATTAATCAGCAAACCTGCAAGCAGATCTGTGGTCTTTCACAGTACAGTGCATGTGACGCAGAGGTTTCCATATGTGGAAGAGAAGGCAAGGCTGCTAAAATGGAGAGATCGCCGGAACGTTTTATAACTGCAAATGTGACTATGGCGCAAGCGGGGAAAGTGAGGCGTCAAGCGCTGACAAAGAAGACATGAGTTATTCCCATTACGTTTGCTTTTCAGCTTCTGTTGCTGACGAAAATTAGTTTGAATTTACCAGAAACGAAAATCACTGCAGAAAGGAATATTATTGATATTGTTACGGTTTGGTAAAAGTCTAAATAAAAGGTTGGATGGACTAGTGTCTACTGTTTAACTTTGTGTGTATGTTATGTAATTAGTTGAAAGATTATCATAATCAACTTCGTAGACGAAGAACGAACAATACACACTTAACGAAAAAGTTGTGTTGCTTCTTTGTGAATTTCTATGAACCATCTATGAACCAATTAATGACAAATGCCAGTTTTATTAAATCGAAAAGGTTTGTATTACAATGTTTGAATTATATTCCAGCCCAGTAAATGTAGTTAGCATATTGCAAACGATCAGAGATCATCCAGCAATTAATACCAAACGTAGATGCTGCAGATAAATGATCGAAAGAACATGACTGCACATGAACTGGGAATCTGGCTATCCTCTTCGAAAATCATTCATCATTACTCTGTGGAAACATAAACCGCTTACTTTGAGCGTTTACTTCACAACGGAAACAGAAAGCTTTCTTCCCTTGTTTGTATGAAAGAGCTATGGGAACACACATGACAATTTACGAAAACGAGACGCAAGCCGGCCACACTGCAAGTAGTCCTCTCCTTCCGCTCAGGTTTAGTTGAGGGAGAGGGCCGCAACGCTAGCTACGCAGGCTAGACACCGCAGAGTTGCAAAGGTATCGCCATCCATATAAACCCTGCATATTTTTCGCGCCATGGTTTAATGTAATTGTAAGCGGTTCAGTCGTTTAAACAAAGGTTGACTTTATTTGGAGAATTCATGTACCAGAACAAAAAACCTCTTTTTACTTTACCAAGACTGCGAAGGAAGATTAACGTTACTTTGGTTCCGCATTGTGAAAACACTCATACTGTCCAAGTAATGCTGTTATGTCTCCCAAATGGAACAGCGATATCCGATTGCCAGTTACTATGATTTCAAACTTCTGTATACTTTTAGAAATTTTTCTCCCCGCATTCCTTCACGACAAGACCGCCGTGAATTTGTCTATACATGTTTAAGAACAACATCCCCCAGTTATTTCAGTTACCAGTGGCAGGAAAAGAAGACATTGAAACGCTCTTGCTGTACATATCTAAGTAGCATAACTTCATTAGTATTGTCGTTATAGAGATACTAGGCGATGTCAACTGCTTTTAAAGTAGGGTTGTGATCGTACTATTCCGGAAAGAAAACAACTAGATGCGTATCATTTTGTATCACTTTGATATCGTTCTTGATCTGCTGTGATCTAAAGTAGCGGATGGAATTTTCAATGGCTAATATTCCAGCGAACCAATGAAAGCTTGGAACAATATAATCACGCTTTTTTCTTTTGCAACATAACTTAGTAATAACTCTAACTTGACTGATAACTTTAGTAATATGTCTTCCTAGAGAAACTAGGCGAGGTTAACTGCCTTTAGAGTTGGGCTTTAACCCTACTGCTCCGGAGGGAAAACAACAAGATCTGTTTCATTTTGTTCCACTTTGATATCAGTCTTTGATCTGTAGTGATCTGAATGGGGCTAGTATTCTAAAGTACGAATGAAAGATTGCTACAATACAGTCACGCTTGTTCCTCGGCCGCTTTTGAATATGATTAAATCATTTTCTAGCTACAACAACCGGATCTTTTACTATTTACAATGTAAATAAATGGTTGAATTCCTTCCGAGGCAAAGCACTCTTTTTATCGAGCAAGCTTATGCTTAACCATTGTCTTTGAAGTACTTCCGCTACCTTTTAAGAATATAAGCCAAGAAAAATTGGACACACTTAATGCAATACCTATTTTGCTCTCATCTAACACTGATTCGTGACTAGAAATTTAAGAAGTGATTTTGTCCACACGTTGGTCATATATTTGCGAATGCGCCTTTAGTTAAATGAAGAAAAACTTACCGACAGAAAATAAAGACCTAAAGACAAATTCGATGAATTTGGACAGTCACAACGGTCGACAATTTATTATGAAGTGTTTTTTTTTAATCAAACAGAGCAAACAACATCTATTTTTTAACTAATAACAGGAAAAAAAACACCAAAAATGCAGTTACCTCGTCTTCGATTGATATTCGCATCATTTGGGATTATAAAGCAAAATAACAGTGGTTACAAACAGCTACGTACAGAAGATGTAAACATCTTGCGTGCAGCGCTTCATTGTCCGTCTGAGCCTAGCTCGTGTTCGATATTGCGTATGAGAGTGTTTCAAACGGAGAGAAGACCCCAGGAATAATGTATATTTGAGCGGTAACAGTGGACCACAATTTACTGCGAAGCGTTTTTTTTTTTTATCAAAAAGAGCAAACGAAATCTATTTTTCAATCAATAAGATTACGTTTTCGACTCATGTTTTGGGATTAACCGCAATATGCAACATTGATTCAAAACGGACATTTGGAAGCAGTCAACATCTTGGTGTAGCGTTTCGTCGTTTGAGCCAGTTATCTTGAGTGCATGGGATCCACTTGTTTATATTTTTGCCTTAGCCACGCCTACAATACTGCCACTATTTCTTGGCAAAGTTCAAATTCGGACAGCACTTAGCTGTTAGGGGCCGACCATTTAACTCTTGAGGGGGGGTGGATGATTTCGAAAAAAAATTTCCTGCAAGCCCTTGTCGGAAGAAAAAAATTGCATGCAGCACAAATGAAATAGAAAAAAAATTCTTGCACTGCTGCAAGCAAGAAAACAAAATGTTGCAAAGCTATTTCATCATTCCAGGGGGACTTTACAAAATCCCAGCAAAACTGCAACCATTCTTCCCTTGCTGCCTTTAAACTCTGGAGTTGGTTATGCTTCAGAATGTGCAATGCATTCTTAGCTTTATAGGGTCCGACAATCTGTGAGCCAGCGAGCCACTCCAGTTAGCCTAAATCACACTCTGGTTTAGCCAAAACAACATTCCGGTTAGCCTACAGTTATTAGCTTTAATAGGTAGCTTGCGGTTAGCCCTATATAATGGGATATAAAGGGATTTCTGGCTTGCACGGTTCACAAGGCTCGCGAGTCATAGGAGTCATGCAAGCCATTATGGTTAGCCTAAATTACACATTGGCTAACCTAGTTAGCACTGCAGTTAGCCTACAGTTCCTTTATAGGTAGCTTGCGGTTAGCCTTTTTATTGGGATTAGGGATTTCTGGCTCGCTGGCTCGTACTGTATCCAAACTCGTTAGCTTTATAATATCACAAGCAGTAATGGAGGTAAATTTTTCTATTTAAAGAATCAGGTTTTATTAGATAAAGAAAAATAATTTGTTCATTTTTAATCTTTTTAACTGAAGCATTTTCATGTAACATAACATTTATAACATATAACATTTTTGCCATTTTTGATTTTTGCGATGTTTTAGTAATGCACCTATCAATGTCTAGCCCCAATGGGGGGAGTGCAGGCATACCCAAGGGCTATAATGATTGACATTTTCAAATATTTTGGGTCACTAAAATTTTTAAATTCCCCACCCTCTGCCATTTCAAACCTTGGTTAAATCCTTAATTCTTGTTATGAAACTATTCTATGATTCTTGTTGTCAACCGTAAATAACATGTATTTATATTTTTCTATTTAAATATTCGTAAATAAGATATATCTCTATTATAACATATTTAGTATAAAAAGAAACAGATCCAAACCTTTCTTGTTGTCAACCGTAAATAAATAACAGTAACATGTATCTATATTTTTCTATGTTTTTATATTTTTAAATAAGATATATCTTTAATATAATATATATTCAGTATAAAAAGGAACAGATCCAAACCTTTCTTGTTGTCAACTATAAATAAATAAATAAGTAAACAGTAACATGTATCTATATTTTCAATGTTTTTATATTTTAAAATGAGATATATAATTATGCCATAAAATTTTCCCTGACCCCCCTGAAGCGCGAAAATAAAAACCAGGAAGGCCTTTATAGAAGCCTGGCATAATGAGAGTAACCAGGCCTAAAGATCCAACCCACTTGAGGATACACTGGGAAAAAGCCTACAGTGCTCGGTAGTAATGGGAACCACGAAGAACATTAAAATAGCTTGAAATTTTGTAGTTTTAACTTAATAAATGGACAGTTGTAGCTCTAAAAAAATAAATAACTGTTATGTCACAAACTGGCACTATTATGCCGGCATTATGCTCGATGCTCCACCTATAGTATTATGCTCGAAATTATGCCGGCATAATATGTCAAACCCTAATTAGTAAGCTCATACAAAAAAAATAGTGTAAGTGATTTTCATAATCCCATGAAACAAACTCAAGCCCCTGCATTTCACTTATGATTTATCTATTTGTTGTCTTGTCTGTGAACAAAGCTCCAGCTGGAATTGAAAACTAATGTAAGAACTCTTTTTTTTTTTTGAGGAAAAAAAAATCCTGCAGAGAAATGAAGAGGAAAAAAAATATCCTGCAGAGCATTTAGAAGGAAAAAAATATCCTGCCCACCAGGTTGCTAGAAAAAAAAAGCTTGCTGACCAGAAACCATCCACCCCCCCCCCCCCCTCAAAAGTTAAATGGTCGGCCCCTTAGTTGTAACTTCCACTGAATGCCTTGGCAAAGCACGCGTCTTATTAACGAAAATTATGATTGATCATTCTTTGCAAAGTACTTATGATTCCTTTTTAGAATATAAGCCAAGAATAATTGGACCCTCTTAATGTAGCAACTATTATTCATTTTGCACCGTCTTTTTACATTTAACAACGTTAACAAATTATTGAACTCCCTAGCAAAACACGCATTTTATTATGCATAATCATTCTTTGCAAAATACTTCTGCTAACTTGGACGCACTTCATGCAATATCTGTTTTGCTCTCATCTAACACTGAGACTCGTGATAGTAGATGGCTAGAAATATAAAGAATTAATTTTGTCAATTTGTTAGAGAATACACACGAATTTCATGTATTGAATTTTTATATATTGCCGTTAGTTAAGTGAAACAAAACGTAACGTAACTTTTTCGAGCAGAAAAAAATAGTTTTGAAACAATAACAACTGAGAAAACCAAAACAAGTGGTGTTATCTCCGATACTTTTTCGATACATGTTCGCATTTTTCGGGATTAACCAGAAGTTGCAACAGCTATCAAAAACCTCGAAATAGAAGCATTCAACATAGAGGCTCAGAGAACATTCATTGCCTGAGCCCGTTATCTTGAGTGCGATATCGTGTATGATATATCTTTGAAACTGAAATGACAATACACGTCTTCTATTTTTGCCTTATCCACGCATAAACTACTATCACTATTTCGATATAACAACATCCGTCTTTTCACAATTTACAGCGTTAGTGGATTTAGGAAGCTTATGCTTAATCATTCTTTGCACAGTACTTACGCTTCCTTTTAAGAATATAAGCCAACAAAAATTGGACGCACTTAATGCATACAATATATATTTCGCTCTCATCTAGCACTGACCCGTGGCAGTAAAAATTCGACCTCTTCGGGCAGTCACACTGGTCCACAATTTATTGCGAATGTTTTTATCAAACAGAGCAAGCAAAATCTATTTTTCACTTGAAAACCAAAGAAATCGGTGTTATCTCAGATTACATTTCAATTATTCGATTATTTAGGATTAACCAGAAGATGCAACAACGATTGAAAACAGATATATAGAAGCAGTCAACATCTTGCATACTAACGTTTCATTGTCTCAGCCTGTTATTTTGAGTGCGATATATTGCGTCTAAGATGTCTTTGAAACTGAACTGACTACACGTGATCCACGAAGATCATATATTTGGGAAAGTGCCGTTAGCTAACTGAAACAAAAAGTACCGACCGAAAAAAAGACCCAAGGAAAAATAAATTTATTTGGGCAGTCACAATGGTCACCATTTATTGTGAAGTTTTATTGTGAAGTGATTAAAAACAGCTTTATAGTAGTAGTCAACATCTTGCCTGTAACGTTTCATCGTCTGAGCCTGTTATCTTGAGTGCGATATTGCGTATGGGATATCTTTGAAACTGAACTGGAAACACTTGATCCACTTCTTACTATCCGTTGCTTTAACCACGCCTACGCTACTGTCACTTTGTGACTGTCACTATTTCTATACATAAAGCTCAAGTAGGAACAGTTCGCACTAGCTGTGAGCGTCTTTCCTTCGGCAGGAAGACCCAGAACGCCTTCAAGGTAAAATAAATCTTTTCTTTCTTAAAATCGAATTATATTCCAGCAATTGAGTTGAAAACTTAGCACCTGATATGAATTTTTTTTTTTTTTGCACTCTGCAATGAAACGAAACTAAAATGAAAGGAAATTAGTTTCTAGCCACTGATTTGGTTATCCACAAATCGTGCAGGAGTTGAGTTTGGGACTACTAAAGTAAGATCCAGATTGTGCCAGGGGGAAGGATTTGAAGCCAGAACGACTACAACAGCTAGAGGCTTAACTACGAGGCCATACTTGCCTCGACTAACCTTAAACCATGAGGATATAGGCCATGAGGATAAATGATTTCTAACTGAGGTCTTCTAAACTAGACTTCAGGCCCAAGTAAAAAGATGATGTAAGGGATAAACAACACTCCTAGTTTTCGCATTCTCCATGGACTCTTTTAACTTTGACTATTTCAACAGGATATAAAGTGAGGCCATTAACACAATGGAGGCATTCTTCAAAGTCTTCTTCGTTGCAAACTCTCTCAGCTATCTGTCAGTGACACTTGGCGTATTAAACGACGTTTCGTCAAGTGCGTCTTGCGACTTGAAGACCCGTTGTCTGGTATGTCATTATGAGTCACATATTAATCAGCTACAATTTACTCGACAAACGCAATAGGATGGTGGTAGTAGCAGAGGGAACAAGATCCGTTTTTACAAGGTTTGCCAGGTTACTATGCCAAATCTGATGAACGATAAATTTTAAGTATTAAAAACCGACAGGAAGTGTTATCTTCCGAACAAATTGGCCCTCACTCTTTGGATTAGCAGAGTCTCGTGAAGAGCTCTAGAGATAACATGATTCAAATTAGCTTTCTTATCAAGTGGCCTACATTTTTAACGTTCGCTTTATTTCCCATTTTAATTATGTGTTACAACATGCTGTGCTCGAGCTTTACATTTTGAAAAAAAATATGGCCATGGACACTATTGAGCTCAACAGTGCACTAGTTGTTACTAGTCTAGTTACTAGTTATTATTCTAGTAGTTACTAGTCCGTCAATGCACGGAATGTGGCAGATACCTCCAATCCCTCACAAGTCTCACATAATGTGAAGAAAATGAACACGGGTCTACGAGAAGAACACTTATTGAATGAAAACCCAACCTTTTAAGGTTGGAATATGAATTAAAATTGGAATATGAAAACTTTCACCTAGAAACCGGATGTTTTGCACCTTTGGAATACGTGATTGCGTTACAATTAGACCTTGTTGAAAGATTTAAGTACAACAACATTTTGTTGAAAGCATGTTACAGACGTGTCGTCATGAATACGGCCAATAAGGATTAGTATTGACAAATGGATTAAGAACAGAGTTGGCAAGGAAAGAGTCGACGTTATATTTTTTTTTACCGCTTTCCTTCAACAGAATGAAGCCATTTCGTGCCTTAGTGGACAAGAAATTTGCAACCGAAGTCAAGGTAATTCATGTGAATTAGAATTAAAATTTATTACCAAATGCGCTTAGAGATTAGCATGTTGCCTTTGAAATCCACTAGACAAATATTGAACTTCGAATTTAGGAAAATGTTGCCTCTGATATGTAATTTTTTTCCCTTGATATCATGTCCTAGGGTCCTCAGATCAGAGACTGAGAGAGCTGGAGAAGGAGGTATGCAATATTTGTTGTTTTATTTTTGCATCTGCTAAGGGGCGGACAGAAGTTTAGATTTCACAATTTTGAAAGACCTGAAGCGAAAGCCTCTTAAACTCATTTTCTTAATCAGCGCTTACAAAAAAAATCCACCTTCTTGGCAATCTGCCTCAGCAAGTGGCATCAAATACCTCCAAAGGCATGTCTGATGATTTGTTTTTCAAGTGTGGTTAGTATTTGATACAGTTTTTAATATGGATCTTAAGTTAAACGAAGAAAGTCAGGAACAGACACAAATACCTTCATCCGCTTCATAAATAGCTTGATGTAGGGAATAAAACAATACGCAACTCTCCGTTGTTGAATCTCCATTTTAGTGGACTGTAAAGGACCCGTATCAATCAATCAATAATCAATCATCTATGTGCCCTTTCAAGAGAGGATAAAGGGGTAAGAGAGCTACTCCCCCATATAGGCCCTCTCCCTATCCTAATCCTTCTTAAAGTTATTTTTATTAACAAATCGTGGGGAATTCAAATTTCAAATAACTTGTTTAGTTTTAAAGCAATTACCCTGAATTTTCGCAGCAGTATAGAACTCGTCATTTTGTATAATTTCGTGATTTTAATTGTTCCGATTTTGACATTTTTTGGCGGAAAAATGACGTCACGAGGTTGGCGCCAAATTTTGCTTTTAGCATTATGGGATATCTTATGTGTGTTTCTGAATGGCCTTGTTACAAAGATCTCAAAACTGAAAAAATGGATGAAATTTGTTTATCCACTCAGAAGATATAACGTTTTGAAATTTGAATTTTGTTAATAAAAATAACTTTAGAGGGATTAGCATGGGAATAGGGCCTATATGGGAGATTAACTCTCTTAACCCTTCATCCTCTCTTGGCCCTTTTCAAATTGATTACAAAAAGCCGGGAATGGAAAAAAGTGAAATATCAAAATGAATCTGACATATTCGGTAAACACCATTGCAAGGTTGTACAAATTAAAGTTGTTTTTCAGAAATTCTGCAATATAGAGCGCTTTTCAAATGAGTGTCGTAAAACCAAAACCTAAGTAAATTACCCCAGCCAATCACAACAAACACAAATTACCCAATGAACCAATCAGAACTCGAAGCAAATACATGTAACCGGAGCCAAGCGCGGGAAAAAGCGTGCGAACAAGTCGAGATTGGTTTGAGTTTTACTCCTGATTGGTTGAGAAAGTGGCGCGAGATTTTTTAACCAATCACAGGGCGAAGTAAAGCAAAACCAAAACAAAACGCAAATTACTTTCGACACTCAATTGAAAACCGCTCTAAGTAAAACCTCTTACTTATTATGGATATAATATGGATTTTTTTCAGGTAGCCAATCTTAAAGCTGAGCTGGCCAAAGCCGGCCAACCGGGTGGTTTTGCGATGCTCGACAACAATGGCCGTCTGCCACAGAACCTCCTTGTAGCAGGTTACGACAAATACTCCGCGTACGATTTGGGTTGGCAGTCTCTCCACATGGCGGCCGCTGCTGCCTGCAGGGGAAGCACCGCTACAGGAGGAAGTGGACCATGGGCTAACGCGGTGATGGTTAGAAATGCCGCTTCCAAGAAGACTTGCTACTATCTTTGTTCCCAAACGCCTTTCCCTAACTGCGACGGGGAGGTTTCAATCTATGGAAGACAGGGCAAAGCCAAAAGTAATGGAGAGATCGTGGGCTACTTTTACAACTACAAGTGTTCCGAAAACGTTAACGGTGGAAGTGAGGCGTCAAGCGCTGATCAAGGCATTATGGGCGGTTCGTCCACTTATTTTAGCTTCTGTTGCTGCCGAAAATAGACGATACACTACGGACTTCAAAGGTTAAACGTAATAATCTTCTCTACAGAAGCTTATTTTTGTCAGTTTTTTGGAGCAGTGAAAAATAAAAACTTTTAAGAGCAAAACATGCATTTAAATTGAAGGTTCTGTCTCCGTCTAGGGCAAATATAGCCTGCAACCACTGAGCTCGTAGTTCATCTAATAATTATGCGGCCTTCAAATGTTAACTTTTAATCACCCTTAAATCTTAAGTTTTCTCAAAACCCCAACATCCATCCTTCCTTCTCTCTATTTTTTCTTCCTAAAAAACATTATTAATAAAATGAAAGCTAAGGCTCAGACTTATGGAGCCTTGCAACTTATAATTAATGCCTATGAGAATATTTCTGGATCGCGTGCAACCTCGAAAATATTATAAAGAAAAAAGGCTGAAACGTAAGAAAATCATTGCATTCAATAACAATCCGCCCTCAGACAAACTGAGGTAAACAGTCACTTTTTCCGTCTTCATGCAAATTAAACGATATTGGACTTGCAATTATAAAGATCATGGCTACCACGTGGTTAGCTCTTTTGTTTTAAAAACAATTCAACGTTTGCACACGTCACAGAAAATATCAACCAAGAAGAAAAAAGGGACATTCCTATATAAAAGCAAGAGCGAACACGTTCGTGTACAGTAAGTTCAAGTTTCACTTGTCAGTGAAGCGTTTGACGGAGCCGATAACCTTCTACTAAAGGTAGGAAGCTAAGAAAAGAATGTTTTTCTTTTATTTTAATTATTAGCTGAAGGCTGAAGATTTCAGAACCAAATGAGTGCAACTCAGTCTGTGTAAAGAGTTCTAGAGTTCATTGGACATAGTTGGATTAAAATCACTGCATTTGACTAAAAAAATTAATCTTATCTACACTTGGTAGTGAAAAAAAAGGTGTTAGAGAATTCGCCCTCAATTTACCGACATCTGAGTCTCGTTTGAGAGTATTGAAATTAAAGTGAGCACCTTGAGTTGCGAGTTGCAGTAAGGGTTAGCTAGAAAATTCACTTTGAAATTTGGATGTAACGGGTTACCATTAACCATGAATAAGTGACGTTCATGATGATACTTGGCTTTACGTTCTTTTTACTCTACAGGTCCCAAAAAATGTAATTGTGGCAATGGCAACAAAGTATTCCCACCCTGCCCAGATGCTTTCGCATGCGCTGCCATCTTGTGCCAACCGGGAACTACCTGTGAGCCTTGTCCTTGTAACTGTGACATTGCTCGGTGTGTGCCTGTCGTGTGAAGGAGATCCCAAATCACAATAGTCCAGGACATAAAGTTATTATGGTTAAGATAATTCTGAAATGTGTAAAAGGGGTCTCAATAAAAATTCACTTAAACGGTGGGCTTGACAAAGATAGAAACACGTTAACTAAGGGTGCACCCCATCCGGGGGGGGACTCCCATGAAAGGGAGGGGGTGATCGTGAAAATTTTGAAAAGTCCCCTGAAAGGTACTGCGATCGAACCAGGTAGATGTGGCCCGCATTCATTTTTATCCCTAAGAGATACCAGTTCTAAAAACAAGTCATTAACATTAACCAACATATGATAAAAATTTCTTCTGTAATTTTTCTTCCAGCTCAATATTCCTTAGGTTACAGGGGATAACTCTAACAAAGATCTATTTAGATGTTTATACCCTAAGTGACAGCCAAATCAAGGGTTTTAACACCAAAACAAAGCGATCAGCCACCTCTCCCTTATGTGGTACCCCATCCCCGGGCATTCAATCAGTTGCCCAAAAGAGCGACACAATTGTAGTATTTCAAGTAAACCCGAAAGCTGTCAAAAAAGGCCTATTCTGAGTAAACTGTTTCGCTATTAAAATTGCGCTATCGGGCAGATCTTTCTGAAAACTGAATATTTCTTTTCAGAATATTTCGAACAAAATGCCCCAAGAAAATGTTTTCTTAAAGCCTAAAAAACACTCGAATTGATGCCAGTTAAACTGTGGGAGTTGGAAAAATATCGATCATTTCAATGGGAACATATTGAAATTAACTTAGAACATAGTTGTAATGGGAAAAAATGCCTGCATCAATTTGAAGTGGAAGAATAAACGATAGGGTTCACAACTGTTACTTTTTTGTTATAAACGCGTGCGTCGGACATGTCCGACGCGTATCATCGAGCTCCGTTGATAAACCTTAAAAAATCTTTTTAAAATCTCTACACGTCTGATTATGTCGGATGGAACTAGGTAGACTTGTCAATCATACATTTGTAATGCGAAAACGAGTATATTAAAGCATCCTTGATAATAGACAGATTTGCTTCAATCACTTATAATTCTTATCTGTAGAACTTTACTGAAAATAACCGTGCATTTTTTTACGTCAGTTTATTTTCAAATTTTCTGAGAATTTATTCTTATTTCATGTGAATCTTCCTAACTCAGTTTCTTTTCGTCTTCCTCAACGGAGTTAGGAAGTATTATTACATATAATGTATATAGTTATTGTTATTTTTGTTATATAGTCTCCACCCACCTCGAAGAGCCCAAGCTAATTTGCGGGTAGCTTGTGGGTAGGTCGTGCGCAGAGCGAGGGGAGACTGAGAAAAATGGGAGACGGCGGAGTCTGTGAAAAAGGTTTCACGCCGCCGTTCCAGGGTACCCGCTGTGCACCAGATCCTGGCGCAATCTCCAACTGGTCAGATCACTGATTGTTGACAAGTTTGATTGACAACCCCATCTTGCCAACGGATTTGTATATCGTGTCCCAAAGCAATGAACATGGCATCTTCACGCGAACGATTTACGGACGAACTCTTCGAAAAAGCACTGAGCGATTCGCTTAGGGATTTCGTTCATAGTACACAGTGCTATAAACCTCTCACATAAATAAATTTCTTTCTCCTTGTATTCTCAACCGATATCTATTGTTTTATACGCCATTTGAAAGGTAAGAAAATATAAATTCCGCTGTACACAATCATTTGGAGTTGAAAGGATGTTAAAGGAGCTATGTCACGGATAACGCATCTTGAAAAAACTGGCAAGTTTTTTCAAGTTTGTCATTCGTAATCCGTCTTAATCTCCCTCAATCTTAACCATCCTTGTTGAGTTTTAGTTTATTTTTACTTCTTTGGTGTTTTTCTACCTTAAGAAACGATTATTTTGAATTTCTCTTCAATAAGAAAATAATTTTGTCAGATCAGAAAAATGGATGTAAAATACCGTGACATAGTTCCTTTAACTAACCCAAAATTTTATGGCGTGCTAGACCCGGGTGTTTGACTAAGTTTATCGTGTCGGTTTGTAACGGAAGTTTAGATAACGGCTAATCTATCAACAAACTCACTCTATCCAAACAATGCGCGCCTTTGTAATTACACAGTGCTATAAACCTCTCACGCTAGTTGAAAGCTAAGAGAATTTTTACAATAACTGAGCGAATTCTCGTGCGCTGATTGGCTAATTTTTATTGTCAATTTAACAAATTGACGTCAGTTTTTTATGCGTCTGTCCTCTTATTGATGATAAATTTCGTCATAACATTGTCAAAGTGTTGTTGTAGATCCACTCGCCTGCGGCTCGTGAATCTACAACACTTTGACAATGTTATGACGAAATTTATCATCAATAAGAGGACAGACGCATAAAAAACTGACGTCAATTTGTTTTTTACAATAACAAAAAGCAAAACTGATTTTCAAACGAAGGAAAGAAATGCTTTCTAGAGTCAATGGAAGAAATTGCCGCAGAATCTAAATTTCATCGATGTAATTCGGAGAATCACAGGCTCGTAAATAAAAACTTTAGTAAGAATAGGTCAGAAATACAAGGACAAATTCGAATTGCTCAACTAACCTTTAATCCAGTGAAAACTGTTCACAAAATAATCCGTTAAAACACGGTTCAGCTTAATTTCATCGACAGCACAAATTCCCGCTCACCGCCGATTTTCAGGTCTGAATCCACAATAAACATCCTCATCTTTTCGCTCTAAGGTTGCAATGGTTTCTTCAGTTTTAACCCATAAATTTTAGATGATTTCTCATTGACGACTACTAGATTTGTGGTACAATTCTTGCCTCATCAAGAACTCAGCACTAAAAAGTTTGACAAAACTTTTGCTGATTGCGTCAGCTTTACGTGGTTCAATCCGTCTGTCCTCTTATTGACGATAAAAATTAGCCAATCAGCGCGCGAGAATTCGCTCAGTTATTGTAAAAAAGAGTACAGACGGATGAAACACGTAAAGCTGACGCAATCATCAATAGTTTTGTGAAACTTTTCAGCGCTGCATTCTTGATGAGACGAGAATTGTACCACAAATCTAGTTGTCTTCAATGAGGAAATCATCTAAAATTTTTGGGTTAAAACTGAAGAAACCATTCCAACCTTAGAGCGAAAAGATGAGGATGTTTATTGTGGATTCAGACCTGAAAATCGACGGTGAGCGGGAATTTGTGCTGTCGATGAAATTAAGCTAATCCGCTGTGTTTTAACGGATTATTTTGTGAGCAGTTTTCGCTGGATTAAAGGTTAGTTGAGCAATTCGAATTTGTCCTTGTATTTCTGGCCTATTTTTACTAAAGTTTTAATTTACGAGCCTGTGATTCCCCGAATTACAGCGATGAAATTCAGATTCTGCGGCAATCGCATCTTCCATTGACTCTAGATAGCATTTCTTTCCTTCGTTTGAAAATCAGTTTTGGCTTTTTGTTATTGTAAAAAACAAATTGACGTCAGTTTTTTATGCGTCTGTCCTCTTATTGATGATAAATTTCGTCATAGCATTGTCAAAGTTTGTGGTAGATCCACTCGCCTGCGGCTCGTGGATCTACAACACTTTGACAATGTTATGACGAAATTTATCATCAATAAGAGGACAGACGCATAAAAAACTGACGTCAATTTGTTAAGTAGAATCCACTGTAGACAATGATCTGGAGTTGAGGAGATGTGTAAAAATCTTATGGCGTCCAACCGAAGACAATTGCATCTTGCAGACGATCGATGACAAGTCAATTACAAGGGCGCGGAATGGCCGCTTCAATCCTTTGGCAACAGGCTTTCCCCCTTCCCTCTCCCCCTTCTTCCAACCCCACCCCTCCCCGTCTCTTCGCTCGTTCTCGCCCTTTGTTTTCATCGCCCTTTCCTCTACTAGAGAGCCTGTTAACAGGCTAATTTGCGGGTGGAACTCACGCAAACTTGTTTAATATCACTTAACGTACAAATAAATTCTTCTTTTGTGTCCAGAGAATTGATTAATATTCTCCACGTGTCTGATCTTGAGGTGGCTCACCCTACCAAAAAACCAAAATTTGGCATCTATAAAGGATCGCTAATCCAGCGCTTTGAAACGAGCGCTTTCCACATGGCCGTTTATTTTTCTGCGCGAAAATGACGCCCTTTTCAGGCTTAATCTCTTCATCAATATATAAGGGAAATTAAGAGGTGTATGGGTTTCTCTCTTGTGTGTTTTGACGCACGCAGTCAGTGTCTTCTAGCTGTACAGGACACAACAATCAACTCATTTCGCATCGGTAAGAGTTAATTCCGATTATTTGTCAAAAAGTTTCACTTAGGTTTAAATCCACCAAGAAGGACGATCAAAATTCATTCTTACTCTTATGTTTCATATATTTATGAAATTATATTTTTATTTGCTTTGCATTTTAAACATGATTCAATCTAGCTCTGAGACGTGCGATCAGTTTTGATTTATGGTTTCAAACACAAATCGTGTGTCTGAACGTTCCTCACCCCATTTCATTTCATTTCATTATAATTTGAACATGCTTCTAGTCTCCGTAGCCTGCGTAGGGTGTGGTATCAGTCTTTGCCAACAGCAAACTTTGAATGGCGGAGCGGCGAACATGCACCAGCTGGAAACGGAAGGAGCCGCTTAAACTTTTCCTCAACAAAGCGATCAAACTCTCCAGTCTACATGCTGAACTTCTGGCAATAACAGCACGGTTCGTCGGTGATTGTATCATACTGTCTCCATACTCATTCCTGTTTGCTCGTTTAATCAAAGCGTTCCGTACAAGAAAATCAAGGCGAGCGAATTTCAGTGATTCTTATGTTTCGTGGACTCGTTTGTGATTCAACAAGCAAGGACTGTTTTCAGCTACTCCAGGTACATGTAAACAAGTACCGGTTGCTTTTACATACGATATAGTTTAAATCAACTTAAATGTTACTATTTTAAAGCGAAGAAAATGAAACAGTGCGCTTCTGAAATCAGCCGGCGTGCAGTTTAAAACAGGGTAGTTAAGCTTTGTTTATGTTTTTTTTTTCTATAACGCTATTTTAAAAGGCGAAATAACAAGGAGTACAGCACAGTTAGAGGAGGCTTATGCTAATTTATAAAATGTTTCTACAGCAGACATGTTTACATAGTAATCTGAATGAAGCAACTGCCACGTCCATTGTTTATGTTCCTACAGAAGATATTATGAGCAAAGCATGGATCATAGTCAAACCAATTCTTCTTATGGACTTTTTCTTCCTTTAATATTGGTCAAGCCAGCTTTTGTCCTCAGTGGTAAAATGCGTCTGACATACTTGTTTCCATTTCAGGCCACTCTCTGAGACAAGCTTGTAAGATTTTCAGTTAAACAATCAATTCAGTGGAAATATATTTCATGTTAAGGGATCTAAAACGTCAAACAATTCACACACTGTCAGCACCTGGTAGGTCCACAAGCGTGTCGGATTAAACTTTTCACTACCAAACATTGATCATTATACAAAGCTTAATATTTACGTCTGTGGATGAATCAGTCTTTGGTGTATTACGGTTGAATGAAACTGAGTGTTGAACTATATGTCATCCTTCAGGCGTCATTTTGTTTAATCTAAGCTTGGCACGGGGTTCAGCCAAATGCTCTCATCAGTCAAGAAAAATTGTAGCTAATCAAACGGTGCTATGTGTAGTACCAGGGGCGGGGGAGAACACTTGACTACGCCTGGGACTTTTTTTGTGGTCGGATGATCCACCGAAAATTGACGTCACATCCGGTCCAAAAACAGCCTTTTTCTTCCGCGGGCGGGAAAATCAAAATTGACGGCGACAGTTTCGTTCACTTGGTGAGTAAAATGGCCATATTTTTTCATCGGCGATAAATTTTCCTGTTACATTTTCGTGACAATGAAATGAAATATGTACTCTTTCCTTCCATTTGATTAGTGAAGAGATTATTCTAAATAAAGGTTTATAAACTGCGTTGTTTTCGGGCGTTCTTTTGTATGGAAAATGGCGGCTTTGTCTCCCTCGAATTTCACAGGATTCGGAAAATCAGTCAAAATGATGACTTCAAGGTGAGTAATTCTTTATTTAAATAGCCTATGTTGTAGAATAAGACTCCTTTTAACAAAACATCGCAAAGAAGGCGTTTCTAACAAGTGGGAACCCCATTAACACTCTTTGTTTTTTAGAGAGACTGTTCACAACACAGAATCTGAAACAATACTCCTTGTGGTGCTTTGTCGCTGTTGACCGCCAAGACTTCCCTTTATCTGTTTTCTTTTCTCTTTTTCTATATTATTAAATTCTCAATATATAATTGATCTACATCACAAGTGACCACATCGTAAGACAAACAATAACGCTTTATTATTATTGTCCTATTAAGTATTTTTATGCATTTTGATTACTTAATTGTGCACACTACTAGTAACAGCTTAGTAATTTCATAATTAAACTGCTACATAAAAGCTGTCTTTAATTAAAGCCAGATGCTGACTGAAGTCAATATGTCAGCTTATTCATCGCACAGTCCTTATCTGTAATCATCCACTGATACTGTGGTTGTGGACAGAAGATTTACAAATCAAGGAATCAACCAGTAACCTTATACGACAAGGTCAAGTTCAAGCAACCCATCCTGATCATAAGGGTCGTGAATATTTTTTACCAACAGATTTGCCTGACAGCTAATCAAGACTAACAATTAAGTGTAGCCCCAACCTACTGTATACATAACTGTACTGGGAATTACAAACTGGTTTCTGTATGGTAATGTCATTATGGTCACCTACACATAATGGATGATGACCAATATCTTTCCCTACACTTTGGATACTGGTTACATGTATGATGTGTAGTTCCAGAAAATATCTTTACTCTCCCCATGTGGTGACCTTCCATGTGGTGGGTATGGATTTTTTTCTGGAACTACACAATAACTATGACACAACACCAGATGAATACTGTTGCCGGTTAACAAATGTTTGAGACAACACATCTGTTGAGTAGAACACAGGAAAAAAGACTGACAAATTTTCAACATCATCATGCATCCGTGGTTATTATTATGGATGACTGCTGACAGTATCTCATCATGCCGTACAAGTTGTTATGGTAGCACAACACTGTTTCTGTTGCTGAGTAACAAATTTTATGGACAGCAACTGATATACAGGTATTCATGCGCTACATGTCACTACTACTTTCATGATGGCTAACAATGTTAACAAACACAGTTCAAAAGAATTACATAGACCTGGGCTCAGAAACCAACATCTCTTCCTCCGTTGTATGCTGCAGGTCATGTTTCCTTACATGACAGACCCAGCCACTTTATTGAAAGGAAAGCAATAAATCTTTGTGTCCAGCATGCTAATCAAAGGGAAAAATCCTGTCTGCAACCAAAGTACTCATCTCAGCGACAAACCTTTGCAGGCTCAGGAATCTCACAAGAATAGTCCCAAATTATGTGTTGAAAGCAACTTTAGGAGTCTTCACAGCCATCTAGATCAAAAATGAAACAGTTAAAAAACAAATATTGCTCATTTTCTATTCATTACAAGAACTGCTAGATATTATATTATATCTACATTATTATTAATCATTTAGCAAATAAATGTAAATGTATGTGATAGTACATGATAATGTATATGATATTAACATAGTTACATACTTGGGCTTACTCAATTTTGTTTTTGTTATATGTTTTTATTCATGAATCTGAACATGCAACTATGTAACTGTATGCAAATAAATTAAAGATTTGAGACTAATTACATGAATGCTATTAACCCTTTACTCCCGGAGTCAATTATGGAGACATGTGATGTAGTGCTAACTTTTGAGTCTGTGGATGAAATCCTATGGTGTGACCATTCAAATGAAATCTCTTTGGCAGTATTTTCGCAGGGTACTGTTTGTTTGGGGGATTTGAAAAAAAAAAATGAAATTTAGCATATTCTTGAATTTTAAATTTGGCCACTACTAGGGGTGAAAGGGTTAAGTAAATGTCTGTGATAGTATATGACAAATATCTACCTGACATTAAAACAGTTACATACTTGGGCTTTTCGCTACTCAATTTTATTTTTGTTATACATTTGTATTCACAAATCTGAACGTGTATGAACCTATACGTAAGATTAATAAGCTAAAGATTTAATACTAATTACATGAATGCAATAGATTTACCTAAAGTTAAGGGTTGGTATGTTTTCTACATGAAGAGACTTGGTAGAAGTCACTGTGTTGTAACAAAATCAAATAACTACAGCAGGCAAAGTGCAGACAATGTGTAGCCTCAGGTGTAAAAATTCATTAAAAATAATCATTTTTTTAAAGAGCAAAAATGGATAGGTCTTAAAATTGGGACTACCAATAGTTGAAAGACAATATTTATGTCCTAGTGTAACAAGACCTTTAGGACAGAATGTCACATGACAAAGTTGACACCAAAGAATATGAAATTCAGGACAGCTAGGGTGCACATAGAATGCTTTATACTTGAATGAGCAGCTACAATTGTCCATGTAGATCACATGTGGATGACAAATACCACTGTCTATCCTTGCAGTTGAAAGTACATGTACAAACGTAGTAACCAATGCCAATAAAGACATTGAACAGTACCATACAAAAGTGAGCTGACAGTTTGTTGTCAGTCTCAATTCTTGACTTGCTTCTCATTACTAAATTCCTGCATGAATTGAGTATCGAAAATTAGTATCGAGACTAACACAACACTATTCCAATTCGCACAAATCCAAAATCGAATTTGAGTTAATTATGTATAGAGCTGAAACGTTTTGAAATGTGGGGAAAGATAATCTTTTTTGGTTTTGGTTTTGTTTGTTTTGATGTTTTATTGAGACACGAGGCAAATACCCGAAACTGAACAAAGGCTGTTCCGGTTCGGTGATTTGTGCAGGAATCAAGTATTGTGAATCAAAAATCAATTATCGAGTCTCGATTCTCGATACTTGATTCATGTGAGGATCAAGTATTGAGTGTCAACTTACTTTTGAATGGTGCTGTATAATTTGTAGAAAAGTGACCAACATGTTGATGCCTTTGTATTTAACTACAATGTAACACTGGAATTAATTAAAAATTCCAAACAAGCCTGATCAATAAAGGTCTATTTCCTTTTCTTGTAGTAATATAAAGGGAATACATGTATATTAAAAGGGCAAGGTAGCTAGATAATACCGCAATTATGTCGACAATTTGTATTGGTAATCCCAATCTTAAACATACAGTGGAATCCCGATTTTTTGAACCTCCTGGGGAAAAGGAAATTGGTTTGAATTATCTGGGGGTTTGAAAAATCGGGGTAAAATTACAGTGTTTGACTGGGAAAGGGAAGCCAGCTTTCAGAAACTGAGAGCTTGAGAAATCAGGATTCTACTTGATTGTTATTACAACGCTGGTTTGTTCGTCTCACCATCCCTACTTCCCCTTCCCCCCCCCCTCCCCCCTACCTAGGAATCGCTCAATCAGATAAAATTCATTCATTAATTATGCAGTTCTCTTTATTCAGACTTCTTTTAAAACATCCAAACACAAAAAATACATTCCCATAGAAAAAAAAATTGTGTCTACCCATCATCGTAAAACGGAAACTTCGAAAACACAAGACTACTAACCTTGGGTCTGCTTGAATACACAGATGTCTGCCACATCAGGAGTGCTTCTAAACATGTCCGCGGTTGGTTTCGATACTGCTTCCAGCACTTTTCTGCGAGTGTTAATTACCTTCCCAGTATTAACACAACATACTGTGACTACCGACGTTTTCTTCATTGTATTATACTCGGGATAGACTATTTTAATTGACGATTCCTTTGAATCAAGGGTCACAAGAGGCAAAAGTTTGAGCGGCTCCGTTAGAGACGATATCAGGTATCACTGTGCAGAGTAGTTTCGATAGAGTAGGACTTCCAGCACTTTACGTCGAGTGTTAATTACCTTCCCGATGTTAACAATCCAAACTGTTACTGCTGGCGTTTTCTTCATTATATTTCACGCATCATAGGCTATTTAAATTGACGATTTCACTGAATCAGGAGTCACGAGAAGCAAAAGTTTGATCCACACCTGTATTGAAAATTGCGAAATACTCGCCATGACATTACAACAAGCTGCCTGGAAAATGCCATCAAAACTGTACTAAACATTTCTGTTTTGCCAATATATCGGCTAAAATAGATAATCCAGTAACTTTGTAACATCTCTGGTGTTCAAGATAAGCAATTGCGTGTCAGTGGTGGTCACAAGAAAGAAGAAACCATAAACTCCCGAGCGTCCATCTTGCAACTCACTGAGCGAGCTGCTCGCCGATTTTTGAAACCGGATGTGACGTCAATTTTCGGTGGATCATCAGGTCACGAAAATTGGCGAAGTTTGCTTCCCCCCCCTGGTGTAGTACATAGGTAGAAGCAGATCATTTTCAACACATTCAAGAAAAAATCGCCCGACCCTCTAATCTCGATTCCAGTGGTAAATCGCAAACGCTCGTTGGCCGCACAGGTTTATGAGATCCCAACGCACCGACAGGTATCATTTTAATTATCAGATCAAGCAATAACGTTCTCTTGGATCAAGATAATAAACTACCCGATAATATCAAGACAGTACCTATACTGTACCAAAATCTCTAAAAGAAAATTACAGGAAATTTATGAATATCAGTAAAGAGAATTTGGATGCTGGCCTTGGGTGGGCCACGTTACAGATTGCATGACCAGTGTCACTGATTATCTTTTCTACTAAATATTCGAGAAAATTTACATTACAACTTCTACGAGACGTGACAAAGTATTTATTTAACCTTCGCAGTTTTATTTTTAACAGCAGCATTGTTCTAAGAATCGAACAAGATTATCGAACGTGTTCTGTTTTTATTATTCCATCCGGTGAAGTTGTAGAAATAGTGTGCAACAGTACTCGAGGGTACAGTTGACTGCGCTGTTTCTGTGACTGACCGGGTCGAAGATGTTCCAGTTCACAACTTTCAGGATCATTTTCTTTGCCGTCGCTTTCGCCATTCCATCAAAGGATGGAGTTATGGGCACCAAGACCGCACCAAATGCCGCGGCTTCGAGTTTAAAATGCCCGAAAAGCCGATGTTTGGTAAGAACTTAAGAAAGAACTTATTCCATTTCCTGCATGGTTTTTTTGTTCGCTCGTATAATCAATAGAAAAAATTGTCTTAAATCAATCAGACTGATGCCATATCCTGCCTTGCTGAAGAAAAACTTGGTGATGGTGGTAATGCAGGTAAAGATATATATATCGTTGTTGAAAACACTTAAAGTTTTCAGAGGAAGAAGGATAGGATGACAAGAATCGAACGGCCAAATTCTAGTTCTGTGTTACAGGAGAGTTTCTGTTGTTAGAAATAAACAATAAAATTAGCCTTTTAAAGCACTGAAGTTAAGTCATTCCTGCTAATTATACCTTTGTCTCGAGGACTAATTCAGATTTCGACTGCTCTAAAAAGCTAGCTATACTGATACTGTCGTTGGTTGTAAAAACCTAAAATATTCCGTTTATTTCTCTGACATCGTGTAAAAAATGAAATGTTTGAGAATTAGAGACAAAGTTAAGACTTACATGTAAGTGTGCAATTTGTGCATTAACTCCACGCTAACGTTCATGAGCGTTTGACTGAAATGTGTTTGTCTAAATTTATTTATTTTTTAAATTTATAGATCAAGCAAGAAAGCTGGCAAAGTTAGAGAACGAGGTAGGCTTCCGATTGAAATAATCTTGAAAACATGTAAACTTTGGTAACAAAAAAACTCTAAAGATTATACAGTGGACAGATACAGACATTCACGAGAAAAGAGTGAAAAAGAGGGGAGAATTTTGAAGCTGCTGGTCAACGAAATTTGCCTCGTTGAGTAAATTCTTCTCAAACTAAGAGAGTATCGATCGAGTTATTGCCATGTATAAGCATCATTGTCGAACACCCCTTTCAATTCACGCAAACAACGTTCATTCCATTAACTACATCTTTATGTCATCAAGGTCGCCAGTTTGAAAGCTCTGTTGACCAAAGTTGGAAAACCTTCTGGTTTCGCCATGCTCGACAGCAATGGCCGTCTGCCTCAAAACCTCCTCTCGGCGGGTTACGACAGATACTCAGCGTATGACTTGGCGTGGCAGTCTCTTCACATGGCAGCGGCTGCGGCCTGTCGAGGAAGCACGTCCTCAGGAGGAACTGGTTGCTGTGACAACAAGGTGATGGCAAGGAATACCGCTAGCAGGAAGACCTGCGCTCAGATCTGCGCCCAGACTCCTTACCGCAACTGTGACGCAGAAGTTTCCATCTACGGGAAAAAGAGCAAGGCTACACAAAATGAAAAGATCGTAGGCGCATTTTACAACTACAAATGTAACCATGGAGCTAACGGGGGGAGTGAAGCTTCGGTTTCCGACGACACTGTCATGAATTACAGCTACCCTTACTTCAGTTTCTGTTGCTGCCGAAAGTAGTCAAAGTACTATTCTCAGCATAGTTGTTACCAGAGTGATTAAACTCACTGTCGTAAGGATAGAGTAATGATTTATCACAAGTCTGGTAAAAGCTGGAAGTAAAAAAAGATAAAGCTGTTAATGGGAAACATGTTTGTGTGTCGCTTTGTCTTTTCCATGCACAAAATTAGTTCTAGTAGTTTCCATCGCCATCAAAACCTCAAATCTAAATATACAAGTAACACTGACCTTTCAAGTTAATTTGAGTATGCAAAGAACACTTCATAAGGACAAACTGACATGCTGCGGTATTTTTTAAATGCACGGGAACTTTCTCCGATCGATAGTCTCACGAAATCACGTTAAAGTTTGCGCGTAAATCCTTGAAAGCTGTACCTTCTCAACATTTTTTCAACTACAAACCCAATTACTCTGACCGTCATGGACAATCTTTTGTGAGATCTCTCCTCATTGTGTCTACAGAAAGTGGAATGGAGTGAAATAAAATCGCTACAAACGAAAAATGTCTTTCCATTATCATGATTCTAGAGAAAAACCAGAAGGTGCTCTTTCTTTGGTATAATTTTAGGGAATGACGATCGAAACAAAACATTGCAATGGACATCATCTTAGTTTGGGGGGGGAGGTCAGAGGGACGAGAAGTATTAGGCGGGGTAGGCGAGGTATGCGTTGAGTGGATAACCGCACCCCCACCCCCTAAAGAACCACTCTGCTCGGCCAATACACGGGAAAACACCGAACTGTGAACAGTTTGTGGAAAGAGGAATGTGCTTTGTTTTGTATGCGGTTGCGGTAAAGTACTGACCTTTTATTTACCAGATTTTACATCTACCCGAATTTTGGCTGGAATGAGTGCGAAGTGTCTTATTCTCCTTTTTTTTTCTCCTCCTTTCTTTTACGTATGGTTTTGAGGCTGATTGGAGACATAAAACCTTGGTTTCAGAGTCGTTCCTGTGAAAATGGCGACGTTTTCAGGCGCCACCCTTCAAGAATTCAGCTAAACATACAGTTACTTATATGTCAGATTGGCACGCAGTTTTTATTTATTTTTTGTTTTTAACTTTTGTCTGTGTTATCCAAGTATTGTTATCTTTGTCCGGAAAAGAGATCAAAAGGAGCAAATATGGCCACCCACTCAATCTGTACCTCGTCAAAGCGGGATCGGGATTTAGATTGTAACTGGCGAGGGATGGCGGGACCGCGGGATGGGCTAAAAGTAATGGCGATAAAAAAAAACGATTGAAAAAGCCCTCTTTTAATCCTCTTGTGATACAATACATGATCAAAAATAACACGTCATTTGGGGCTTGTTGGAAAGAAAAAGATATCTGACCTCTGGAACGCTTTCAGGTAGTATATTTAACAATTATCCTGCGAAATCGCGCGGAATATCACCTGAGGCCGTAGGCCGAGTTGGCTAAATCAGGGGACATTCCGCAAGATTGAGCAGGATAATTGTTTTATTATTCAACAAATTCTCATCGACTACCATATTCAGAACGAGAAAAACTATGGTTCTATGATGAAAACGCTAAAAGCTAGCAACACACTAAGCTTAATAAACATCAAAACAAAACTTCAAGAAATCGAAGTTTCCTACCGTTCACTTAAAAAGACTTATTTACAAACTCATGTTTGGAAATGACAAGACAAAGTAAAAAATATATATTGCTACCTTACCGAGAATAAGTCCTCTTCCTGTGAATTAAAATCTTTTCAACTTTACAACTTTCCGTGAGCAAGTTGTGCTGCTTCGTTCGCAACAGCATTTTCTTGGTTGAGTTCTCACTATGATAATTCCAAGTCAACCTCTGGATATCTCTGTGAGCTGAAGGAAATACTTGTTGACTTTTTGAGAGCATTTAATCGTGGAAAGTTTCTTCCAGGGAGTTAAAATTTCCGGAAAACACTGCTCAAATTGCCTCGCTTTTCAAAATGGCCGCCAGAAAGCAATGAACGAAAATCTGCAGTGCACTTCCAAATATGGTCATTTACGTATATCGCAGGATATCTGTCATGTACGGATGACAGATATTGAGGGCTTCCTTACCATATATGGGCATAGTGACAATTTGTTGAATAATAAAATGAAATATCACACAAAATGTGCTTGATGTTTCAACATACGTATATACATGATTGTATAAGAAATTCTTAAGACTCAGAAAATAAATAATTCTACCAAAAAACACCAAACCAGAGCCTTTCAGGATCAGTTTCCTAGGACAATAGGCGCAAGATTCAAACTTGCAAGATTCGTCTGAAGTGGCAAACGCCAATTTATTGATGTTCCATACACGATTATCCAACATTTATTTTGTCCATACTGCTGCTAAGCCAATACGGCAAATGACGAAAATGCATTGATGATAATTAGGGGGTAAAGACTTAATTTGCCCAAATTCTCAGTTATGACATTAAGAGACTGAAGCTGTGCCTCACTACTTCTAAAACATAGGGATAACTTAATGATTACTATATTCCCTATATCATCTTGGTTTGCGTCTTATGTACTTAGATCGCCATTGAACAAACTTTTCTACCTATGAAAAATGGTGATCAGTAAGAAGAATAAATATTGTCGACTTACCCCTCCTACCCCGCGCATCCAAGCATTACATCTCCCCCACCCTCCCCCTCCCCACAAACGACCTTCCTATAACTCACTACGTTTAGGGAGACGTCATTGAAGAAAAGGTGTATGTCATACAACTTGCCTTTATTGTTCCTTGGAGTGACGTCTCACGTTATCGACCAGACTACTCACAATACAGCGTATCTTAATAAGAGATAATGTTTGAAGTATGGGCTATGAAAAGCAGATTAAAATATTATTCATATTACCATCCAAACCGCTCTACAAATTTGTGTTCTTTACATGCGGGTGGAAAGCAATGGCTGGTAACTCGTTTTCTTTCAATAAAGTCAAACTATGACCACTTGTTTCTTTTGTATTTTTGAGCGTTATACTCTGTACTTAACAGCCCTGACTTGTCCCAGATTTAGTGCTACGTTGTAAACTTGCACCTTCGCAATTCTGCCTTGAAAGTATCGACCGTCGTCGCTTTTGACGCCTAACCTGACATTACCGATGGTAGCCAACGTGTACACGCCTAGATTTAGCTGCCTCACTTCTGTTCCGTCAACCCACATCCTGGCAATTCCACTGCTATAATCATAGGAAGCGCCGACGTACCACCACCGCCCGGTGCTGAGAACAGAAGGACTGATCAAAGCGCTCACAAACTCGTAATTCCTTTTTACAAAACGACAGAAAAAATTTCCATTGGTTATGAAGAAGTGAACTGCCCAACTTCCTGAAGGCCCGTAATTGAAAAGAGGTCCGCTTGGTCCTTCACGATACACCCACATTACAACTGTCAGAGAGTATTGGGTGTCCAAACCTCCGTTGTTTGGCAACTCAACGTAGCTGTTCCACAAACCGTGGAACTGGTACGAGCCTTGTGAACTCCCATCGAGACCTGCTGCAAGCTGCACGTTGGAGGCAATTCCAGCAGGTTGGTTTCCCATCATGTCTGTTGTGGTGTAAGCTGAATTTAACGGGTAAAGAGCAACTGGATTCTGAACATCTAGGGAATAACATAAAGAAAGTGACTTTTCATTAGAATTATGTGAAACTGTCAATGGCCAACCTAATACAAGCGTTACGGCTTCATTATTTAGGACATATTGTAATACATTTCATGAATACCACGGTTGTTCGCCACTTAACCTAATTTCTATTTGTCATGTTTAAACCCCAATAGTGACCAGTATTTAACTTCTCCTTACGACATCACCACGTGACCAATCATGAAGGACATGAGAATGAAGGAAATGATCTCCTGAAAGATGAGATGCCTTGATGTTTAAACAAATTCTCCAAACTTGTACCATAAGAAACAAACGGAAGTTATTAAGGAGAATATGCAAAGGGTTAAAGGTGTTTCACTGTCGGTTTTAAAGTTCTTAAAAGACATCAAAGTAAAAATGTAACCTACATGAATGTGCAAGAATCTACCCATAACTGTAAAACTGAATTCATGCCGACTCCAATCCTGCGTTAGCTTAAACTGCTGTAAACAACTGGGCTTCGTCGCTGTGGTATTATATTAGCTCTCTCGCGCAGGTGCAATTAAAACCTATTTAACTGGGCTTATTTAATGACATTCTTTTGTTTTCGAGTGTCAGCTTATACACGTACGACCCCATCATTTAACCCTTTTACTCCCAAACTAATCCGGCGGGAAGTTACGTGATTCGTAAGTTTCACCATTTGTTTGTTTTTCACCATTTTTGTTTTTGCCATCCTGTGAAGCTTCAAATTAACTTTGTGGTCCTTTTTTTTTTCACTTCAATAAGCCTAGGTATGTTCTTTGAAGACTTTTAAGCAGACATTAACAATCTATTCAGAAATTTAATTATGAAGGAAGAGAAACAGACTTATTGTCTCGCATCTTATTCCAATGATGTATGCAATACAGTTGCATTGAAACTTGTTCACACCATCTACACACGTTCCACCATTCAAGCATGGATTGCTTGAACATTCGTTGATATCTAAGAGGAAAGAGAGAAAGTGGATTATTTATGCAACGAATAAATTTTAACTATAGATAGACGAGAGGGGGAGGGAAAGTTGGATGGTCTGACGGACGGACGGGAATGGAATGCTGTTTACATATTTGCCGTTAAAGTGCACCTAACCCCAAAATATTTTTTACGCTAATATAAATCTTTGCACCTATTTTAAAAGCATTTCGCCAATATTTGCAGTTTTTGACTTTTTTATGGGCTTCAAAACTTACGACAAACTAAGCACCATTTGTTGCACGACCGAGTTAGAAGGGGCATGGGTCCGAGATGCAAATCATTTTGTGATGTAAGGTAAGGTAAGGTAACTTTATTTAAACACGGTATTTCCTTCAGGTATACATTTACATTAAAGTATAGAAAAAACTAACTTCCTAACTAATCTGAAAACTAAGATAAAAGAAATTTATGTCTCTTAATTTTCCCTTAAATATACTAGGGGATGTCAATTGCCGCACCTCCAGAGGCAAGCCGTTCCATAACACATTACCGCTGTAAGAAAGACTTCTTTTGTAAAATTCAGTACGGGGTTGCGGAACAGCAAGCTTGTATTCATTCTCTCTAAGGTTATAACTAGTTAAATCACAGCGACGAACAAAACGGGAAGTCAGATATTCTGGAGCAGTGTTATTTACAATGCTATGCATCATTATTGCTTTACTAACTGCGCGCTGATGGACAAGTTTCGACCACTTTAAATTTTGAAATAATTCACTGGTACTGCAGTCATAATTAGAGAAAGTCAGAACGCGAGCGGCGCGATTCTGCAATTTTTGCAATTTAGAAGATAGGTTCTTAGAACAGTTTCCCCATACTACACTACAGTAATCAAAGTGTGGCTGTCAAATCCAGAATAGACCCATGCCCTCACTAGCTCGGTCGTGTACCAGATGATAGCTAGATTTCGTAACTTTTACAGCCTATAAAAAGTCAAGAATGAGGGGGATTTCATTAAAAAAAAGGCGTAATGCTTTTCGAACAAGTGCAAAGAGTTATTTTAGCGAAAAAGATATTTTGGGGTTAGGTGCACTTTAATAGGACAACAATTAATGACTGTATAGTAAAACAACTTGCGATATAAAAATTAAAGCATGAAAATTTTTACCTTTCTATGAAACCATTTACGTACCGGTCTCACAGTGAACTCCATTGTATCCTGGAACACAGTTGCAAGTGTATCCGTTCACTTGGTCAATGCAAGAGGCGCCATTCAAGCAGGGGGAACTGGAGCATTCGTCGATATCTTTTAAAATATAAATTATATTATACTTTTAATTTCATTATCTGATAAGAGTATCTACCTAATAAAAAGCAACTGGATCTTGAAATCCAGGAAACTGATTAAAAAAATGAAAGAAGATATTCGTAATTATTGTATGGAATCATTTGGGACATTATGGCCATCTCCATCTCAATACACGCGTTACCGTGTCAGTATTCACAAAATACCGTAATAGAGGTCACATCATGGTGAATTTGAACAAAAGAATGCGTCTTCCATACAGATAGTCGAGTCTATAAAAAAAAGGCTCTAAGAAAGCTGATAAACAATCATTCAGGGACTAAAATGGTGACTGCCGATGCGGTGAAACAATCAGAGACCATAAAGATCTTTAAAAATCGAGTGACAAGTATGAGACTGGACGAACTAATAATGAAACAATGCCATTGCTCACTATATGACAGTTAGTTAGTTAGTTAGTTAGTTAGTTAGTTAGTTAGTTAGTTAGTTAGTTAGTTAGTTTTTTCATTACGATCACTTGAATTACACAGAAAATTATTCTTTAGATATATATTGTTTAGACATAAGTCCATTTTTTAACAATTTTATTATTTAGTGTGTCCCCAATTAGCAGCCTGTCTTTACAGGAAGCTAGATCAATTTTGACACATAAATAAAGTTATTATTATTATTATTATTATTATTATTATTATTATTATTATTACCAGGAAATTGCGTTTTCAAAAACATATGTTAATGAGAGTAACACATCGAATTAAAAGATGAAATACCTATCTCGCAGTTCCTTCCACTGTATCCTGGAGCGCATGTGCAGTGATAATCGTTGTCTTCGTACTTGGCCAGACAAGTTGCGCTGTTCTTACAAGGTTCGCCGGAGCAAGGAGTCTGTTTTCACAGTAAAAGGTAAGCTTAACCAGCACTTGATTTTCCCAATATTTCCACAATAATCATACCTGTACTTAGTCTATAGTATAGTACTAAGTCTATTTTCATAATTCCTGGAAAAACCAGGCTGGAGACATCCTTCTGTAATTAGCGTTTATGTTTGAATCAAAGAAAGATGTTCTAGCCTGTTGTATGCCTCTCTAGCCTGCGCTTGGAACGAAGAGAAGGCTAACAATTCAGACAATAAGATGTTCAAGCATGTATTGATTTTACAAAGTCCATAACTTCCCAATTTCGTTCTAGCTCACATTGTGCATTAAACACTATCTTCACAAACGATATAGTCACATACAAAATCATTTAAAGTACGCGCCTTGGGGGTAAGGAGCAACTTCCATTCGTTACGTAACCGCCTTAAGTTATTGATTTCACTTTGAGGCCCCGGAAAACGGACTCAATGTTTCCATTCGGGTTTCAGCATAACACCAACTTGGGCTCAGGATGGTTTCTTGATCGGGGCAGGTCTAGTTTTTTATTATTATTATCATTTTCTTTCCTTTTTTTGTTGTTGTTTTTGGTTTGTTGTTGTTGTTGTTGTTTTGTTCTGTTACTGTTCTTGTTCTTGTTTTCATTTTGTGAGGTGTCGCGGTGTCTTTTCCTAAATTGAAAAAAAACAACAACAAGAACAACAACAAAAACTCAAACAAAAAAGAAAAATATAACAAAAAGATAGAGACCCCAACAACGACCGCCAGTTACGAACTCAACATGTTGCACATGTTTGGCCACTCTGTTGTGTGATATTGGATGATGATATTGGATGATTTTTAGAAGTTAACTTAGTACGTATGTTAACCACCAGTTCATTAGACGGCCCCCACGAAGCAGAGCCGTCTATGGTTTTCTTTGGTAGGTTCTTGAAGGTCACGGATCCGCGGATTGATTGGCATGATAATGATATATATTGGGACGAGAGGGGTAAGTAAACTTGAGTTTCCGATATGTATAGTTACGTTACTACTTGTCGAAAGGTGATCCTGAATTAACCCTCGGACTTACAAGCAAAGTCACACCCCCACCGTGGTACAAGGGGGGGGAATTGATGGAACCCCTCCCCTGGGTTTTTGCTGTGTTTCAATATTTTGGAGAGATTTTGCCTTTGGTAGAAAGCCTTTGATGTGCTCTACAAGATGAGGTATATATTATGGGTTGGGGCGCTGCTGGGGGGCCTGTGACGTCATCCAAGATGGCCGCCATATTGGATTTTACCAAAAATTAGAAATTATGAAAAAACTGCGGAAACTGGAAAATTTTGATGCCAGTCATGTAAAATATGACATAATTAAACACTTTGCTGCTTTTTGTGTACAATTTGTGCTTTTTTCACCAAAAAAGGCGAAAAAGACACAGTTTTAACCAAAAATGGCTGTTACTTATGACGTCATATCTCCTAACCATAGTATCCGATTCTCACCAAATTTGCCTCAAAATGCGTCTAAGGGATATGCCTACAGCTACTGAAAAGGGCAGGTGCTGATGAAAAATCGTCTTGGAAAAATTCAAGGAAAACCTTATGGGGGTGGCATCCCCCCCCTTGAATGCCCGAGGGTTAACCGCGTAGAATTGAATGGTTTTCTATAATTAAACTTTTTGTTGTAAAAATAGAGCATGAAAGTGAAAAAATAATAAATAACAATTGGGCAATTTTTTAAACCAAACTTCTAAAGTGAAACATTTGTAATTTTTGAGTATTAGACATCAAATTGTCTCATGTTGAAAATAACTGCGCCTGTGCTGTCTGTTGGCATTTTTGCAAAAACTTGGAGGAGAGAGACGATAAAGAAGACTGTTGCGAAGAGGTACCAATTCATGGAAAATTTTGGGCTCCTTTTTGGACTACTGACACCGTGTTATGTTGCCGAACGAATTCCGACGAAATGTTGTTTTAAAATAACGATTAGTTTTACAAATGTCAAGTGGAAACACTTGTTTTAAAATAACGATTAGTTTTACAAATGTCAAGTGGAAACACTTGGGTAGAACTTTCTAGAAAACGTTCTTATCTTAAATTGAATGCATTACATGATCACTTCAACCGAGTTAGTTGGGAATGACTTTTCCACAAGAAGATGGTCACGTAAAACAGGTAACACAGTTCTATAAAATGCATAGCGTTTTTTACATTGAAAGTATGACAGCTGTGGGAGAATTCAATTATGTAGGAGATATAATTCTAGTGGCACACAAATTAACTTCAGCTTTTATGGGCCGTCTTTGATAAACCACGGGTTTTCTTCTTTGTATTGTAGTGTAATGCCTTAGAGTGTGAACATCCTGAAGTTGCACCTTAATTGCCTAGGTTGGAACGGCCCAGAACAATAATTAGATCATTGAGAACTAACAGCAGTTAAGGACTATCCGTCGAAAAATTACGTCATCTGTGTACCAATTGGCATGAAATTAATACATGAGCTTCGTATGTAGATCCAGGCCCCTGCAAAAAAACGAGTTTTTCCCCACAGAACCAAAATCATGAAGTTGTCACGGTATATTAGCAAATTAAGACGTCCTGGGTTAAAAAACGTATCCTCACAACTTGCAGGAAACACCAATTTACATAATTCAACAACATCGATCGCGAAACATGCGTGACATGTTGAATTCAACAATATGTTGAACGGAGTCGGAAGAAATGTTTGGCCGCTTCGTTCAAGACCGTAGAACAAAGTTAGATGTAACCCTTTAAGCCCCGATAGTGACAAGAATCTAACTTCTCATTACAATATCACTGCTTGATCAAACGTGTAAGTCACTAGAATCAAAGATGAGATGTCTTGAGTTTTATGCAAATTCTCCCAACTAGTGCCATAAGAAATATATGGAGAACAGTGAGGAGAAAATGCATACTGATATTGGGGCTTAAAGGTTATTAATGTTGGATGATGTTGAGTGCGTTTGTCCAGAGCCTTTATAGTCGCATAAGGAAGTAGCAAAACATGGGAAGTCGGCGACCACGATAGCAGAATTCAAGATGTATAGGTTGGTTTTATACGATCGCTGAACTTTTGGCGACTAATTTTGTGTATTTCCGATCCTAAGGAAAACCAACCTTTCCATATGCCGTATTGATTTGCCGCTTTCCAAAACGCTATGAATTTTTTAAATCTGAATTAATATTAACTTTCGGTTTCGGGTTAGAATTTCGAGTTAAAACCTTAAATTAGATGTTTTTAGTCCAATTTGTGAAATAAAAATCACGTAGAGTGGAACTATATATGTGAAGACTAATCGTTTAAAGTCGGTGCTTGGGGTTAAATACTAAATCAGTACTCAGGCTCCAACTCGATCTTAACTTGAACTCGAAGCGAAACTAATGAAATATGTAATCCTTTTTGGAAAGAAATACTAGTTATAGGAAATACCTTTATGCTGAAGTGATGAAATATCTGGCTGGCAGCAAATTTGCTCGTGTTGTTGTATTTATCACTTGGCAGCAGTTCGCAAAAAATCTTTCTTTCCATGTCACGAAACGCAGCAGCATTAAACGAGAAGCATGAAAAGTGGTCCACACAGAGTTTTCCGCATTCTCTAAACTCATTCACCGACACATATATCAAAGGAGTTATGTTCAGGTAACGAAATTTGTGCGCAGCAAAGTTGGCGAAGGCAACACCATATCCTGAATGTCGCTGTAAACTTTTCGTGCCATCAAGGTAAATTTCACTTTTTGTTTGATAAACGACGATTGCGAAAACGCCAAGAATGAAAATCTCCACACGACCATAGACGCGAGACATCACCAGTTTACAACTTAGTTTCGGTGTGCGACAAATGCAGACTGCAGACTGGCACTCCAGTTAGCCTAAATAGCGCTTTGGTTAGCCTAAATAACGTTCCGGTTAGCCTGAATAGCGCTCCGGTTGGCCTGAATAGCGTTCTGGTTAGCCTGTTTACAGTTAGCTCTCAATAATAGTAATGGTAACACAATATTTACTAAAAAAGTGCCAGTCTGCAGTCTGCATTTGTCGCACACCGGCTTAGTTTAGATAAATTGTGTTCCTCGAGGAGCGTTGACGAAATGTTAGACGACAGTTTTATCATAGGTGCGGCATCGTAAAAATTTCACTTGGGAAAAGAGGCACTTCTTGAAAACACTGGAATGAATCCTGGGCGAACGGCGTGAACACTACATGCTAATCATACATATCTTTAAAATTTAACAACATCCAACTAAGTGATTTAAGTCCAGCATTCAGCCAAACTGCTGTTTGTTTTGTTAACTGTTTACTTCAATACATGTATTAAATATTAATGCGGGCCTTTTACAAGGCCTCATTACATGTATACAAAAATCTAGAAATACGATTCATTAGTCACTCCGTTTCGCTTTGGCAATTTGTGGAATTTCAAACGGGCTTCCAATCGAATGACACGCCCATAAACAAAAAAGCAAAATACTGGGAAGCAGCCAGAGAACAGGGATGAATTTTGCCGAGTCAATTTGTAACAAGACGGACAAGTATACCACATGCTGTTTCAGCAACTTTGCTGTTGTGATTACCGGTAGGGAAATGACGCATTAAGGTGGCTGACATTTCTAAGACGGTGACGTTCTAGAATTTTGATTGCAGTGACCCTCTGAACCCAAATAAAAATCTTCGCGTTCATTCGATCCGAGAAAGCACATTTTGGGTGACAATTGACAGGTGTTTCATTCGGCAATTTGTATATGCAAAAAAATTGCCAAACTTTTCTAGAAAACTAACCATAGAATGTTTTTGCTTTGTTAATGAATAGTTTCACTAACCTATTTATTTTTAAGTTGTGAATACTTCAGCAAGGTTGTTTGTTTAATTTGGTGTTACGAAGCGGCACGAGCCTCGCTCTCTAACACCATATGACTCGTTAATTATCTCCTCAGTTTAATTTGCCTCGAAGTTTTTAATTTAGCTTACAGGTACTTTCCCGCCTATCTAACAAACAGTGTCAATAATGAACCCAAGTGATAAAACTGGGATTTTTAATAACTAGTGTTATCTTCAAAGGACTTTCTGTTACGTTTTAATTACTTTTGCCGTATTTATTGGTGCGGCACTTGTTGTACTTGCGACAGAAACGAGTGCAAATCGTATATAAGTAATACTGAGGTATTACTGAGGAAAATATTTGGAAACTGTGTTTACCGAATGAAAACAACAAACCCAAACAAAGACGCTCAACAATGACAGCTGAGAACTTTATTAAGACACAGTATCAACACATTAGTTATAACAATGAATGCTCTTCTGTCGATCCGTGTTGCGTAAGGTATTATTAATAATTAATAACAATTTAGTATTTATGGTGCGCAGGTTATAAAATGTGGAAGTAAATCTCAAAAGTACTAGCAGACGAGTGCGTGAATTTATTTGACATTTCTGTAATACCATATCATTGCGAATCAGAAAAGTATGATCTTTTCGAATATTTCTCGAATGTTATAGTGCCACGAGAGGGCTAGAAAACCAAGTAGATGCAAGATGCACGAGTCCTATGTTGTTCGTGCTTTACTTACTCACACAGTCAACATGCACAGATCAATCAAGAACATTTTGCGTCTCTTTTTCAGAGGCAATGAAAGAAAAACCAATTCATTCTAACCGTCTTTTCAGCAGACACGATTGCACCACGTAACGAATTATGAGACAACGATTATGATCGATTGACAATCTTATATGTAAAGCCCAAGATTCTCCTTTACATCCTCCCCCCCTCTCCGACTGACTGACTGAATGACTCTCACTCACTCACTCACTCATTCACTCACTCACTCAGTCCCATGGTATACAGAAAACATTGCTTGCAGGGCAGAGCTTGGGCGAAATCCTAAAAGCATTGACATAAAAGCCTCAATCTTCAGCTACTGGCAAAGACTGAAGTATTCTTGTAACAACGTTTTGTTAAGTGAAGCATTTCAATATGCAACAACATCTACAACTTTTTTCGATGTTGCAATTAACGAAGAGATCACTAGGGGGCATCAAGTAACAGAACCAATAACCCGGCAACACATCAAGAACGGACGATTAACTATAAGGAAAACTCTCACAAAGCAGTATTCACAAAACTGGCTTGAGACCCAGAATAGTTCATCGTCAACTTCAAGAGAAAAATTTACACATAAGGAAGTTAAAAAGAGTTATGAATTTGAAAATTACCTAAAAACAGTTACAAATCCAGCACATAGAATAAGCCTGACAAAGCTTAGATTAGAATGTCATGTATTACGAATACAGACTGGAAAATATGAAAATAGAGGAGTATCAATCCATGTAGAGCAACGAACATGCTTGGTATGTAAACAAAATTGCGTAGAAGACGAAAAGCATTTCTTGATGTATTGCCAGGGGTTTACCACCATACGACATGAGCTATATTCTCACATTTCAAAGATTGATGTAAGTTACATACATTTAAGTGAAAACGAGAGGACTAAGTACTTACTTAGAGATGACAATAAAAATACATCAAAAATAGTAGGTAAATACATACATTTAATGTTTAAAAAAGGGAAAGAGCTTCTCAACTTACAAACACAATGAACATTATATTCTTTTTCTCTTAAATGAATTGTATAAGAATCTAGTTTTTGTTATTTCTTAATTGTATTAGCTAATGCTTAAACCTTTATTGTAAACAGACCAATACCTCCCTTTGGAGAGTACGGCGCAATAAAGATTACTATTACTATTACTGTTACTATTACTATTACTATTACTATTACTATTACTATTACTATTACTATTACTATTACTATTACTATTACTATTACTATTACTATTACTATTACTATTACTATTACTATTACTATTACTATTACTATTACTATTACTATTACTATTACTATTACTATTACTATTACTATTACTATTACTATTACTATTACTATTACTATTACTAATATATAGATTTGGCCAAGCCTAAAAGCGGAGCCGCGAAGGAATAAACTGGTGTTCGTTTCTCAAAAATAGTCCTGAAACTTTTCGGTCTGAAATATATTTCGGGGCTTTTTTTGGCTCGTTCGCTTTCGAAAAGTGTTTCTCAAAAAGCCTGAAACTGTTCCGAATTGTCCTCCAATATTTTGGGGATCTGTTCTGTAAAACCAAGCTCGAAAGGTCATTCTAGAGGCTGAGCACAGCTTGATTATTTTTTTTTTCGGGCATCAAACTGAACACATTTTTACTCACGGACCGTGTTGCTTGGTGTTTGTAATGTTTCCATATCCTGTCATTAACTGTCAAGGCTTGTCAAATCTCCTTGGATTATTGGCTGTTCGCTTGAATGAACTTGAAACGGCGCTCATTTACAAAAACAAAATAAAAATTATTCGACTGTTTAAATGGGTTATCTTCATCGCGTTCGGATGTTAACAAATAACATGAACTGCCACTAAATAAAAATATTACTCTGGTCAAAAATTTATACTTACATTTCACCGGCATTTTACTGGGATTACCCGAAAAAAAAGATCTGGGGAGCTTCGGAGCACTTGTAATAAACTTATCGAAGAAATGTCGCGTAGGTTTTAGCAGCCGCGAAAAAATTCAATCACTTTGAGGAACACACATTACTTACCGGATAAAATAGCTTTAAACTCAAAACTGCTTCGCTTATACAGTCCGGGATCGTTATCAATTTTGATAACTCAGAGCAAAACAAACCATTAGCCAATCGCCTCTCAAATTTTTGTGCACGTGACGCTATTTGCGAGGCATCGGCCATAAATTCAATATGGCGGACGAATGCGAGACGATTTCGGAAAGGCTGAGAAGTAGTTACATTGTACCTTCTTCAAGTGAATTTCATGTTTATATCACAGGAATATGAAAAGAACATTATTTGAGAATGGTATTATGTATTAGACGTCTCTCCCCTCCGAACACGGCAAGCTGCCGGTGCGCGGAGACGCAGCTGTATTCGCAGGCTAAGAAATTATTTCCAAAAGCTGTGACATGAATTTCGAATACTTCATTGACCCAGCTCGATATCCTGTTAGTAGAGTCCCCTTCGATCTAGAAAAATCGGAGGAAGATTGAAGGAGACTTTGCTCGCAGGATACGACGTCAAATTTTCTCAAGCAACGACTGTTCTGAGGGAAATGACAAGTGAAGGAAGACAACGATTATTCTATTAACAAAGCGTTTATTCATTCATTTGATTACATTTTATTTTCACAGTGTTCGCTCTGTTCTTGCTTCTTTTTCTTTGCCGTGTTCATGGCAGGGAAGGTGAACGTTCATCAGTCTGTAGTAAAAACGAAATAATCACCATGAATAAATATTGCTTTCACAAACGACGATACAGCTTATACTTGTGCTTGTATATTGAAGTATTCTATTGCACGGGAGGCGATTGAGGCTGCAATTGTTCACGTATTTAAGACTTAATTTGCATGTGCGGAAGTTTGTTTAGAAGGAAAGATATAAGCTTAGCTCTAAAGAAGCTACAACTTTCAAATTCTTGACGAAAAAGGTCTATAGCTACACTCCGTGATGCGCAACACAACATCCGGAAAGATTTCCGCACAGCCCCATACTTCATTATGCATGCAGAATAAATTAATTATGCATGCGCTCTATTGTTTTTTTAAGACAATGGCCTTTTGAATATATATACATTGATAATTACTACTTACTTTTTCAATAAAAATGGATTTAGTTGCGTCTGCCTTTTTTCTCTCTTCTCTCACTCCTTCTTTTCCGTTCCTCTTCATTTCTTCTATTTTTCTCTTACCCAGTCCCTTACCGGTTTTTTTCTTCTTTTTTTCCTTTGGATTTACCCTCGGCTTGCCTCGAACTCTCACTCTTTATCTTACCTTTGGATTAGCTGCCCATCTACTATACCACTACACCACGGTGATTTGTTGACATTTTCCCGGTGATAAATTATTTTTATGTTTAGCTACCAATCAACATTATTAAAATTTGACTAAATTTACATTTGAATTACTTCTATTACAAAGACACCTCACCTTTTAGAATTACTGCACGAAAAAATGATTTATTTTTGTCCATCCATTGGTTCTCAGTTGAACAAAAAGGCCACGCATTTCACTCTTCTGCTCGATCCAGTCTTCGGCGGCCGTGAAACGAAGGCTTGCTTCCTTGTTCCGGTAGAGCGCAGTGATAAAGATACACTTTTTGCCCATCATACGCGCACACATCTTGCCAGGAACACGCGTGATGAGCGCCAAGTGGAAAGCTTATGATTACGTACAAAACGAGGGCTATATTCATCTCACAGTCAACTAGTACAGCTTAAACTTCGCAGACTTAGGCACCGAGGTTTGCCCCGCACAGGAACGTCCAAAGAACTCTACGAAAGCTACCTACAGGAGTGGATGTAGCATCAGCATTATAACAAGGATCCTTTTGGCAACATTATCAAGCCTATCTGCGACCTTTGTGAGGTCCGCAAGGACGCATATATGGTTCAGTTCCCGGAGTACCACTTTATGAACCGTTCGTAATTCGGCCACGCTACATTTCAACAGGGAAAGCAAGAATAAAATACGAAAAATTCCTGCTTCACAAGCATTGTCTCCATGTTAACAAGGAAAGCAAAAATAAAGAAATAAGTAAATAAAATAAAAAAATAAACGACACAAGACACAAGAAGGGTAAGAAAACCTTTTATTTTTAAAATGTTATGTGGTTTACGTTAACAAAATATGCGCTGTTTATAACCTCATTTATGGCTAACCTTACAACTTAAATCCACATTTTTTCTAACAATTTACACTCGAGACAGATTTAAAAACACGAGAAAAGTGCACAAATTTTTAAAAAATTGCTCGATTTTCCGTATTTTTGACCCAAAATCCGTAAATTTTGTCTAAGCCCATATGGACTTAGAAAAAGAATATAAACTTTGTTGAACAAAAGGAGTCATTAGAAATGCGCATTAGAAATACGCGCTATTGTTTTCTTTAAACAAAGAGCTGTATGCATAATGAAGTATGGGGCTGTGCGGAAATCTTGCCCAACAGGAAAGATTTCCGCACAGCCCCATACTTCATTATGCATGCAGAATAAATTAATTATGCATGCGCTCTATTGTTTTTTTAAGACAATGGCCTTTTGAATATATATACATTGATAATTACTACTTACTTTTTCAATAAAAATGGATTTAGTTGCGTCTGCCTTTTTTCTCTCTTCTCTCACTCCTTCTTTTCCGTTCCTCTTCATTTCTTCTATTTTTCTCTTACCCAGTCCCTTACCGGTTTTTTTCTTCTTTTTTTCCTTTGGATTTACCCTCGGCTTGCCTCGAACTCTCACTCTTTATCTTACCTTTGGATTAGCTGCCCATCTACTATACCACTACACCACGGTGATTTGTTGACATTTTCCCGGTGATAAATTATTTTTATGTTTAGCTACCAATCAACATTATTAAAATTTGACTAAATTTACATTTGAATTACTTCTATTACAAAGACACCTCACCTTTTAGAATTACTGCACGAAAAAATGATTTATTTTTGTCCATCCATTGGTTCTCAGTTGAACAAAAAGGCCACGCATTTCACTCTTCTGCTCGATCCAGTCTTCGGCGGCCGTGAAACGAAGGCTTGCTTCCTTGTTCCGGTAGAGCGCAGTGATAAAGATACACTTTTTGCCCATCATACGCGCACACATCTTGCCAGGAACACGCGTGATGAGCGCCAAGTGGAAAGCTTATGATTACGTACAAAACGAGGGCTATATTCATCTCACAGTCAACTAGTACAGCTTAAACTTCGCAGACTTAGGCACCGAGGTTTGCCCCGCACAGGAACGTCCAAAGAACTCTACGAAAGCTACCTACAGGAGTGGATGTAGCATCAGCATTATAACAAGGATCCTTTTGGCAACATTATCAAGCCTATCTGCGACCTTTGTGAGGTCCGCAAGGACGCATATATGGTTCAGTTCCCGGAGTACCACTTTATGAACCGTTCGTAATTCGGCCACGCTACATTTCAACAGGGAAAGCAAGAATAAAATACGAAAAATTCCTGCTTCACAAGCATTGTCTCCATGTTAACAAGGAAAGCAAAAATAAAGAAATAAGTAAATAAAATAAAAAAATAAACGACACAAGACACAAGAAGGGTAAGAAAACCTTTTATTTTTAAAATGTTATGTGGTTTACGTTAACAAAATATGCGCTGTTTATAACCTCATTTATGGCTAACCTTACAACTTAAATCCACATTTTTTCTAACAATTTACACTCGAGACAGATTTAAAAACACGAGAAAAGTGCACAAATTTTTAAAAAATTGCTCGATTTTCCGTATTTTTGACCCAAAATCCGTAAATTTTGTCTAAGCCCATATGGACTTAGAAAAAGAATATAAACTTTGTTGAACAAAAGGAGTCATTAGAAATGCGCATTAGAAATACGCGCTATTGTTTTCTTTAAACAAAGAGCTGTATGCATAATGAAGTATGGGGCTGTGCGGAAATCTTGCCCAACAGGAAAGATTTCCGCACAGCCCCATACTTCATTATGCATGCAGAATAAATTAATTATGCATGCGCTCTATTGTTTTTTTAAGACAATGGCCTTTTGAATATATATACATTGATAATTACTACTTACTTTTTCAATAAAAATGGATTTAGTTGCGTCTGCCTTTTTTCTCTCTTCTCTCACTCCTTCTTTTCCGTTCCTCTTCATTTCTTCTATTTTTCTCTTACCCAGTCCCTTACCGGTTTTTTTCTTCTTTTTTTCCTTTGGATTTACCCTCGGCTTGCCTCGAACTCTCACTCTTTATCTTACCTTTGGATTAGCTGCCCATCTACTATACCACTACACCACGGTGATTTGTTGACATTTTCCCGGTGATAAATTATTTTTATGTTTAGCTACCAATCAACATTATTAAAATTTGACTAAATTTACATTTGAATTACTTCTATTACAAAGACACCTCACCTTTTAGAATTACTGCACGAAAAAATGATTTATTTTTGTCCATCCATTGGTTCTCAGTTGAACAAAAAGGCCACGCATTTCACTCTTCTGCTCGATCCAGTCTTCGGCGGCCGTGAAACGAAGGCTTGCTTCCTTGTTCCGGTAGAGCGCAGTGATAAAGATACACTTTTTGCCCATCATACGCGCACACATCTTGCCAGGAACACGCGTGATGAGCGCCAAGTGGAAAGCTTATGATTACGTACAAAACGAGGGCTATATTCATCTCACAGTCAACTAGTACAGCTTAAACTTCGCAGACTTAGGCACCGAGGTTTGCCCCGCACAGGAACGTCCAAAGAACTCTACGAAAGCTACCTACAGGAGTGGATGTAGCATCAGCATTATAACAAGGATCCTTTTGGCAACATTATCAAGCCTATCTGCGACCTTTGTGAGGTCCGCAAGGACGCATATATGGTTCAGTTCCCGGAGTACCACTTTATGAACCGTTCGTAATTCGGCCACGCTACATTTCAACAGGGAAAGCAAGAATAAAATACGAAAAATTCCTGCTTCACAAGCATTGTCTCCATGTTAACAAGGAAAGCAAAAATAAAGAAATAAGTAAATAAAATAAAAAAATAAACGACACAAGACACAAGAAGGGTAAGAAAACCTTTTATTTTTAAAATGTTATGTGGTTTACGTTAACAAAATATGCGCTGTTTATAACCTCATTTATGGCTAACCTTACAACTTAAATCCACATTTTTTCTAACAATTTACACTCGAGACAGATTTAAAAACACGAGAAAAGTGCACAAATTTTTAAAAAATTGCTCGATTTTCCGTATTTTTGACCCAAAATCCGTAAATTTTGTCTAAGCCCATATGGACTTAGAAAAAGAATATAAACTTTGTTGAACAAAAGGAGTCATTAGAAATGCGCATTAGAAATACGCGCTATTGTTTTCTTTAAACAAAGAGCTGTATGCATAATGAAGTATGGGGCTGTGCGGAAATCTTGCCCAACAGGAAAGATTTCCGCACAGCCCCATACTTCATTATGCATGCAGAATAAATTAATTATGCATGCGCTCTATTGTTTTTTTAAGACAATGGCCTTTTGAATATATATACATTGATAATTACTACTTACTTTTTCAATAAAAATGGATTTAGTTGCGTCTGCCTTTTTTCTCTCTTCTCTCACTCCTTCTTTTCCGTTCCTCTTCATTTCTTCTATTTTTCTCTTACCCAGTCCCTTACCGGTTTTTTTCTTCTTTTTTTCCTTTGGATTTACCCTCGGCTTGCCTCGAACTCTCACTCTTTATCTTACCTTTGGATTAGCTGCCCATCTACTATACCACTACACCACGGTGATTTGTTGACATTTTCCCGGTGATAAATTATTTTTATGTTTAGCTACCAATCAACATTATTAAAATTTGACTAAATTTACATTTGAATTACTTCTATTACAAAGACACCTCACCTTTTAGAATTACTGCACGAAAAAATGATTTATTTTTGTCCATCCATTGGTTCTCAGTTGAACAAAAAGGCCACGCATTTCACTCTTCTGCTCGATCCAGTCTTCGGCGGCCGTGAAACGAAGGCTTGCTTCCTTGTTCCGGTAGAGCGCAGTGATAAAGATACACTTTTTGCCCATCATACGCGCACACATCTTGCCAGGAACACGCGTGATGAGCGCCAAGTGGAAAGCTTATGATTACGTACAAAACGAGGGCTATATTCATCTCACAGTCAACTAGTACAGCTTAAACTTCGCAGACTTAGGCACCGAGGTTTGCCCCGCACAGGAACGTCCAAAGAACTCTACGAAAGCTACCTACAGGAGTGGATGTAGCATCAGCATTATAACAAGGATCCTTTTGGCAACATTATCAAGCCTATCTGCGACCTTTGTGAGGTCCGCAAGGACGCATATATGGTTCAGTTCCCGGAGTACCACTTTATGAACCGTTCGTAATTCGGCCACGCTACATTTCAACAGGGAAAGCAAGAATAAAATACGAAAAATTCCTGCTTCACAAGCATTGTCTCCATGTTAACAAGGAAAGCAAAAATAAAGAAATAAGTAAATAAAATAAAAAAATAAACGACACAAGACACAAGAAGGGTAAGAAAACCTTTTATTTTTAAAATGTTATGTGGTTTACGTTAACAAAATATGCGCTGTTTATAACCTCATTTATGGCTAACCTTACAACTTAAATCCACATTTTTTCTAACAATTTACACTCGAGACAGATTTAAAAACACGAGAAAAGTGCACAAATTTTTAAAAAATTGCTCGATTTTCCGTATTTTTGACCCAAAATCCGTAAATTTTGTCTAAGCCCATATGGACTTAGAAAAAGAATATAAACTTTGTTGAACAAAAGGAGTCATTAGAAATGCGCATTAGAAATACGCGCTATTGTTTTCTTTAAACAAAGAGCTGTATGCATAATGAAGTATGGGGCTGTGCGGAAATCTTGCCCAACAGGAAAGATTTCCGCACAGCCCCATACTTCATTATGCATGCAGAATAAATTAATTATGCATGCGCTCTATTGTTTTTTTAAGACAATGGCCTTTTGAATATATATACATTGATAATTACTACTTACTTTTTCAATAAAAATGGATTTAGTTGCGTCTGCCTTTTTTCTCTCTTCTCTCACTCCTTCTTTTCCGTTCCTCTTCATTTCTTCTATTTTTCTCTTACCCAGTCCCTTACCGGTTTTTTTCTTCTTTTTTTCCTTTGGATTTACCCTCGGCTTGCCTCGAACTCTCACTCTTTATCTTACCTTTGGATTAGCTGCCCATCTACTATACCACTACACCACGGTGATTTGTTGACATTTTCCCGGTGATAAATTATTTTTATGTTTAGCTACCAATCAACATTATTAAAATTTGACTAAATTTACATTTGAATTACTTCTATTACAAAGACACCTCACCTTTTAGAATTACTGCACGAAAAAATGATTTATTTTTGTCCATCCATTGGTTCTCAGTTGAACAAAAAGGCCACGCATTTCACTCTTCTGCTCGATCCAGTCTTCGGCGGCCGTGAAACGAAGGCTTGCTTCCTTGTTCCGGTAGAGCGCAGTGATAAAGATACACTTTTTGCCCATCATACGCGCACACATCTTGCCAGGAACACGCGTGATGAGCGCCAAGTGGAAAGCTTATGATTACGTACAAAACGAGGGCTATATTCATCTCACAGTCAACTAGTACAGCTTAAACTTCGCAGACTTAGGCACCGAGGTTTGCCCCGCACAGGAACGTCCAAAGAACTCTACGAAAGCTACCTACAGGAGTGGATGTAGCATCAGCATTATAACAAGGATCCTTTTGGCAACATTATCAAGCCTATCTGCGACCTTTGTGAGGTCCGCAAGGACGCATATATGGTTCAGTTCCCGGAGTACCACTTTATGAACCGTTCGTAATTCGGCCACGCTACATTTCAACAGGGAAAGCAAGAATAAAATACGAAAAATTCCTGCTTCACAAGCATTGTCTCCATGTTAACAAGGAAAGCAAAAATAAAGAAATAAGTAAATAAAATAAAAAAATAAACGACACAAGACACAAGAAGGGTAAGAAAACCTTTTATTTTTAAAATGTTATGTGGTTTACGTTAACAAAATATGCGCTGTTTATAACCTCATTTATGGCTAACCTTACAACTTAAATCCACATTTTTTCTAACAATTTACACTCGAGACAGATTTAAAAACACGAGAAAAGTGCACAAATTTTTAAAAAATTGCTCGATTTTCCGTATTTTTGACCCAAAATCCGTAAATTTTGTCTAAGCCCATATGGACTTAGAAAAAGAATATAAACTTTGTTGAACAAAAGGAGTCATTAGAAATGCGCATTAGAAATACGCGCTATTGTTTTCTTTAAACAAAGAGCTGTATGCATAATGAAGTATGGGGCTGTGCGGAAATCTTGCCCAACAGGAAAGATTTCCGCACAGCCCCATACTTCATTATGCATGCAGAATAAATTAATTATGCATGCGCTCTATTGTTTTTTTAAGACAATGGCCTTTTGAATATATATACATTGATAATTACTACTTACTTTTTCAATAAAAATGGATTTAGTTGCGTCTGCCTTTTTTCTCTCTTCTCTCACTCCTTCTTTTCCGTTCCTCTTCATTTCTTCTATTTTTCTCTTACCCAGTCCCTTACCGGTTTTTTTCTTCTTTTTTTCCTTTGGATTTACCCTCGGCTTGCCTCGAACTCTCACTCTTTATCTTACCTTTGGATTAGCTGCCCATCTACTATACCACTACACCACGGTGATTTGTTGACATTTTCCCGGTGATAAATTATTTTTATGTTTAGCTACCAATCAACATTATTAAAATTTGACTAAATTTACATTTGAATTACTTCTATTACAAAGACACCTCACCTTTTAGAATTACTGCACGAAAAAATGATTTATTTTTGTCCATCCATTGGTTCTCAGTTGAACAAAAAGGCCACGCATTTCACTCTTCTGCTCGATCCAGTCTTCGGCGGCCGTGAAACGAAGGCTTGCTTCCTTGTTCCGGTAGAGCGCAGTGATAAAGATACACTTTTTGCCCATCATACGCGCACACATCTTGCCAGGAACACGCGTGATGAGCGCCAAGTGGAAAGCTTATGATTACGTACAAAACGAGGGCTATATTCATCTCACAGTCAACTAGTACAGCTTAAACTTCGCAGACTTAGGCACCGAGGTTTGCCCCGCACAGGAACGTCCAAAGAACTCTACGAAAGCTACCTACAGGAGTGGATGTAGCATCAGCATTATAACAAGGATCCTTTTGGCAACATTATCAAGCCTATCTGCGACCTTTGTGAGGTCCGCAAGGACGCATATATGGTTCAGTTCCCGGAGTACCACTTTATGAACCGTTCGTAATTCGGCCACGCTACATTTCAACAGGGAAAGCAAGAATAAAATACGAAAAATTCCTGCTTCACAAGCATTGTCTCCATGTTAACAAGGAAAGCAAAAATAAAGAAATAAGTAAATAAAATAAAAAAATAAACGACACAAGACACAAGAAGGGTAAGAAAACCTTTTATTTTTAAAATGTTATGTGGTTTACGTTAACAAAATATGCGCTGTTTATAACCTCATTTATGGCTAACCTTACAACTTAAATCCACATTTTTTCTAACAATTTACACTCGAGACAGATTTAAAAACACGAGAAAAGTGCACAAATTTTTAAAAAATTGCTCGATTTTCCGTATTTTTGACCCAAAATCCGTAAATTTTGTCTAAGCCCATATGGACTTAGAAAAAGAATATAAACTTTGTTGAACAAAAGGAGTCATTAGAAATGCGCATTAGAAATACGCGCTATTGTTTTCTTTAAACAAAGAGCTGTATGCATAATGAAGTATGGGGCTGTGCGGAAATCTTGCCCAACAGGAAAGATTTCCGCACAGCCCCATACTTCATTATGCATGCAGAATAAATTAATTATGCATGCGCTCTATTGTTTTTTTAAGACAATGGCCTTTTGAATATATATACATTGATAATTACTACTTACTTTTTCAATAAAAATGGATTTAGTTGCGTCTGCCTTTTTTCTCTCTTCTCTCACTCCTTCTTTTCCGTTCCTCTTCATTTCTTCTATTTTTCTCTTACCCAGTCCCTTACCGGTTTTTTTCTTCTTTTTTTCCTTTGGATTTACCCTCGGCTTGCCTCGAACTCTCACTCTTTATCTTACCTTTGGATTAGCTGCCCATCTACTATACCACTACACCACGGTGATTTGTTGACATTTTCCCGGTGATAAATTATTTTTATGTTTAGCTACCAATCAACATTATTAAAATTTGACTAAATTTACATTTGAATTACTTCTATTACAAAGACACCTCACCTTTTAGAATTACTGCACGAAAAAATGATTTATTTTTGTCCATCCATTGGTTCTCAGTTGAACAAAAAGGCCACGCATTTCACTCTTCTGCTCGATCCAGTCTTCGGCGGCCGTGAAACGAAGGCTTGCTTCCTTGTTCCGGTAGAGCGCAGTGATAAAGATACACTTTTTGCCCATCATACGCGCACACATCTTGCCAGGAACACGCGTGATGAGCGCCAAGTGGAAAGCTTATGATTACGTACAAAACGAGGGCTATATTCATCTCACAGTCAACTAGTACAGCTTAAACTTCGCAGACTTAGGCACCGAGGTTTGCCCCGCACAGGAACGTCCAAAGAACTCTACGAAAGCTACCTACAGGAGTGGATGTAGCATCAGCATTATAACAAGGATCCTTTTGGCAACATTATCAAGCCTATCTGCGACCTTTGTGAGGTCCGCAAGGACGCATATATGGTTCAGTTCCCGGAGTACCACTTTATGAACCGTTCGTAATTCGGCCACGCTACATTTCAACAGGGAAAGCAAGAATAAAATACGAAAAATTCCTGCTTCACAAGCATTGTCTCCATGTTAACAAGGAAAGCAAAAATAAAGAAATAAGTAAATAAAATAAAAAAATAAACGACACAAGACACAAGAAGGGTAAGAAAACCTTTTATTTTTAAAATGTTATGTGGTTTACGTTAACAAAATATGCGCTGTTTATAACCTCATTTATGGCTAACCTTACAACTTAAATCCACATTTTTTCTAACAATTTACACTCGAGACAGATTTAAAAACACGAGAAAAGTGCACAAATTTTTAAAAAATTGCTCGATTTTCCGTATTTTTGACCCAAAATCCGTAAATTTTGTCTAAGCCCATATGGACTTAGAAAAAGAATATAAACTTTGTTGAACAAAAGGAGTCATTAGAAATGCGCATTAGAAATACGCGCTATTGTTTTCTTTAAACAAAGAGCTGTATGCATAATGAAGTATGGGGCTGTGCGGAAATCTTGCCCAACATCCTGCAACAGAATTAAACACAAGAAGCCGCGGCCGGGCCGGCTAAACTTTAGAATACCCGGGCACATATTTGCATGTCATTGAATATTAAACAATTGTTTCTTTTGTATTCATATGGCTCGTTCTTCAAAGCATTGAAAGATATGTAGATAAGTGGCCAGGGGCCCGTTTCTCGAAACTCCCGATAACTTTTCGGTCCCGGAAACTATTCTAGGTGCACAATATTCTCCAACAGCTATACAACTTTTATTGATTTTGAAAGCCAAATTTTAATCTTTATAATTTCGTGAACCATATCGCTAAGTTTGCGCCAATAATTACCATTAGCTGACAAACAAATGAGCTCGAAAAAATACTTACCGGACCCGGAAAGTTATCGGGAGTTTCGAGAAACGGGCCCCAGGTATTCTAAAGTCGCTCCGAGAGCAGCTCATTAAAACCACATTTAGTCGCTTAACAGACGATCAGATTTGGTCAAATTTAACTAAGAATAACTCATACAGGCACTAAGCCACAAGATATCAGAAAAAGACAGATATGAACTCGAGATCAAAGTCTTAAAGATGCGACGCCTAACCTTATAAACTGCTCAATTCAGTCATCATTCAAACATCCTCCAAACTAAACCCACTACAAAAATATAAGAAGCAAAATTGGTCGAAAGATCGAGATACATCAGACGCGGCTGACAAAGACGTGAAGTAGGAGTCGTGCAGGTCCTCTAATACCATTTTATAGCCGTAAGCTTAAGCTTTAAAGCTTAAATTTGTCACAGAAATTCAAACGCATCTGCGTAACAATGTCTGGGGATTACCACAAAAATCTATTTAACGAAGCATCTTAGACACGACGGATCAAGCGACGCAGTCAATAGGATCACAAAATGGCGGTTAGTGATGCAATCGGACTGCAAATCAAAATACGCCAGTGCACTTTTTAAATAAATCGTGCACAACGATAAACAAACGACAAATCGAAAGGAATAAGGTTAAAGATTACGACATAATTTTTGTGGATGCCACAAAAATCTTTAAACAACTCAAATTTAACGGCAAAGTGGAAAAACATACCTGATTTGGACGCAGAATCTGTAGTGTTCTTTCTCTTTGCGAGTAAAATTTGCTTCTTCATCGTCTGCCTTCATCCGCCATCTTTGACACACGTGGAGTTCATTCCTTCCCTGGCTTTCTCGAATAGAACTATTGGTATATAACCCGAGTATTACCGAACAAATAACGAATAAAGCTGACCAAGTACGAACATCCCCGATTTCTGAAATGGCCGCCATGTTGTGACGTAACATGGTTATCAAAATTGATAACGATCCCGGACTGTTATAATTACTTAAGTAACCCTTATATTTCGTTCTCTAACTTGAGACCATCGAGATTGAAAACAAACAAACAAACACCGTCTAAACATTCTTAACTCTGTTGCATAAGTTTTGCGGCTGCAAATTGTCTGAAATTAGAGCGCTTTTAAAAATGCACAGAACTGTTTTTGGAAGCTTTTCGGATGTAATAGGTTTAAACCGACAACTGCTTCGCTTACAGTTTTTCAAATAACTGTTATATTTCGTTCTCTAACTAGAGACCATGAAGATTCAAAACAAAGAAACACCAAACAAACTTTAACTAAATTATGCCGGCATAAGTTTTGCGGATGCGAAGTAAGCCTATAATAAGTTAGGCGCTTTGAGGAACGCACAAAACTGTTTTCGCAAGCTTTTGGAATAAAATACCTTCAAACCGACAACTGTTTCGCCTAAAAGATTATTACTATTGAAAACTTCTAGGACAAGAAAATCGACAGTTGCACAAAGAGATGGACCGGGCAGTCAAAATTGAAAGCAAAGCTTGTGCAGTTGTCTTGCGACTGTGCTTAGACCTAGTGTTATGAATAAACAAACACAAAATAATGGACAGAGAAATCATTTTTGAAAAAAGTTTATTCGAAAACCCGTAAGTTTATACTTAAATGCAATTCGCGTTACACTTCCAAAATCGTAGGTCAGTCCACACTAGTGAAATCGGCTGAGTATGGCAAAATATTCAAGAATCTGTCACAAATCTGAGCGCGTTTTCTAATAATTTTTTAAAGTCAAAAGTAAATGACACATTTCTAATGGCATAAATCAAATTTCCATTTCAAAACGTAATTTCTTTCACCGTAATACTCGAAATCATGTACCTTAGACCCTTTAAATTACTCGGTTGTGTTTCAGAACAGGGCAAACTCTCCGCCGTGAAGAAAACAAAGCCATGAGGTCCTTTGAAGGCAGCTTTCGTAACTTGAACTTTTCGCCTTCTACCAGTATTCTTTTGAACTTTTTCTTTCCATTTATAGATATTAGATGTTTTTTTTTTTGTCAAGTATAAAACTTCAGTACTCTCGAACAATCTTTAAATGCTTAAGAAGCTTAAGCTTTTAAAGAAACCTCTTTTTCAAAAGGGACGATGGTCATGCGATTTCCCGCCAAGAAAAACGCGGGTTGCCCAAAAGCACCGCGCGATTTCCCGCCAAGAAAAGATGGCATTCTCTACCCCCGGTCGCGTTGTCTTGGCACTCCCCTCCCCCTCCCAGAGTCTGTGCGGACGGACGGACGTACGGATGTACGGACGTACGGACGTACGGACGGACGGTCACGTGACTATTACGTCACAACCAAAATTTCTCGGCTTGATAGGTTACTAAATTTCCTTAGCAATGGAGCTCCGCTGGCGGGCTTTGCCCGCAGGCTCCGCTATTACTATCACTATTACTATTACTATTACTATTACTATTACTATTACTATTACTATTACTATTACTATTACTATTACTATTACTATTACTATTACTATTACTATTACTATTACTATTACTCACTCACTCACTCACCCACTCACTCACTGACTAACTGACTGACGAACTTGTCCCATAACCTAAGGAGGTCGTTGATTTCCTAATCAGGCTCTTTTCAGTTTTCTGTGTCCATAGCCAATCTCAGTCAAACTCTTAACATTTTCTCGCGTAGAATGCCAAACATTTTTTCTGACGCCGGTTACGAGACACTGGTTTATCTAAAGTAATGTAAACGTTTGCAAAAATCCCCGGATTACTTTTGTTTAAAGGTACTCTTTGAGGACTCACCTTTTTTCGAGAGGGGAAGGGGAGTGAGGAGAGGGGAGGAGGGGTGAGGGAGAGAGGTGGGTCTCAAACAACATGTTACATCTCGTGACTATCTCCTACAACTGGGAGTTCATGTTCAATAGAGCAAATCCTTTGCTACGCCCGATGTTCAAACCTAAATGTTTTAACTTTGTCCTCTTGATTTAACAGCCGTGACCTGTCCCAGATTCAATGCTATGTTGTAAACCTGCACCTTTGCAATTCTTCCCTTGAAGTGTCGGCTGTCATCATCTTTCACGCCCATTCTGACATTATAATTGGTACTCAGAGGTGAAACGCCAACATTCAAAGCTTGACTTCTGTTCCGTCAACTCACACTCTGGCAACTCCGGTGCTGTAATCATAGGACGCCGCCACGTAATTCCACTGCCAAGTGTTGCTAAAAGGAACCTTGTAAAGGGCTTGTAAATGCTGAACTGCTCTTTTCTGGACGGAAATACATTAAGCCACTGACTACCCAAACTGAACGCCCCAATCAGCTCCAGACGGTCTGTACTGAAACAGGGGTCCGTCTTGACCCTCAGGGTACACCCACATACATATTGTGACAGAATACTGGGTATCTAATCTCCCATTGTTTGGCAGTTCAATGTAGCTGTTGGACTAGCCAAAGACCTGGTACGAGCAATTGGGGTCCCCATAAGGTCCGGGTGCAAGCTGCACGTTGGAGGCAATTCCAGTTGGTTGATTTCCCATCATGTCTGATGTAGTGTAAACTGAATTTAATGGGTACAGGGCGACTGGGTCTGGCACATCTATTAAAACAGAAGCATTCATAAAAGGAAGGTACTTAGAAAGAGAGACCATCCCTGTGGTCGACTCTGAATACGCGAAACTGCGTGGCTTAGGTGGCCATTGTCTATTCGCTGACAATGATTGGGTGCTTTTCCTTGAAAATTTAGATTTCTCTTGATTTCCAGACGGGAGCAAAATATCGGGTTTTCAATCGAAATAACTTAGTTGTCTATTAATTAGCACTGTCTACTCGTCCTTTGTGAGCAATGAGTGAGAGTAAACTCAGCTGTACCTCGATATATAAGGCTGGCTGTCACTAGCGACGGAGTCGGAGTCGGAGTCGTAATCAGAAGCGTAGAGCGTTACGTTCTAGTCTATCTAAACCAATCACAAAGCGTGGGAACGAGCACTGTGATTGGTTTATCCTTCCGCTTCTGCTTCTGACTCCGACAACTGGTTTTTACTAGATCGTAAGAGACGGAATCGTAAGCGGCGTCGGAAGAAAATGGAAACGTTCTGATTCTTCCGACTCCGATTCCGTCGAGCTTATAACTCCGCTTACCACTCCGATTTTTAATTTTCACTAGGTCATAAGCGCTCTTACGACTCCGCTTACGACTCCGACTCCGACTCCAATTCTGTCGCTAGTGAAAACCAGCCTTTAAACAACTAAGTGTTTCTGTCGTGGGACTATTGGCTTAAAATTGCCCACGGCAATTTAATATTTTTCTTTGAACCAATATTAATATGAGAAGCGAAGCTTCGAAGAGTTATATGTTAGTTTTAAGAAACATCAATTTCCAAGGAAACTATCACACCGATGTTTAATAACCACTAAACTTTCCGAACCAAAATAACTGAAACTGGCATTTCGAATCAGCTAACCAGGCGATAGATTGGAATAACAAAGGAATAAACTTTCAAGATATAAATACAATGAAAGAAACTTTAGTTATTGTGTTGTTTTGTTTGACGTTTTTTTTTTTTCTTCTTCTTCTTTTTTTTTTTTGTTTTGTTTGCGGAAAGTTCTGTCCATCGGGGTATTTTCGCCGGACAGACCCTGTTGCCTGATCATGTCTCTCCGCGGATGAACACTACTACGTCGCGTGATCAATTTAAACCATCAGACTCGGAGAAAATTTAGTGATGAACTATGCGGTCTCATAGGAAACTCGTCCTCATGGTCCAGTTGTCAATTACATAGACCCCGGATAAAAACGATAACTTACAGAGTTCATAATTGTCCGCTACTCAACTATGGACAATCAGGGTCTGATAAACTGTTGTTCATTGTTTTTTTTTCTCCATACATCTATGTTGAATTTCACATCATATCGAGGATAGAATTTCATGACTTGAACTAAACCCAACTGTTTAAAGGAAGATGAACAAACCTATTGTCTCGCATCTTATCCCGATAATGTATGCAATACAGTTGCATTGAAACTTGTTCACAAGATCCACAAACGTTCCACCATTCAAACATGGACTACTTGAACATTCGTTGATATCTAAGAAAAAGAAAGAAGAAATACAAATATTCTTCAATGCAATAGACAACCTTGGCTTGGACACTCAACATAATCAATGATGTGTCCGAAAGTGGACTGATTAATGAAATCAAACGCTCAAATTTGAACACGCAGACAGACATGTAGCTCATGCAAGACATTGTTATGCATCAGTCATTTCCAGCAGTGCCCTTCCCCCCCTCCCCGGGCCGACCCCCGGGCATAAGCATTTTTTGAAAACAAACCGGCAAATGCCCCACGGCGGGGACAAACAAGCTGTTCAAATGCCCCGCGGTACAGGTAAAAAAAGAAGTTGATTTCTTAGTTTTCGAGCTTATCTTCATTCTAATCAAAGCTAAATCAGGCCAAACTAAGTCTGAAATAAGTCTTATTTCTGTGTATTGCTTCAGTGATCATTAGTTCTGTGGATCTACCGTCTCATTTTGTCCTCTTTAGACAAAGTTAATCACAAATTTATCGTCCTTACCCGATAAATTTATCACTGAAAGGAAGTGACAGTGTTGTGACGTGAAAATTACTAGACTGTCAAATGCCCCGGGGTAGACTAATGCCCGGCCCCCGGGACAGACAATGAGGAAAAATGCCCCACTAATGCCCGGGGGGATGGGCACCGTTTGAATTGACTGATGCATTAGTTTTAGGTGCTTTGTCCAGGCTAATATGTTACAGTTAGCACACGAGAAGACAGCACCCTAGCCTGCGTAGCAAGCGTTTTCGTAAGCTATTCCGCACGTTTGAAGCATTTTGCACTTTTTGGCCTCGCGAAAATTGGGACGAGGGCGAAAAAATCCAATTTCCCCCATCTCACCAATTTTCGCGCGGCCAAAAAGCGAAAAATGCTTCGAAGGTGAAGTAAAACCTACGGAAACATTCGCTACGGAGGCAAGCAGGGCCCTTTTTAATAGTTTCGAAGACCGACTATTCCCAGTCGACTTGTGCGGCTGTATATAGGTATAGCAGTCTTGAAAGGGCAAAATTTCGTGGTAAAAATTTTCACTGAAAAAAACTGAGTTAATCTTGACATGTCACGCCCGCGCCATCAAATCTTTGTAAAGCGCGAAATTTTGAGGTAGCTGAAAGGGGAACTCAGCACAAGAAGACTGTAAGTTATTTGTCTTTCCCATGCAACTATTTACCCACCCGTCTCACAATGAACTCCAGTGTATCCTGTTTAACAGTTGCAAGTGTATGCGTCGGCTTGGTCGATACAAGATCCTCCGTTCAAACAAGGTTCACTAAAGCAATCGTCGATATCTTAAAAATACAATTTATAATCAACCATTGTTCCAGGCAACTATGGGAGGAGCCGCATAGCACTCGTGTAGTAGATATAAATGTTGTTATAGTGTAGGTCCATGAGTGCTGAGTGAGGTAACACCCTAACCAATTTCCCCTAAGCTCCTAGCTAGCTGGGGGAAATCGTTTCTTGATATCCTTTTCAGGGCCAGTGGCAAACGGGAAATTCATTAGGACGTTATTTTCAGCACTATACATTTTAGAAACATTTACATTATTGTTCTAAGCATTTGGGCAACCCCAATGGTATTAGCTAATTAAAACAAAACATTCCTGTTCAAGCATGTTAGCAGGTTAGATCCTGGCTTTAAAATACCCTTTTGATTACAAAAATGGATACCCTATTTTGCCTTATGATATTATTTTGCATATACATCTTAAACCTTTCTGTATTCAGAGCTCAAACGAATGGCTGAAGCCTACCAATTTGGGAATATTTGGTTCGGTGTGACAGAATTCCAGAACCCAATGAAAAAAGAATGCCACTACGGGCCTTTTTTTTATCAGTCAACATGGTCTCATAGGGATGTTGTAAATGTTTATCAAATCAAAAACATTGTCTCTATTTACAGAAGCCGAATCTCATGTAAGGTCCTGTTACATCGTGTCACGTGACAAAAAATTAAAAGTTTTGCAACTTGACGTGTAGATGGGGGATTGTACGTTAAAATATACCTGTCTCGCAGTTTCTTCCAACGTATCCTGGGACGCATGTGCAGTGATAATCGTTATCTTGGTACTTGGCCACACACGTTGCACTGTTTATACAAGGAACACTGAAGCAAGGAGTCTATTTTATAGAAAAGTTAAGTGGCGCAGCACAAAAAGTTAGCTAGCCTGCGTAGCAAGCGTTTCCGTAGTGTAGGGCTTTCCGCAGGTTTGGAACATTTTTCCCTTTTTGAGCGTATGAAAATTGGGGCGAGCGCAAAAAAGTTTTAGAAGGGGGGGGGGGGGGTGACGCTCGCCCCAATTTTCGCGCCGCCAAAATCGAAACATGCCTCGAAGGGGTGAAAATACACTTGCTACGCAGGCTATAAGTTAGCTAAACTTCTGATGACTTAAAAACAAGGTATTCTCTCTAACTGTATACAGTATATACATATATCACTCAAGATGCGTGGAGACGTACAAACGTAAGCTCGTGTAAGCAGTTGGTCAAACGTCTTTTCCCTTTAACAGCTGTCGAACCTTCTTCAATATACTTTTTAAAACATGGTCCCTATTTCGATTTTTGATGGACAGGTACACACGGCATTACAATTCTACCATTGTGTATTTCAAACATCGATATTCAATTCCTAGCGGTATGTAGGATGTTTGTCTCAGGAACCCGTAGTTCAATAGCCTAGCTTCTACGAGTCTCCTATAGCTCATTGGTAGAGTATCCGGACTAATCGGAAGGTCATAGGTACGACTCCTATTGAGAGAACTTGGATTTTTTTTTCCAAGTGTACCTTTGTCATTCAATGTCGCAGATCATGAGCGACATTTGGAACAGGATTGATGAGTTGCCACTGTAATAATCGCTTTTTTTTTTTTTTCAAAAAAGAAAAATTAATTGATGCGTTCTATAGCGATGCAAATAAACTGAACCCAAGTAAAAAAGAAACGCTGTAATTGTTTTAATACAAATGTAGAAAAATAATTTGAACTTCCTAATCGGAATAAATATTAAATGTTTCAAAATTTTGCCGCCAACTCTAACCTTATGAGATATACAATGCATCGAACGAATTCTTTTTACCCACCATTCTGCTGAAGTGATGATATATCTGACTGGCAACAAAACTGCTTGATTTGTTGTATTTATCGCTTGGCAACAGTTCGCACAAAGTCTTTCCCTCCATGTGCGAAATGCGGCCCCATTAAAAGAGAAGCAGGAAGAATGATCGACACAATGTTTGCCACACTCCCGAAACTCTGTCACGGAAAAGGAAACCAATGGAGTGATGTTCAGGTAGCTGAATTTGTGTGCAGCAAAGTTGGCGAAAGCTACACCATGCCCTGAATGTCGCTTCAACGTTCTCGAGCCGTCAACGTAAATTTCACTTTTTGTTTGATAAACAACGTTTGCGAAAAAGCCAAGAATAAGAATCTTCACCCGAGCAGGAGAACTAAACATTGTCAGCGTTTTTAGTCTGTCAGGTGGCTTTTGATGATCTACACTTTAATCAATTCCATTAGGTTTCTGCAATTAAAGAGCCTTTTTTAACATACATGTACTCATCCAAAAAAAAAAACAGTCGACGGTCAGCAATGAATGTGTCGCTATAAAATTGAAGTTGAAGGTGATGCTTGTTTTATAGAATATGGTTAGATGATCGTGGCAGAAGTTAGAATGAAAAGTTGCTGAAAACTTCAATTTGCTTTCACCTATGAATAATAAAGTAGCTTGGACAAGTTAGAACGTCTTCATTAAGCAATACTGAATACTGTTTCATAAACAGCTTAAATAATACATGAACTTTTTAATTAAAGCATCGCTGTGTAGCTAAATATGCAATTGAGGTTCAAAGAATCCCTGCAAGTTAAAGATGGCCAAAAATCGAACTTAAAAATAAAGACCCCGGGAAAACCAAAAATTCAGAAACCGCTGGGAAGATAATATTTGCATTTCATGAGGTCAAGCAAAATTTTACTTTTTTGGCTGACAAAAATCAAGTTTACTGGTTTTATTCAGGGCAGGCAGGCATCAAGCTGTTTAAGTGAAGAGATAGGAGGAATAAATAATGACACACAAATGCGTTTTTCCGTGAGTACATTATATTTACGCTGATATTTTGCTTTTTATTAACGTTTCCAATCAAGACATTGCGAAAGCAATTTCCAAGTATGAGGGCTTAAACGAATCTTGATCGAAAAACATTTTGATAAGATAGGTGTTTTTTAGCAGACTTATAGTATCCCTCACATTATTTACAAACATAATGTTTTATTTACAAACATAATGTTTTCCGAGCATCGCTGTGTAGCTAAATATGCAATTACGATTCAAAGAATCCTTGCAAGTTAAAGATGGCCAAAAATCGAACTTAAAAATAAAGACCCCGGGAAAACCAAAAATTCAGAAACCGCTGGGAAGATAATATTTGCATTTCATGAGGTCAAGCAAAATTTTACTTTTTTGGCTGACAAAAATCAAGTTTACTGGTTTTATTCAGGGCAGGCAGGCATCAAGCTGTTTAAGTGAAGAGATAGGAGGAATAAATAATGACACACAAATGCGTTTCTCCGTGAATAAATTCTATTTACGCTGATATTTTGCTTTTTATTAACGTTTCCAATCAAGACATTGCAAAAACAATTTCCAAGTATGAGGACTTAAAACGAATCTTGACCAGAAAACATTTTGATAAGACAGGTATTTTTTTGCAGACTTATAACTCAGGTGTTTTTTAGCAGACTTAGCAGTATCCAGTACATTATTTACAAACATAAATTTTTCATATCTTTCTTACAGTATAGTATCCGTAGAACCATTTTGCAAACAAGATCTTTTCATATTTTGCTTGCGGTGAACTACTGTTCACACTAGGGGCAAATTATCCGCCCTGGAAAACGAAATTTAGCTCGTATGGTCTCGTAGTTCCTCCGCATAAGGACGGACACTCGGAGGATTGATGCGACCATGCGAACTATCGATATCAGGTCTATCAGCTCTAATGGGTCCTGGAAGATACGGCTGATCGCATAAACTCGTTCCTAGGGCCCTTTCTCTTTTCCCCTCGAGAAAAATGGAAAGGAAAGTAACCCGGAAAACACGGCCAATGGATCCAGAAGAATAATGCGCCCCTAGCACCAAAAGGGCTGTTTTGTGCCTTCATGCGAGAAAAGCAACAATTATGGAGTGGAAGACAAGTGAATCAAAGTTTTCAGAATTCTAAGTGCACTTAAAATGGTTCTGAGTTGAGGGACTTCTGGCATGAAATGTGCTTCTAAATTCTTATCCAATGGCCACAGGCTGCAGTGTTACGAATTCATGACAGCAAAATATTCCCTTATGAGTAAAGAAAAGATGTGTTTCAGCATTGCACATCGCACATATTTCCAGCTTGTTAAAACTGATATGTGGAATAGACTGTATTATGGATTCTTACCCTCGATCCCGTCCCGATTCCGGCATTTCACCTGCCAGCGAATACTAAAGCACTGGAAACTACTTTGCCATTTCTACCGCTCTCCGGCATGAAGTACTGCAGGCTCAGGCTGGTTTGGGATGACGATTACACATGACTTAAATCAGCTGGTAAAACGGAGAAAAGTTAGCCCAGAAAGATGACTAGAAAACTGTCTAAGGAAGAGATAAAGGACAAGTTTGATGGAGAAGAGCTAGACCTGAGTCTGTGCAATTTAACCAAAGTACCTGTACGAGAAATGGTGAGTAATTTTCGCGTCCAATCAAAGATTATCTTGCGTGGTAGCGCGCTAAGATACCGCGTCCGATATTCTGCGATCACTTCGAAGTCCCGAGTTAACATTCAGTGTGTTGTTAGAATGCCGGGTTAGAATGAAAGAGGTTTAAGCTGCATTAAATTACTTCTACTGTCTGTTGTGTTAATGGTGATTAGCAGAAGGCGAAAGATATGTCTAATAAAGTGTAGGATATTCGCTAAGGCAGTGTTTGGGGACGAACAAGCAATTAAAAATCTTTTCGCAGATGACACAGTCCATAAAACTCACATTAAGGCATAAGCTTATTTGTGAAATGAAAGAAGTCGTTAGTTCGCTTCGATTCAGTGGTCATTAAAGCGAATAAACATCTACTGATTAGATTTTGTTACGGGAGGATGGGACATTGAATTCGAACCAACTGTTATGGTGAAGAATGTGTATTAGCGTAGTTTTATTGATATAAATAAATTTTCACGTAGGCCTTATACATTTTCATTAATAAAAACTATTAAGCTCGTAAATTGCTCATTCTTAAATTTGTTTTTCTCTCCACAGGCTTCTCTGCCTAAGGCTACGGTGGTCGATCTCTCGTGTAACAGTTTAACAACCCTACCGGTGAGGATTTTGTTATAATTTTTAATGCGATACCTAACCTGAATACACCTTTATTTGACGCGATCTGTTTGTGCCTGAAAACGCAGAATAAATTTTTGACCGCAAGCAATACTTATTGAACCTCTGGGAAATCCCCACGCAGATATTTTGACTTCGTGTGGAGTCAATCGATGGTCGAAAACCGGTCGAGTTTTTATTTGGTACTGTGTTTACATTACAGTTTTTGATATCTTGTGGCCCTCAAGCGACGTGCGATTAAAAAACAAATGTTGCCCAGCTGTTTATATAAGAAGCTTACACCGGAATTGTTTGTTTTCTGACGACCAACGGATGATTTCCTATTGTCCTTCGTATGGGATGAAAAATTTCATGGGTAGTTTCAGCTCGGTTATAAATTACTATTTGCTTTTCAAACGCCATTTTTGAAAAATATAACTAATGCTTTAATAAGCGTAGGCGTAGATACATGTAACAATTAAGCTAAAAGTGTCCATTCCTTTTACGTGTACTTTTAATCATCACGGGGTTTTTAGACAATAAAATGGGAGGAGGGGTGTCATCAAGGAATATAAACAGGTGAAAATATGATGTTTAATCAAACGAGGGCAACTGGCAAGAACTTCTTGGTAATTTTTTGCATTTTTCGTGGAAAATCTTGACTTTTTTCAAGGAAAAACAACTATACATGTAGGTAGGCTAAAAAGTACACCTGTTCTTTGTTTGTTTTGTTTTGTTTTGTTTTGTTTTGTTTTGTTTTGTTTTTTTCTGGCACTCACCCCAGAAAACTGCTTTTTTCAGGCTACATACATGTAGCAGTTGCTCCAATCCACCTCCGGTTTTACCCTGACAGACAGAGAAGAAAATGTAATGAAGTATTAACCAAAACAGATTACTCATTTTGCCAACTCTCATACTGAATTTGAATTCTGTTTTATTTTCAAGATGATTGGCCGACCTGAGAGAGAAGTGTACATTTTGATTTTCAGGCTCTTTGGCTGTGTTCATGGCTATAGAGAAACAAATTGTTAAACACATTTCTTAGGTAGTTTCAGAAATTAAATCATCAAAACTGGTAAGTCAGCTGGTATTGTCTGACGTCAAAGAGAAATGCCGAATCTTGCTATCTAAGCAAGGTTTTGCCAAAATTTTTGAAATAGCTGTGAGAGAGAGGAAAAAGAAAATTATTAATAAATACCCCCTCAAATTCAGCTCCCATTTCCCAGATAAAATAAGTTGATTGAGGGTGCATTTACATTTGGAGATCCTTGTTGTTTTACAAAAAGAATATTTTGATTCCCACATTGATTGACTCAACAAAAGTTAGAGAAAATAGTACTAAAGATAAGGCATACAATTCCACTTTCCAGTTAACCTTAACCCTTCAGGCCCCAGTATCAACATGCATATTCTCCTTACTGTTCTTCATACATTTCTTATGGTACAAGTTAGGAGAATTTACTTAAACATTAAGAAATTTGGTATTTGGTGATCATTTTCCTTATTCTCATGGCATGGATGTTCCATCAAGTAGTAATGTTAGGAGAAATTAGATGCTTGTCACTATTGTGCTGATAGGAAAGTTCTCAGTGCATTTCTTTTACCAGATTTTGATTTTTGGGTTGTTCCCAGCTGTTAAGATGCCCATACTGGGAATTTGTTTGCCAATTATTGAAATGCATCTGTTTTGAGAGTTGTGACAGCTTTTTTGTTCATGATTTTGAGGAAGAAAGACCAAAAGACAGTGAAAAATGATCATGAGTGAAGAGTAAGGTCGTGAGCTTAGTCTGCAGAGCTATGTTTAGTGGAAAAAGGGTGAATAATTTGGTAGCCATCCTTTCCAGGGTTTTGGTCCCTTCTTCAGTTGGTCAAATTTCAGAGTTGGTTGCTGCCATTCTTTAACTCTGTTCATTCACAAGGAGACTATTTCATAACTGCCACACCAGCACAGGGACCAGATGGCATTGTTATGCAGCCCTCAGGGCTACATGTACTTGTTTAGTTAAGCATGGCGTTTACATACGGCAATTTTAGCTAATACCAAAAAGGAACCCTATCTAATGATCTCCCCAGGATCACAATACCAAAAAGGGGCAAAAAGGATACCCTACATGTATTTAAGGACTGAGAACCACAAAAACCATACCCTATTCGGTGGGACATACCCATGAAGCTTGTATATTTAATATTTTATATACATGTATGGGAGCACCGTCCCCCACCCCCTCGCGCCTTTAGCACAGGGTCCAGAAGAGTTCCACAGTTTTGATCATATAATATTGTCACTTCTCTTCGTCAATGTTTTGCAAGTTTTCCTTGTGTTACACAAAGTACAGTAGTTCCATCATGGGCCATATTACTGTGAGCTCCGAAGTTTGTGAAGGTTGTCATACACTTTGTGCCTCATTCAGAAATCTTTGCTTCCAGAAGAGAATTCTGGTGGTGACCCCACCCACAGTCAGCATTTGCTGCCTGTATTTTAAACATTGCAAAAGCCATACCAGGATCCATACAAACAACATAAGATCGAAGGATTTGGTGCACAGACACCTTATTATGCTCAGGCAGGGTCTACCGGTAACTAATTGGCTGTTTTTAAGTGTTTTTAATAATTTGTACGTGTAAGCCCAGCATAGAGCTACACTGTAATGGAGAATCTCAGTGTCCTAAGAGGCCCATGATGCCAGAAGGCAGAAAACTTGTACTTCTAAACTGGTTACTAATTTACCCTGTATACCTTTGCTGTCTTGTAGGATTCATTTTGCACCTTGCGCCATCTCGTACGGTTGGATTTAAGCAAGAATGCTCTCACAGAACTTCCAAAGGATTTTGGTAACCTTACACAACTTAAGCGACTTGACTTGTACAGCAATCAGCTGAGTTCTTTACCACTAAGTTGTGTGAATCTTCGAGAACTTAGATGGTTGGACTTGAAGAATAACCCCTTACAGACACTGTGGCCAGATGTTATTGGAAATTGTTTAAATGCTGAAGAATGTAAACAGTGTGCAGTAAATGTAAGTGGTAGATACAAATTACAATAATTATTATTTATGGTATGAATTAAAGTGATTTGTACATGACTGTATAGCTGACAAAGTGTCTGAACCTTACCACTGTTTCACAAGATTATTTACTGAATGATTTTTCATACAATTTGAAGACAACTCCTGCATTGTGAAAAGATTTTTTTGTTGACCGAGAGAAATATTTTGGCTTGTCGCATGCAAAAAAAGTGGTGTTGTCTAAATAATTTAGACAACCATTAACAAACCATAAGTTTCATCCGATGGTTAAAAAATAATCATATGGTAACAATTAATTAATTGTTGATAGCAAGGTCAGTGACTTGAACTTGTATTGAATGAAGTTCAACTCACAGTAGCCTCATACACTGTATGCTCTGAAATGATGCTTTAGTTTCTTAGTGAATAGAAAAACTTACCGACATGTATAAACTTCAGGAAAGTTATTACCATGGGTCAAGAGAGGCAACTGTATGGAAACAAAATCGGTCCGCACGCAGACCTGGGATGAGTGTAAACTTTTGTGGCTTTAAATAAGTGGGGATAAGATTATAAAATTATACAAAACAGTGTGATTGCTATATTAAAAAGTTAGAAAATACAAAATTGTTAATGTGGTTTTCATAGTTCATTCCTGCCAAAGCATTTCAACACGTCACAAGCATGGTGGGAGTCATGGGTTGGTTAACATGTGGTCGTGCTTACTCAAACATAGTACAGTAGAATCTCGACAACTCGAACCCTGGTGTATAATCAGGATTATACTGTACAGTACATATATATGTATTTTGGAACTTACAAAATTGATTGAAATCTAGTGAAAAGTATGACTTGTTATAAACATTAAGCTTTAACGGCCAATCTTGACAAGTCACATTTTTGTGTGGCCAGTACATTTCCATATTTCTTCCATGACTAGATCGTACATGACAAATGTGCATGTGAGCACGCTTTTCCAGAAAACATCATCGCTTCTGCATGCATTGCATGACTACATGTATGATTATGTCATGGAGCAAAGTGTCAAAAAAGTAAAGAGACAAATAAAAAATAAATAAATAAAGCCAGAGAACGTGCATTCATAGGGTGAGCTGTTCTGCGCGTGCTCATCCAATAATTCATTACGAGCTCATTGGTACCAATCTTGGGTCATCCAATGGTCAACAACATTTTTGACTTTGCTGCATGACACAAATGCTTTTAAGCACAGGCATAACAAGTTTTCTCAATTTTCAAGAGATTCTTCTCTCATTGTAGGTACTGAGATATCTGAAGACCTTAGCTGTAAGTGAAGAGCAAGAAAACCAAATTAGATTGTCATTAGAAAGAGGTAATTCACAGAGTGGCTGTAAATTTCTTTCTATTTGTTTGATACCTAACTGTATTGATTGCGTGAAGACAACCTCTCTGTTGAACATGTTTTAATTTATGAGAAGCACATATAAAATGGCAACTTGTCCAGTTATTTAGGTCACTTAAATTTCAACAGTTGATTCTTTATTCAAGATGGCATGAAAGTTGTGTTAGTGTTTAGTGTAGCAAGTGAAACAAGAAAGCCTGGGCCTTCTTCGTTTGAATGTTTTTGGGAAATGGATTAGGCGGATTAGGGCTAGTGTTGAAGGTATGGTAAATTAAAGCAAAGTTTGGTGTGGAGTGCAACAATATGGTAGGTCAGAAGGTCAGTTATTCAACTTCAGTCCCTTCATCACATTGTGGTGTTGTTACCTTGGACAAGAAACTTTCCACATTGTCGCTCCCCACCCAGGGGTGTAAATGGGAACTGTACCTGCAGACCATAAGGGAATCCCTACGATTAAAGTACTGTACTGAAGGTAACCTGGCAATGGGCTATATTATGTCCCATCTAGGTAGGAGTTAAGTAATGTCTGCAGTCACTTTATATGCTACAAAAACTAGGTTTTAATAGCTCTGGAGGTTGTGAACTACATTTAATTTACTAGGCTAAGACTTAACCTTTTTTTATGATTAAGATCCAAACTTTAAGATGTGATGATATACACTGTACATTTACATTTACAGAGCAAAAAGCACTAGCAGAGGAAAAAGAACGGCGTGAAAGGCAACTTAGAAAAAGACAAAAGCAACAAGAAAAGCAGTTAAAGAGAGAAGCTTATGAAGCACTGGAAAGACAGAAAAAGATGATGGCTGAAGAAACAGACAAAGCCATAAAAGGTAAATCTGATGGGATTTGTAAATCATTATTATAAATACAAATATAACTGTGAACGAACTTCTTACAATGTTGAGAACTGGTGAGTATAAATCAGTAAAAAGGTCATCCTTTACACATTCTTTTGTGGACCCCCATGTTGAGAATGTTTACTTTGCGTGACTTGAAAGTAGATTTTGCGTCACATGGGAGTAAGCTTTGTTTGATTAGCCTCGTTTTGAAGTTTCAGACCTTGTGGTCAAAACGTATCGGAGACGTTTTTGCTTTTGTAATTTTCGGGTGACTTGATTGAGATTGAGCTGAGTTTATTTGGTGTATGGGGAGATCGACGAAATATTTCCCACACCCGTGAACCCCCCCCCCCCCCACCCCCCACCCCCAAAAAAGAACAAAAAATAAAATATTCTGGAGCTAAAAACCCAATTACCAATAACCGTTCACACGCTCCCTTTTACATTGTAGTTATAGTGACAACCAATGGACACCTCAAAATGGCACAATGTAAGCCTCTACACAACTTAACAGATAGGTTGTCCATCTAGACCAACCCATCTTAAACGTAAAAATGTGCGGTTGTAGGAAACATCCATACATCCCCAACAGATGGTTTTTTGGTTAAACACTGATGCACCCCTCTGGAAATTCCAGTTTGACCTCCTACCTTGCAATTCCCAGTGACCTTCCTTAGGGTTAATATGGATATTTTCTGCAACCCCACAATGGCCACTGATGATTCTGAAAAAGAATCATAGGTGTCACCTTCATTGTTACAATATTTATGAAGCCCACCTAAGCAACTCTCTCTTCCATGCAGCTCAAGAAGAATTTATGGAAACAAGGCCTCCCAAGCCAGACCTTCAATCAAAAGGCAAGTCATTTGAATTGATGTACGTAGGTTAAACAAAGCTTGGTAAAAACCAGCAACTTCACTAAACTACTCTAACAATATGAAATGTTGGTTTTCATCATCAGCTTCATGCTGTAATTGATACATGTGTTTATTAAAAGCTGAAGGGCACTTTACACGTAGAAGGTGTCAACCATGTGTCCAGAAATTGTTTTCTTCCCTAATTCATACATGTAACTTGTGGTAAAGAACCACAATAAATTATTGATGTAACTAAGAAAAAATGTAGTTTCAGTTACCAAAGTGACCCTATATATTTTTTTTTTCATTCTGGTCCCTAATACACGTACATTGTACAAATTTATACTTGATACATGTAGTTTAAAATGGTAGCAGTACTTGAAGGTTTCCTGTTATTTCACAGTTAATAAGGGGCCTTTAACCATGACTGTATTAACTCTCAATGGTCCAGTGATCGGAAATGTAGGTTTCAGTATGAGACCTCAGAGGGCATAGTTGTGAGAATTCAAACTCTCCTGGACTCTGATCTCATGTCATTTGCTGGACAGTCGTTACCCCCTGGAAAGACTTGCATACTTGCCAACCGTCCTGACTTTTGAGTTTCAAAACCTAAAAAAAAATTGGGACATTCCGATTTTCAAAAAGAAAAAAGGACATTTCAATTGTAAAAGTTCGGAACTGGGCTGTTAAAGATTGATCTTGACTCTTCTAAATCCTATTGTTTTGTGCAATACATGTAGTGCTTGAGACCATTAAACAACACCTGAGAATTCTAAAGCTAAAACAGTACAGTACAGGCAATATTTTAAAAAAATTAATGCAAACACCCTGGAGCATCCTGGACCCTGCTCAGTGCTGGGGGTAGGGCACTACCCCAGTACTGGGGTGAGCGGGGTCCCTATTTCTGATTTTATTTCTGATTTGATTTTTGGCAGGTGTGGACTTGCCATGTGCTTTCATGGGTTGCCATGTCATAGTAATGTGTTAATTGTTCGTAGTGAAAAAGCAGGAATGCTTGAATGTTCTGTTGACCTCAACTCCTCCAACCTCCTTTGGTCTAGCTTTAAAAACCCCTTTTAGAAGATACAAAATAATTAGAATTGTATTATTGTTCATTTTTTGCAGAGGAGGATGGAGGTCTGCTTGGACTGTTACTATTATTCTCATTGCTGACGCTAGGCATTGCTATTGCCCTTGTTATCTTCTGTCACCACGATGCGACATGTCATGAACTGTTATCATCTTTATCATCTTGACACCAAGTCATCTTAGAATAGACTAAATTAATTTTATTCTTGTTAGATTTTAATGACGAGTCAGATTAATATTGATAAAGTTCTTACACATGCAATAATAGTTATAGATGTGTTCTTCCCCAACTCCCAAGAGTCTCGTAATATGCATGGTTTGTACTATAAGGTTTAAAGCAGGAGGGCAACTCTTTTTTTCAGACAGGTAAAAATGCTTGAATTCAAATGAGAACTTTGTATTGAAATTTTGGCTGAGATGCTGAAAAAAGCTGGAAATATCTTGTTTACAGCCTGTCAATTTGCTTCATCCCTGACCAAGTAATTTTATCTGGTTCTAACTGTGGATGAAATCCAAAGTGTGACCATTCAAGTGAAAGCTGTTAAGGTTAAGCAGCGTTTTTCATGTGGTGCTGTTCACTATAATAGGCTGATTCTCAGACAAATCTGAGGTGCTGTCTCTTTTCAATCTTTCAGCACCAGGATATTGCCTACTTGTGACTACTGGTAATTTTTTTTTTTTTAATGAACAGCTGCAAAGTGATATAATTTCTACTAGTGGTGCTGTTTGTTTTTTGTTTGTTTGTATGTTTCATTTCTTTTTACTAAATTTTTGTTCAAAAACTCACTTTGGCACTCTTTAAGGGCATGAAGGGTTAGTAATCGTAAAAGAAAATGAAAAATAAAATGGGAAGCAGTCCTGTTTTACTAAGAGCTTTATAATTATTTTACCAAAACAAAGGTATCCTTTTAAACAGTTTTTCTTCTCATTGGTCTGATAACAAGGCAAAGGTCTCATTCTTAGCCTGATTTTAAAACAATCCAAGATGTCTGCTTCCCTTGAGGAGGCAGATAGAGCAGGTGACATCAAACCATTGAAAGTGAAGCGAAAGTCTCAACTGTTAGATTGTGAACAGTCTCAGTACAAGATGCCTTCTACACTTGTAAACCACTGACAGCACATGCATCTTTTCAGTTGTAGTTGTAGGTCAGTACCGGTTAGTACAGTATTGCCATGTAGACCAAGAGATTACAAAACAAAAACTTTTTATGTCATAAAATGCAAAGAAATTTACGCTAATTTAGCAGCAGACATTCGCATAAAAATCTTAAAATAAATGTGTTGACTTGGACACTTTGGAATTATGGTCATTCTAACTTCTCTGCCACATTTTTACTTATGTACAATGCTTACACACTGTACCATTGCCACTTCCATAATGTTTGTTGTCAGTCTTTGACAACTTTTTGATGATAGCTTGAAAGATCTGTCAATGTTGGAGTCGTTAAGTTTCACTGTTGCGCGCGCGATTTCTTTCATAGTTCTTGGATTCGATTGGTCAGTTGATAATTAATTGCATGGCTTGTAGTGTTGTAACATTCATTGTAAAGAAATTTAGAAAAGCACACATGCTTATATGAACTGATGCAAGCAAAGGAGGGAGTTTGGGAGAATAGGCTATTTTCACGATGTTGGAATGAGGGTCCACAAAACAGGAGGGCATTTTGCGTTAGCATGCGTGCGACCGCTGTACAAAAAACGTGTGATCGCGGGAATAAGAATGTCGCGGGAGATTCAAATTGTATTTTTCGTAGTTTATCCTCTCGAGTTTTTATATAGAAGTTAATTTTCACTAAGGAAAAATGTGTTGTGTGTAGCAAGGACGTTAAATGACAGGGTGGACCTCCCGTTTGCGGCTATCAGGCAGATTTTGAGGCTTCCTTTGGGATCGATGTCACAGCCGGTGGAAAAATATATAGAACATATAACATAATTATATTGTTATTATTCTCATTTTTATTCATGTACAGCTTGTCGGAAAATTTGCCCGATTAAAGGGACTTTGTATGGTAGTCAGCGAACTCGAAAGACAAAGACTTGGGGTGCATGAATACTGTGAAAGTGACTCAATAAGAACAATGAGGCAGATGACAGACGTATACTTCATTGATTTTATTGAGCTCATGCTGAAAAGTAAGGATGACTTTTCTGCTGCATTTGATATTGTTTTGAGTACAAATCTGGCCGAGTACCTTAAGCGATTTCTGATATTTCAGCCCGGAGACTGGCCAGCACAGTTATACAGTCGGCAGATTATGTATGAAACACTGCAAAAATACTGCCGCACCTCCGATACTGCTCAGTGCGTAATATCTACTCCGACTGATCATGAATATGCCACACCCTTCACGTCAGTACATTCTCGGGAGGCACAAGTTGGAGAAGATAACGTAAACATCGGTGTGAATCAGCCGGCCATCTTGTCTGTTATACCGTGTATAGGGCCTTTACACATCTCTTTGAATGGCAGAGAAACTGTATTCAAAGAGTTCATGTGTTTCCTTGAAAATATCTACATCAAGCTCTTTCCACGAAGTTACCAAAATCTCCCAGGCCTTGGAGAATAAGTCTTGTTCTTCAGATAGTTTATAGCGGCTGGCTGTTCATCAGGGACGCTAGAAAAATTCAAAGTATGTAAGGACACAGAATACATCACTTTGCTGAACCTGCTTGACAATTACATACCATTTGTTTTAACAATTTACAGCACAACTTTCAAGCTTAATAACTTTTTGGAATATTTCAATGCAATGATACGAATATGGGCCATGTTCATGTCTCTTGAGCGACATCATTATGACAAAGCTCCTCTTGTGTGGATAGCAATGTGCACATACTGGGGAATTCATAACCCTGACTTATACCTCATGCTCCGTTTGTTTCTGTTAATGTTTGATGAATATCCTGTTGAAAATGCCCACAGTATCATTAGATCAAAGACTAATGACAGTGACACAGTTGAACAGTTACAGCAAAACGCATTTAAGCTTCATTTCAGGCAAAAGCAGCTCAGTGTAAATTTAAGGCATATTTTACACCCCCATCTAGCTTCACTTTCAGGCAAGCACAATTGAGTTACCTGAAAATCACGTGTGCAGACGTACTTTCACACATATTCATCAAAACAGCCCAGAATCAGGGTAAAGCAGAATTTAGAGGCAAGGGAAAAACCTTAAGGGTGGTTTTGCCAACAATCTTCGTCCCAGACCCTGTTAAACCAAAAGGACTTCCTTTGGGATATTGCAGTGAACCAAAACCAGATCCAGAAAGGGTATGTGACATTCCAGATTGTATTGTTACCAATGATACTGAATGGGTTTTGTTTGAAGGGTGCTCTCACTCATTCCACCTTACTTGCCTCATAGAAATTCAATACTGTCCACTATGTCAAAAATTACTACAACACAAAGCAAAGAGCCTGGCAATCACAGCACCACAGTCAGCAAACTAAAGAAAGTGAATCAGATGTACCAGAAGGTGAAGTTGCTTCAAATGGCACATTGGAAGATTCTAATATAAATATACCTAAGTGTGAAACAAGTAATGTGGAAGCTAATATTGTCAACATCAATAGACGAATATCTTCTTTGGCACCTATTGCACCCCCATCTCAAAAGAAACGGCAACAGCAACAGCAACAACCACAACAAACCCAAAAGGCCACAGAAGTTGTAACAGTGATTAAAACACCCCACTGCAAGCAGTGTGGTCATCCAGTAAAAGGCCATAAATGACCACATCATTAAGTATGGAAATACCCTTTACAGCCAAATCAACTTACCACCAGGCCAACTTAATCTTGACATCAAAGAGGCTCTAGCCACAAGGAGTGACCATTTCTCCTTGACAATCATGGATGATCTTGGCTTGTTCTCCCTTGCATGTCTAGAAATTAAATTGCAAGAAAATTGTCAGATCCCAGAACAGATCTGTGTAATTTTAATAGTTCCCCCTGACACGTCAATGCTTCTTTGCTTCGACTACACACAGAGGAAGCTTGGCTTACTTGAAAGCCACAAACACAACATACATGGTGGTGTAATTGCAGTTGGACAGTATGATGATATAAGTGGATTTGTGAGGTATCTTGGTCACATGCTTGCTCGTGGTTGGCATACAGGAATTCCCGGAACAAACATTTCTGTTTTCAAGAAACACATTTAGCTGACAAAGCAGTAAAGCCGTCATTATGAGTAGACATATAGTGTAAATCTTAAAGAAATTACCATAAAATAAAAAATAAGGAAAACAAAAACAAAAACAAACAAATACAAAATGGTTAGGTTTTAGTTCTTAAGCCATTTTTTTAAGCAGCTATGAGAACATTTCTGAATTATGTATTTATCGCTTGTTCATATCATGATATTTTTGGACTGGTGATCTAGGCTAGATTTTGATTAGGAAGGCAAATAGTGTACTAATTAACACAATAAAATGTAAACAAATAGTGCACCAAGACAAACAAAGAAAAAAACTTCAGAATTGAGACTGATCGCAGTCATTTCTTTCGCTTTTGATTAAGAAATGGTGGCATTATCATAGTCTAATTTGTTATCAGGAATGCTCAATGTTATAAAGAAAAATGCAAAGGAGAGTTTCCCCGATAAATCTAACCAGAGAGAATGTACGATGAAGAAACCTAAAAATTACTACAATAGGCCATTTTTTAACACTACATTCGCAGCATCCAACAATTGTAAAAGAACTCCATGCTGCAATTATTAAGCGTTCACTTTGGAGATCATAGCTACATTCTGAGATTTTCAAATCGGGAGAACGGTGAAATCGCAGATTCAAAACAAAACCAAATCAAAATATCACCGCTGACCAAAAAGAAGGATTTTTGATTATAACATTAAGCAATAAAAAATGATGTATTACATCTAGGTACTTACTAGCTGCAGTGCTTTATCCTTTCAGCTCCTCTTGCCGTTTAAACCACGGGCAGATATTCAAGCTCCTTACAACATTCAGTCGCCACATTGTCCTCGTGTCACGTTACCCACAGTAAATATCGGAGCTGATGAACGGCACACCGCAACAAAATACGCCTACTGTTGTCACACAAAATAAGTAAGCACTCTTAAGATGGTATCCCGCAAATAAAACCTAAAATTCGTTTCACTCTGAGCGAGAATTTCGGCCACAAATAGTGGACGATTATGTAAACAATCCATGGTAGAACGTTTCCTTTGTGCTCACTAGCCCACATCGACGCATGCGCACGCAAAATGCCCTCCTGTTGGTCTAACTGTTGGTCCACAATAGGGTTCTCAGATCCCGCCATCCCGCCTATTTTTTCCTGTTAATCCCGCAGTCCCGCCCTTCTTTACGTCGAAATCCCGATCCCGCCCAAATTTTGAAATTGTTTTCTATGTTCATGATGAAAGCATCACATACCTCTTATACAACGGGTAGCAGACAAACACGTTTTTATGGTCGACGTTTTTGTGGTCTCGATATCGCCACTAATGATCATAACGTGAGTTTTGTTTGTGTTATTCTGTCTTACCTTATCTTGTCCAGGTATTAGTGAAAAGTAAAGATTGACAAAGATTTTTTGTTATGATATTCTCGGCCCTGCTGTTTTTGGAAGACAACCAGCCGAATGTCTTTACGACATGTCCCTGTTTCTGTTCAAAATTTTAATAGAAGGGGTAGTTGTGCAGTGTTTAGCGCGCCGGGGTTTTGATCTGAAGGTCGGTGCGTTCCTCAGACACAAAAGTGTTCTCCACGTTGTTTCTCTACACCCAGCTGTATAAAAATGGGTTGTATCCTTAGACAAGGCTAGGGGCACAAATTAAGGTCATACAAGATCGGTCCAGTTATGAGGTCTGCAAAAATGAAATGTAGAAAAGATTTCACACTACAGTGTAAAAGTCGACTCACCGTAACAGTCTATTTCAAAGCTTTTAGTGTCTTTACTTGCCTTCAGAAAATCTCTGCTTGGAAGTGTTCTTTTCGAAGAAAGGCATTCCTACTCGCACTCTTTTCATAATATATAGCAACAAAACTTGTGATGTCAAATACCTCGTTTACGGCGAACGTCGTTACATTATCGTCCACCCGTGTTGCCATACCGGCTAGACTAACCATAGCTGTTCCAACTAACGCTCAATGGAGAGGGTCAGAAAAGTCATGAACGCAGACAAGGCCAAGAAATGCAACACGACATGTGACTTGATACCTCTTTCTTGTGATGAAAGTGACGAGAATAGAAATGTCCGAAATCAACACAAATCACCACAAAAGGACGCTTACTAGCTTGGCATTCAGGCTACCCTGCCTTGGTCGATTCATTACTTGAAAGACGACACACTTCATACCACAAAGGATACATTTGTATCAGCCTGCCCTGGTAAAATCATGTAGTCTCATAAAAATTCAAAATTGACGAGAATAGAAAATGAAAGTGACGAGAATAGAAATGTCCGAAATCAACACAAATCACCACAAAAGGACGCTTACTAGTTTGGCATTTAGGCTACCCTGCCTTGGTCGATTCATTACTTGAAAGACGACACACTTCATACCACAAAGGATACATTTGTATCAGCCTGCCCTGGTAAAATCATGTAGTCTCATAAAAATTCAAATACCGTATCCCGCTACTATTCCCTTGCGATTCTCGCATCCCGACTTCTCAAAAACACAAAATCCCGCTCCCGCTCGTAATTGAAATTCCCGCATCCCGCTCCTATTTTCAGCTCCCATCCTGAATATCGCCACAAAAATAAGCCAAATCCCGCATCCCGCCAAACCTATTGTGGACCTCTGGAATGCGTCATTCTACTACCAGGTAACCCCATTCAACTAACCCTTAAGCTCGAAAAAGCATAATGGAAATGAAGATTTCTCGTTGGAGTGCACTGTGGTTGTAAGACGACAACTTGTTAATCACTCATTCCAAAATGGCAGAGAATGCATTATTCTTTTGTCTCCATGTTAATTGGCCCTTGTTGCCTCGTATTAAACCAAATATTCCTTTCGAGGCAACAAGGGCCAATTAAAAATGAGACAAAAGAGTAATGTATTTTCCGCCATTTTGGAATAAGATGTATTTTTCTCTAAAATTCTCATCCGTGATCTCAAATGCGTATCGGTCTCATGAAAATCTGCTGTTTTTCATCTGCTTGTTTCCGGACCCCCTTCCCTTGATTCCCCCTCTTTGATACCCAATCCCATATACCTGTTACAACCCTGGTGTCCAATCGAACCTCTCCAGTGGCAGATCTAGCAAAGGGCCCACTCTCCCTTCCCACCCCTCCCTTTTACTTTTGGCAAAGAAAAGAGGGCTGTGGAGCCAAAACTTACAGCATTTTGACTCAGGGGCCGATTACATGAGGCGGGCTGGCCCGGTTAGCCGGGCGGGTTCGATTTGCCGGGGCTCGGCTGTGAAACGCATTAAAAATCAACTTCGCTTCGCGATTACCTGGAAAAATTTCAGCTCGGCTAGCTGGGATCCCGGCATCGCGATGCCGGAATCCCGGCTAGCCGGGCTGAAAATTTAGCATGTCACCGCGATTGCTGGGCTAACCACTAAATTTCGCTTCAGAGCAAAATGGTTCACCAGAAGATCGATATTTCTGTTTCTATATAGCACATAAGGGTTTATCAGACCATAAAGCTACATAAAACTGAAAATATTACACCAAAATAATGGATCGGCGAAAATACAAACACTCGATTCATGCTCTTTGATGTAGCCATCTTTTCACACGAAAGCTGCTAAATTTAGCCGCAGGCGGGCACCGGGCTGAGCAGTCATCTCGGTAGACCGAGCCAGCCCGGCTCATGTAATCGGCCCCTCAGTCCGCCTCGGCAATTTTGTTTTGGGCCTCACCTTACATGTTCTGGTTCTACCGCTGCTTTCCTTTCGGAAACCTTTATTAGCCCTTAAAGCCCCAGCATCTGAACATACACATTCTCCTCACTGTTGTTCCGTATATTTTCTATGGTATCAGTTGAGAGAATTTGCACAAACATCAAGATATTTTATGTTTGGTGATCATTTCGTTTATTCTCTTGACCTGTATGTTTGATCAAGTAGGGATATTGTAAGGAGAAAATAGGTGCTTGTCACTATTGGGTCTAAAAGGGTTAAGAACAGTGCACTTGGTTCCGGGTCTTCACTTCCATGATACGGACGGACTCCATCAAAATGACGATGTGTGTCTCTCTCTTTCTCTCTCTTTGGTGTCCGTATTAAAGAGGTTCGATTTTCCGTTTAACAGCTTTTATTTATTCGGGTTGAATGCAAATAACATCTGACGTTCTTTTCTGCAATATGGTGAAATTTATGAGGACAACCTTTGGGTCTCACACCACTGCAGTGTGGTCCCCCCGTACCCTAACTCCCTCTACCACGCCTTCCCCTCCCCGCTTGCGATATAATGTAACATGTGTTTGCAGATCGAGGAATCAGCATAATCAGTTTTCATACAAACCGGGTAAAGAGCAGCGTGACTACGTGAAATTAATTATGGCGTGACATTAAAACTGCACGCAAAGTGAGTAAAGCTCTTCATTTCCCTTTTCTTCGAAGACAGCATATTCAGCGCGTCGGTTTCTCAATTTTCAGTCTTTGCGAACATAAATAACTTCGCTGCTCATATAAATTTTTCATAGCAAATTTCAACAATTAATTTCCGCCTACATTTTCAAGTTGATCCCGGGGGGACACTCCCTTATATATGCTATATAGGTATGTGCCGCCCGATAGGGTAAGGTTTTTGAGGCGCCCAGTCCTTAAATAGGGTATCCTTTTTGGTATTTTTTTGGTATTGTAATCTTTAGATGTTCCTTAGATAGGGCCACTAAATTGCAGTATCCACCTCAACAGGCAAAGCGACAAACATATGGTCTGTTGAAACTGTACTACACGCCCGAATACACGTTATGAAGTTTAACAAAGCGATTTTAAAAGGACACTTATAGCTTGTACTTCTGTAAAATAGGGTGCCATTTCTTGGTTTTGGGCCTTAAAAAGGGTATCAATTTTCGATTTTCTTCCCTTAAATAGGGTCAGGGTTTGAGAACCTTTGCGGCACACACCTATCCTAAATTGACGGGAGTACCTCCCCCCCCCCCCGGGAAGTTGATACGCCTGTTTTCTTCTAAACAAAAACAAAATCCTGAACCTGAATAAAATTCATCAAGCTTTCAAAATTCAATAGGTCTCTATTAGAATGCTTTGTTGTTAAGGGGGCAATATACCTGGATGCCTTTTCCCCCAACGTCTTAGCCTTTTTTCTTAATTATCTCCACGGGAGTTCATTCAATCCTAACCTGCGATCAGGCTCTATTTTCGTTTCGCTCGGTGAAACATTCAGGCGGGACGGGCGAAACGAAAAATAGAGCCTGATACAATTCTTCTACGGAACGTCTGCCGCCCACTTTTTTTGATTGATTGACGTTCAACAAAACAGCCAATCAAAATTTCTTCTGCTTGCACGATCCTCGGTATGCAAATTTCCCATAACAGCAATTCGCAGAAAGTCACGTAAATGTCGGCAAAATAAGAATATCATAGGCTACGATGTATCTTCTAGGCACAAGTACTCAAATTTACACGATTGCTAACTTGAAGGTTCCGGTACTGTACATGGTTGCTCTGTCTGAGCTGAAACTGAATGAAAATTCAAAACACGACGAGGTTGTCATGTACAAAAATATGCTGCATGCTTGCTATCTCTAAAATAGGGAATGGGGAATCGAGGAACGGGGAACGGGGAACGGGGAATCTCTAAAATAGGGAATATCTAAAACAGGGAATCTCTAAAATAGGGAATCTCTAAAATGGGGAATCTCTAAAATAGGGAATCTCTAAAACGGGGAATCTCTAAAATAGGGAATCTCTAAAATAGGGAATCTCTAAAACGGGGAATCTCTAAAATAGGGAATCTCTAAAATAGGGAATCTCTAAAACGGGGAATCTCTAAAACGGGGAATCTCTAAAATGGGGAATCTCTAAAATAGGGAATCTCTAAAACGGGGAATCTCTAAAATAGGGAATCTCTAAAACGGGGAATCTCTAAAATAGGGAATCTCTAAAATGGGGAATCCCTAAAACGGGGAATCTCTAAAACGGGGAATCTCTAAAATAGGGAATCTCTAAAACGGGGAATATCTAAAATAGGGAATCTCTAAAATAGGGAATCTCTAAAACGGGGAATCTCTAAAATAGGGAATCTCTAAAATAGGGAATCTCTAAAACAGGGAATCTCTAAAATAGGGAATCTCTAAAACGGAGAATCTCTAAAACGGGGAATCTCTAAAATAAGGAATCTCTAAAATAGGGAATCTCTAAAACGGGGAATCTCTAAAATAGGGAATCTCTAAAATAGGGAATCTCTAAAATGGGGAATCTCTAAAATAGGGAATCTCTAAAACGGGGAATCTCTAAAATAGGGAATCTCTAAAACGGGGAATCTCTAAAATAGGGAATCTCTAAAACGGGGAATCTCTAAAACGGGGAATCTCTAAAATAGGGAATCTCTAAAATAGGGAATCTCTAAAATGGGGAATCTCTAAAACGGGGAATCTCTAAAATAGGGAATCTCTAAATCCACAAGCCCGAACTAAAATCTCATGTCTGTTTTTCTCTCTACCATAATTTGGAAAGGATAGATAACCCAAGGGACCCTATAAACGCGTTGCGTGACCAACTCGTCACACATCCCTTTAATAAGGCACCGTAATTGCAGATTGAAGAGAGGTATCTTTTTCGGTGTAATAAAATTGAGTGAACTGAAATAAATCACATCCTGCTGATTGTGATACAATTTATTTTTGGTTCCCTATTTTAGAGATTCCCCGTTTTAGAGATTCCCTGTTTTAGAGATTCCCTATTTTAGAGATTCCCTGTTTTAGAGATTCCCTATTTTAGAGATTCCCTATTTTAGAGATTCCCCGTTTTAGAGATTCCCTATTTTAGAGATTCCCTATTTTAGAGATTCCCCGTTTTAGAGATTCCCTATTTTAGAGATTCCCCGTTTTAGAGATTCCCTATTTTAGAGATTCCCTATTTTAGAGATTCCCTATTTTAGAGATTCCCCGTTTTAGAGATTCCCTATTTTAGAGATTCCCTATTTTAGAGATTCCCTATTTTAGAGATTCCCTATTTTAGAGATTCCCTATTTTAGAGATTCCCTGTTTTAGAGATTCCCTATTTTAGAGATTCCCCGTTCCCCATTCCCCGTTCCCCGTTCCCCGTTCCCCGTTCCTCGATTCCCCGTTCCTCGATTCCCCGTTCCCTATTTTAGAGATAGCCTTCAAGGCGCTTGAATCATTTCCCATTTCAGGTGGTATCCGGAAATATTCTCTTCCCATTTGTCACCGATTTTCTGCGTAAAAAACCTTGGGCAATTAAGAGAAATACCTTCAGTTTCATTCTTTAGAATAAAGATATAAATAAAACCGTTTATAAGCAAAGGAGTATTTTGTAATTTAATTCGAGAAGTGATAAATATTTGAAATTAGCAGCGAATTTTATCTCTAAGCAGCAGCGAATTTATTAAGAACATTTATTATAAAACTAGTCAGATCCTTTGATGTCAATGTCAGAGATCAATAAAACGACATAAGTATTAAACAATGAATGAATAAACTGAAAATCGTTATTGCGACTTGATTGCGGTTCTCGCCAAACATCAGTTTACCGTTAAGTTTACCGAATTATCGGTTGACTTGTTGATCATTCTTGGTGAAAGATACTTGCTCGTCTGCTGTTTGTTTTGTTTCGTAAAACGCGGAAACAGCCACTACTCTGTTCATGTTGTCAATACTAGTTGAAAGCCGTCAAATGAAAATTCCGCGACACGATGCGATAAAACGGAAGACATACTTCACAGTTGCTGTACTTCTCTGCTCCAGGTGAGAGACAGCTTGCGTCAAACCGAACGCCATTCTCAGGAGAGAAAGAAATGGTGACAATTCTCCTAGAACGACGAGAATTTATTAGAGCAACACATTTTACTTCGGCAGACTTGTTCCTTGGTTGTTCCTTGGCGATGGCGGTTGGATCGAAATTACTTCCGTTGACAGCTCTATTGTTAAAGGGCCAATCAGATTGCGAGATTCCCGCGGCCAAAATTTGGCCGCCGACACGAACTCTTGTGAGAGATTGTATCAGGCCCTATTTTAGCGAGCGACCAACATAAGAGAATATGAGAGCGATGCTAAAATTCGGCCTGATCGCAGGTTAATTCAATCCAAAAATGCTCTCATAGGATCTTAGTGCGAGTTCCCATAAATGTGTGAGAATTTTTTCGCGATTTTTTTATTAAACGTAAGGGAGGAGAGGGGGGGGGGATTGATAAATTTTAAGAAAATTGAAAGTTGTTAAGAATTAAAGGTGAGTTAAAATTAAATTTAAAGTTAATAATTAATAGACGGATACCAAAACAGGCCACCGACATTACCACAAGTGCTCTTGCGTTGGGGTGGCCTGTCTGGGAGTGTCTACAAAAATTTAATCCCTCTTTTATTTATTTCTTAAATCTTATCCTATTTCCTCAAAATTCAGGTATATTGCCCCCTTAATGTTGCGTTCGGTTCGAGATGTTTTTGAGCGTTGCGTTACATTCCGAAGCTGAGCTGTCAACCTCTATGCAAATTTGTTCAACGCGCTTTGAACTATAAATTTCATGTGGCGCACGCAAAAATGACACTGCGAATTTTAAATTCGCTGTTACCAAGAGATAAGCCGAAGTATTTTATGCTGTTTTACTCTAGTCTTTTTATTACCGTTTCAAACTTGGGCTTTAAATATTGTTTTTTCATTGTTTTTATTTTAATTAGGGAGTGAAATATCTAGTTTGAAATATCTTCGGGCGATACATGCTGTAGTAGCTGGTGATGAGAAGGTTTTCATGCGGGTATAAATCGGCCGGAATTTGTTACTTCACATTACAAGTTATGGTTCACACCTTTTCGGTTTACAAAGTGTTTCTGCTTCGGAGCAGAACACAACAATTCTCGAAATAAGTCGAGTTGGTTCGTTGCGACAACGACGTTCTACGCAGACTAAATCTCAAATTGACGAGTACGTCTCTTGTTTGCTGCCATGGAAATTTTTGCTTCGGCTTAGTTAAGGCAAGACTACAACGCGAATAAAATCCTGCCAGACATCAGGATACTCTCTCCTCCGCAGAGGTTCGGTGAGGCGTTATTAGATTTCTGCTGTGCGAAGTGAGCGCAGGCGCTAAACCGAAAGATCCATTGGGATTCTCTGGAGAGAGTCAAGGATACAAAACAGCGCATTCGAAGTATGTCCACTCGCGAATACAGACCACTTCAAAGCTCGGGGGTCGTACTCTCATAGTATAAGATGTATGGGTATGTGCCGCTGTTGAACCAAGGGTTTCAGTGTATCGGTGGCACACCCCCAACATATCACAGAATACACCCCCAGCCTCACAGAAGAAAGACAAACTGCATGCATGCATGCAATCGGGATTTTTTTCATGACGTCACTAACGTAACGTCATTGGCTTAAAAGGAAGATTAAGAAAGTGGTTAGGTAACTGAGATTGCATTTACTTTCACTGGGTCAGAAGGGCTAATTAACTTTTCTCAATAAACGCTTGGCAAACGTAAAAGCTGGCCTGGGTAGGCGATATACCGACGTAACTAGATCAACTGTGTATTCTGGTATGTAGTTCGTTTGTTACTCCTTCCTGTAACGAAACTGAAAGTCGGGGGCCTGGCCTGGCGGAAGCCTTATCACGTGAAGTGACACGTCCAATCAGGAGCCGCTTCCACCGTCATAGTCTTTTCACGTGGTTCATGTGATCTCCTGTAGTCTTCGCCCTAGTTGATCTGAAAGCTCGGTACTAGGGTCGGTATACGCAACAACAAGACCTAGAAGACTTTAGTTTCTTGTTATACTCTCACAAAGATAGGAACAGGCACATGTGGAAGTGAGTTTGCCGAAGTTGCACCCAAGAAAACCGGGCAAAAGGTAAGAAATGTCACTTTATTACCTTGTCGAGTAGAATACTTACATGCAAGCTAGCGGCAAAAGCAATAAGCTCATAGTATACGTAAGCTTAAAATATAATTTGGTTGTATAATGCTGGTAAGTGGCCAGTCAAGATTCACACGAGCCGTTTGTCTGTAATGTTCCTGTCAAAGACCGTCGTGAAACTAAGCTGAAGAGCTTTTTGTTGAGTAATTCAGCAACCTATTGCACCGAGAGTTCTCGAATGTTCGCGCATTTGTTTGTACCACGAAAAACTGCGACTGAAGCACGTGAAAAGTTTGCTCTGATCTTTGACATAGTTACAAAATACGCAAAAATTAACACTTCTTAGCCCTAATAATTATTGGTTTCGTAACAAAATTATCATTTATAAACGTTCTGTACAATTTCCCTCGAAAAACTGTTGTTTTGTATGATGGCAGGGGTGTTGGGGGATTTTCTATACTATCAGAATTGTGGGTCTGCATTTAGCCCATGGCTCATGATTAAAACCCTTGCTAATATTCCAATAAAGAGGTGGTTTTGGAAACCCTGACTAAGTCCAACACCCTAAAATCAGGACCTTTTTCACAAGACCCTTTAAGCCCTGCTGTGAAAATGCATATTCTCCTTACTGTTCTTCATACATTTCTTATGAAACTAGTAAGGAGAATTTATCTAAATATCAAGACATCTCATCCTTGGTGACCACTTTCGTTATTCTCATCACTTGAATGTTTGAACAAGTAGTGATGATGTAAAGAGAAGTTTCATTTTCATCACCATTAGGGCTTAAAGGGTTAAATGTCCAAAAATCTATACCCTATCCAGACCTATTAGCCGAAATATATGACCTATTTCAGACCAAAACGTCGGAAGACAAGTAGGCAAAACATTAGGGAACTTAAGCAGAGACGTTTTTGAGCCACAGATGTCGACAGGAAGTTGAATGTTTCTGTCCTTCCCCAAAGGATGGAAAACTCTTGTTCTGGTATCTGGTGGCTTGCCGTCATAGACGTCTTGGCATCAGAATGGCTCAAAGAGAAAACGTTACACTTCCAGTTGCCGTCTGTGGCTCAAGAACGTCTCTGCTTAACTCCCCTCCCCCCTCCCCACCCCCTTTGCTTGGGCAAACAGATCATATTAGGGGAGTATGACTTTCACCACCACCCCCACCAAGAGTTTGGGGTGGTTAGGAAAGGAGAGTTTAATCCATCCTCAAAATAATACATATAAATCGACAGATCTAGGATACTTTTCCTCACTTTTCCTTTATTTCACAGTGCACTGGCAGCTACAAATCTCATCTGAAAATATACTATATACAATAATTTTGTTCTATAAAAATTATGTTAATGTATAATTTTGTCAGACAGCAGGAGAAAAATACCAACTACATTCCTCTAAATAAAAACACAGCTCATCCAAATACATTTTTAGAAAAATAAATTGTTGTGATGACAAAATAAGCACGTTATTCTACACTCTAGCATACAGCTATAATTTACTAATAATGAGTCCTTTAGCATGTAGCCATCGTCAACAAGCCCTGGGAGCAATACACTAATTATATGATAAACACTTCAAAAGCTTACAGCAATTAATACCATTGCATGCTCTGTACAGCCCTGAATTTATCACCATATAAAACCTGGCCTCTAAGTAAGCTTAAGTAAATATATATGTCAAATTTTCTAAAATTTCCACTTTGGGGAACATTGAAAAGTAACGCTTGACAGCTTTCATTTCACGAGACACACAGTCAAAACCAGAAAAGAATGGAACACTAAAATTTGGAATTTTTAGTATGTCAGAAGGGAAACCAATCAAATAAAAGATACATATAAATGTAGACGATATACAGGTAAAATGGTGGTTCCCCCATCTGACTGGTCAGGACACAATTGACATGCTTTTCTGGTTAACACTATAATTTATTATTTTAGGGGTTTGCATTTACAGGCTAAAAAAACACATTGCAAGACCCACAGCTGTAGTTACTGTAATCACTTGACATGAATTAAACAGCAGAGAGGGTCATAAATTTTTGAAAACCTTCAACAGCCTTACTACAACAAGAGCTTGTACATGTAGCTTAATTGACCATTGTTTTAGCTTCAAAACTATTGCATTTATTTCATTACTTTGAAAAGATTCTCTTGCATTATTCCTGCATTGTAACTACACTGGTAGTTCAAATTCGATCATGACAATACTAACAAAGATTGATGTTGTAAACATCTATTTTTGTGAGCCAATCCCTGCATCCATGCGTACATACAAATATAGTTTCCTAAAGTACACTTGTAAGCAGCCTCTGCTTGTAAGTGTAGGAATTGATCACAAAAATTATTTGGTCTTAAGACAGTGAACCGTCAGTAGCTACTTGGTTACTAAAATCACTGCTTCTTGGATTTGCCAGCTTGTTACAAAAAATTGTAAAAAAAAGTATTAACATACTGTACATTGAAAAAATGGGCATTCTTTAAAAATGAATTATTCTCAATGCATTACTTGGACTCCCATGAGCAACAACCTCTCTAAGCAACTAAGAGACTACAATACCTTGACTTTTTTTAACCCTGACATGACCTTAAGACCAGATTTTATGACCAAAAGCTCACAAGTGACCATCTGTCCTAAGCAATCATCTTTTCTAGTATTTAAGGTTTTCACTCATGAGATGTCTTACTGGACATAGCCAGAAACTCACAATAATTTATATTGTGAATTGTACATGAAAGTCACACAAAAATAAATTCCATTAAATCAAATAATATCATAACCTAATGTGAGAAACAAATGTGAAGCCTCATGGTTATACTTCTACTTCTTGTCACTACTGCCTTCAACCAATAGGTAAAATGCATGTATGATAATGATAGAACTTGTTCAAAGAAATAGGAATTTACAGGTCACTATACACTAGAATTAAGGTTCTAGGACTCACTATTTTTTACACCTTTCGTCACCTACAAATTTAACAATGTAATTAGCAAACAAACTGTCACCACCCACAGAACACCATTGCCTCGATAGTCCAAAGTTGTTGCCCAATGTTGTCATATGGATGACAATTTGTTGTTCTGAACTTGCATCTTAACCTTTAAGCGCCAATAGTGGTCAGCATCAAATTTGTCCTCACCATATCAGTGTATTGTAACACATATAGATCATGAGAATTAAAGAAATGAACTTTAGAAATGAAAATGTATGGAGACCAGTGAGGAGAATTTTCAAAATGATGCTGGGGCCTTATGTGTTAAACCGTCTGCCTAAAACACCTTTAATACTATTACAAGTACAAACAGGTGAAGAAATGAATAAAACTTCCTGTGAAAATGGAGTCTGTGATGCTCAAAACTCAAAAGTCATCTTCAATTTAATGAGCATTTCATTTCCATATGAAAGATCATGGTTTAAAAAAAGTGTTTTCAAACATAGCATGACCTATATGTAGCCCCTTAAACCTGTAGTTGGCAAGCAATTCTCCATACCATGTAACCAGTAGGCATTTGTTTTCTCATTAATTGCTCAGCGAAACCCCTGCCTGGCATGACATGTTTGCAGCAGGGCTCTGGTAGATTCCTCATTTATAGATGTATAATTGGTGTTTTCTCTTCTTGGTGAAGAAGCATATGGAATTCTGACCTGTTGAGCTCCTTCAATTATCTCGACTTCTGCATATAAAAGATCTCGTCTTTGCCTCTGTTCCATCTGCAGTAAAAAAAAAACAGAATAAAAAGGATTTACTTGACTGTAGAATTACATGTACATGTAATAATATGGCAAATGCTACAGTATCATTGGTAGTTACAGGTACAACTGTAGGAGCCTGCAATCTACAGCATTTGCTCTTGTTTGCAGTTAATGTAAGGGATGTTTAAATGTACATGACACCAAAACATTTTTTTATACAAGTACATGTAGAAGTTCATGATGTGCATCTCGAACACAAGATGCACAATGATGTATAGCTTGATCTTTATTTGTTGACAGCATACCAGTCCAAAATCTTACAACAGTACAAGCCCTGCTAGTACAATGTACGAGTTTACCCTGGTAGCTGTACATAACAGATCAAGAAACAAAATCATCTTGTACCAGAAAGAAAACTATACAATGTACTGGTACATGCACTAGTATAAGGACACTCATGTTAAAACCCCATTAATTCCCATTTGAGTTTTCAAAACCAAGGCAAAAGCTGTAACCCTACCTACTCTGTAGGCAGGAAAGGAACTGAGGAAACCAAAGTCACTACACGGTTTATTGCATTGTACTTTTTGAACAGAAAATTACATGAACAGTGGTACCCACCATTAATATGACCATGGACAAGCCATAATAATTACAAAATACAGTCACATTAACAGGGGTGGTGATACAATCATTATGAAACATTTATTTAACTACATGTATAAAAAACTCACCTGTGCAGGAGAAGAACCATGGTGACTAGGATTCATTGGCGTGTACATATCTTCATTATCAGCTAACGAAGAAGATGAGGAAGAGTTGCTCCTTCCACTAGAATACCTCCTTGTCTGCAAAGCTGACATGTCTTCGTAACACTGATCGTGATCCGGTGTTCTTGACCTTGGTGCATTCTCTTTACTATAGCTGTAGCACCTCGTCATTTCTGTTCTTGTTGGTGCCTCCATTGGGCAGTAATCAGCATCATCAACTAGCCCTGCAGACCACCGATCTTGCTGATTTGGCAAAGATCCAGCAAAGGGGTTTCCTGCTAACGTCTTTACAAGAGGCAGATTCTGGGGACGTGTGGGAGGAACACCAAAGTTCACATAGCTGGGCTCAGGCTGGGGTACTGTGCCTCTTCTATGTTTACTGTCTCGATCAACTGGTGGTGGCATGTTACAATAGCTGTGGTCTTGTGTGGTTGCAGTCTTTGGCTTGTTGGCTCTGTTAACCTGTGGAGGACGCTTTGTGGAACGATCAATTACTGGATGCCCAGGGGATTGACTTGCAAGACCTTTGGGGTTTCAATAAAAAGTATACATTTAAGTACTGCTGTACTCTGGTAAAGGAGAGAGCCCAGGGGCGGATCCAGGGGGGGTGGATTGGGTGGCTAGCCACCCCCCTATTTGGGGTCTTTTAAGCTTAAAATCAAGAAAGGGAACAAAACTATCACCGGGGCGATTTTGTCTCGGATTGTTCTGATATCGCTCTGTAAGGTCAGCCACCTCTCTTTCAAAACTCCTGGATCCGCCACTGGAGCCTGAATTTTAAGGTTACCATATTACTGTGCATATTATATATACGTACCATTATGAACAATGCACTACTAGCAGTTGTCTCTCGTACATCATGTTCTATGTACAAGTACATAAAACGTAAAAAACGTACTTTTAGCTCTAAAATGTTGAAAATTTGCAAGCCCTTGAAGGAAATTGTCAGCAGCAACAATTTTGCATCTGTCCAAATGAATTCAAACACATCTGAGCAACTTGACAAGTCTTAAGCATTTCTTCTGTCCAAAACCAGACCTTTTCATCTACATGTAAGTTCAGCACAATAAAAATCTTACACAGCAAGAACACTGGTTAGCCTCCAGATAAGTGCAATGTGCAGTTCCAGAAATATCCACACCTATCCCAGGAAAGGTCATTCAAAATTCAGAGGGAGTTGGGGTCTCTATCAGGGATCACTCCCCCTGGACATAATAGCACCAGTACATTGCTTCTTAGTACCCGTTTACATGTATTATTAGATTTATGCCTCTGGGGATGGAGAAAGATACATGTACATGCTGTAGAGTGTCAAACATTCAGTGCATTAACCACATTACACAACATGTTTCCAAGTGATATGTGTATGATCAAAGATGAACACTATGTATTACATGGCATTGTACAGTGTATGAACACTCCTACCTTGGTTACTGTGTGATGGTGGCACATCATAGATTTCATCAGAGGTCATTGGAGGTGTATCATAAATCTCATCAGAGTGTTTAGGAAGCACATCATAGATACTCTCTTGTTTAGGAGGGACATCGTATATAGAATTCCTGGTTTCCCAGTTAGGAGGGATGTCGTAAATGTCATTTGGGTTCACATCGTCTGGTGAGTCGTCACTTAAAGATCCAGAATCCCTTGTGTTTGGAAGAGCTGGCAAAGGAGCGTTGTATCTATCCTCCTGGCCATCATTGCCTTCTGACTTCAAAGAACAGATGCTTGAAAATGAGGCATTAAGTCCAGAATCGGCACTTACTGGACGATTGGTATTCGGAAGAGGATCATAAGCATCTTTTTTGGGTCGGTATGGGGAAGGCCTTGGTGGTGCCGGTACCCACTCATGGGGATCACCTGTGGACTGTAGATTAGGAGGGACACTATAAATGTCTGACAAACGATGATCAACTTCATAAGAATGTGGTTCACCACTGCTCCCCAGTTCATTGGCTGTTGTTATTGCCCTGGGAGGTGGCACAATATCATAATCTTCACCAGCTGGGCGGGGAATTGGAACAACATCGTAATTTTCTTGAGGGTTATATGGTTGACTATGACTTGGTTTTGAAGAAACTGGTCTATGTACAGGGGGTACAATGTCGTAGTTTTCCTGTGTTGATGAACGTCTTTCAGAAGGAAGATTATCGTAAGCACTTTGACCATCATACACGTAATGTGTAGTCTGTCGCTTTGGTACAATATCGTAAAGGTCCTGTGATGTTTCTTGCTGAGTATGGTTTGGTTTGGGAACAACTGGTCGTGCAGGAGGAACAATATCATAATTTTCCTGCTCTAACACTCTTCCAGATGGAATATCATACACCGAAGCTTGTCTCTTTGGCAGAACATCGTAATTTTCTTGTGAAGTTCCTGGTTGAATATGGTTTGGTTTGGGAGCAACTGGTCGGTGAAAAGGAGGAACAATGTCGTAATTCTCTTGCTCTAACATTCCCCTCCCTGATGGAGGAACATCATACACACTTTGAGTATCTCGAACCTGTGGCGAAGGATGCCTCAATGGCACAACATCATAATTTTGTTGCAAATTATCTGATTGAACATGACTTGGTTTGGGGGCAACTGGTCGGTGTACAGATGGAACAATGTCATAGTTATCTTGCTCCCTTCCACTTGGAGGAACATCATAAATACTTTGATCATCTTGACTACAAGAAGATGTTGGCCTTGGAGGAGGAACTAAATCATAGACATCCTGCGATGATCTGTTACTAGCCTGGGATAATGGGCGAGGTGTGGGAACTGCATCGTATTCATCAGGCGGAAACAAATGATGCCCTGATTTCCTTCTAGGGGATAAAGAATTAGGTGCAGAATCACATGGTCGAGGTATTGGGACATCATCGTAATTATCTTGATTGTTCTCTAGCCCAGAGCTGAACACTGGCTGTATAACTTTCTTGGGACTTGGCAAGTTATCATACTCATCATGATGTAAAGGTCTAGGAGAAGGTACTGCATCATACGTTTCTGAAAGAACTCCTGAAAGACGTGCCTTCCCTTGCATGTCACGGATGTTAAGAGGTGACGTGGGAATTCCAGCTTGCTCAGACTGCCTTCGAAGCATCCCACGGTGAACCTGTGGAGCATCTGATGTATGTTCCGGAGGATCACTCATTGATCTTTGTTTGTTTCGATCATCCATAATGTGTTTGGGAATGGAAAGTGGACAAGGGCCTGTTGGTGACGTCAAGCTTGAGCTTGATGAAGAAACACTGGATGGTGTTCCAATAGGACTTGTTGTGCTGCGTTTGGCAGGTGCAATTGGTTTAGGGTGAGCTGGGGAGCTGTTGTACACATTCACTTTCCGACCTGCATTCCCATCTAAAAAAATGTGAGGAAAGTACAGTAAGAGTCAGAAAAGAAACATCACATGCGAAGTTTTAGTCCAACTATATACCTAGCTAGGTACATGTACATGTACATTTCATGTTACACCTGTCATGAGCTGCAAGCAGTACACACATTCACTCTCCTGTTTCACCTCATGTGCATTATTGTACAATGCTAAATTTTGGTGTGCTCCCATTAGTCGAAATCGATTATGTAACGTGATACTGTCTCTCCTCAGGGGGCGCCTATCCGCACATAGTGCCCGTTTTTGGCAATTTTCGCTCAAAATCTAGCATTGTACAATAAAAACAACAGAGTCCTTCTGTCTCAAGCCCTATATGTATGTGTGATAGGTTCCCTCAGAAATTCGATGTTCAAACGTTATATAAGCCCGTGAACTACATTCTCGGGTTAATATTTGTTGTGAACATCAAATTTCCTCAGGCAACCTATCACACGATAGTGCCTAAGACAGAACAACTCTATTGTTTAAATAGTGCATCGCAGTGTTACTTCCCAGCATTTTGGTAGGTTAATCCCTCTCCATTCAACACAAAAGAAATATTGCCTTAGTTCCTGCTTTAGACAATTATGGCATGACTGCAGCATGACTACAGTGTACATGTAATAATGAGTCTTTTCTTCGTAAGTTACTACAGTCATGCATACAGTACCGCTCGAAAGTATTGGTGCATTTTCCGCGATACTGCCGCGGTGGAATTGCAGTTTGTATCTCCGGTTTGACCTCGGGAAAACCTCGCCTAACTTCTTTGAAAACTCCGGTTTTACCTCGGTTTTTTGCGGTCAGAAATACCGCGGTAAAGAATAGGACGCGGTGGTGTTTGAATAGCCTTTTGTTTCCTTTGTTTCAAAGATTAATTAACTTCAATAAGCGAGACGTCGCGCGCCGATGATTTTATGATGTGATAGATTTCACATGATTATTGCTTTTACCGTGATTCACAAACTGTGACTCCTGAGCACTTTTGCTGAACGCTAACGTTAGTCGAAGAAAGAAATGGAAACTCGTGCCATTTGCAACAGCTAGAAGAAATAAAACGGACATCATAGAGTTAGAATTGTTGCGTTACATACCATGTGACGTTCATTGAAAAGCTCACATTTCACCGTTATGCAAATTTGATGCGCTTTTGAAGTGAAACTAACTCCGCGCTATATATCGCTATTTCTTACAAATTCTTTTACAATTGGCATTGTCTTTGAGCTTCAACATGAGTTTCATTTACTATTTCAATTATCATCGAAGGATTAAGTGCGCAAAAGATCTAGAAAGGTTCGATTTGTTCCCACTCGCTCGCACAATTTATTTTGAGACTCACAGTATGCAAATTAAAATTCAGTGCAATGCTCCGTGAACTAAAAATAATCTCTGGAAAAAACTTGCTATTTTAGTCTAATTCTCTTTCTAACATCATAACTTTTGCTTTTTAGTTCAAGTTACATTCACCAGTTTCGCTTTTGACGGCATGTTCGAGTATGGCGAAGGCATATTTCAATTCTGAAAATTTTAGCTTACGTCGCATTCGGCACGCAAATTATTCACGCAACGCTTGGCACCACATAGTCGTGTTTGCCGACTAAAACTGTTTTTTTTTTTTTTAAATAAAGAACATGTTTTACTTTACTATTGAACGTGTCAGCTTCTGTTCGTTCGCTCGAAGTTTGCTTGCGGCTGCCTGACAATCCATTCTATTGTGATTGTGCATGATTCTGGCGCCTAGTCCCGCCGTCTTGCAAAGTCTGAAACGAGAACCTCTCCTGTTGTATCGCACGGACTACCGGCTTGCTCAAAAAACATTTAAATACATCGGCTTGCTCATAGCTCTCCTTAAACGATCTAATACCAATAAAAACACGATCTTTAAAGTTCTTTATTTATAATTGCACTTGGTGATAAAAACACCTGCAATGCCAAGCCGGCGTGACAGCACACGATCGAGTCCGAAATCGGTTTTATCACGAAGCGCAATCTAGTGAAATTATACTGCTAACCTTTTGTCTATTTGCTCCTTTGAGAATATTAGTGAGATAAAGTATAAACAATGCCAAAACAATAGAAATTAGCCACTATTGTTTGGTTACTGAGGCATTGCCGCGTCAAGTCAGCCGCGGTGTTCGGTCGCTTTCATCCTTACCGAGGTTGCGGTTTTCGTCCCACCGCGGCAAATTCGAGGAAAACAAAATGGCGGCGGATGCATGAGGTATCGCCGCGTGCTTATGCACCAATACTTTCGAGCGGTACTGTAGTCTGAGGGTTAGCCTATACGAACGGCATTAATACATGTAACTCCAATTTCTGTAGCACCAAGGAAATACATGTACAGGAGTAGAATGTTTTCAGGTACTACGGAAACTCTGGAACTCCTTGACTGATGCATTAAATCATATCCTACCATTAACACGTTTGTAACAAAAATCAGAAAGATGACCTTTGACACATGTAACTGTTATATTTGTAGCACCTAATAGTTCAGATAGTCTTTTTATTTCCACTTTCTCATTTCAGTTCTGTTACCATGTAAATAGGTTTGTAATTATGTTATATCTTTTTTAGCCATGTAAATAGTTTTATAATGATTCTTTCATTTTCTTTTAGCTAATTTTGTATGGCTTCTTTCCAAAACTCGACACATTACACATAGCTACTTAAGCTAGGGGCCTAGCAAGCTCCAGGTTTCGAGTAAAAATAAAGTGTGATGATGGTCATGATGATGATCATGATGATGATGATGACTCTCCCCAGGATGGGATTCTAGTCGATCACAGGAGTTACCTAGCACTTTTTCTTTGGTACCCATTTATGCACCTGGTTAGAGTAGGACAATGTCAGGTATCATTTTTAAGGAAACAGCATGACAGGATGCAGGGTATGTACAGAGTATGTACATGTATGACAACATGTACCCCTTCCATAATGTAATACATGAAGTTTACATGAGAACTCACCTGAAGATTGATGCTGATCAGTCCTTCTGAAACCACAAACTTTGGTGAGTTTGTCCACCCAAGTCTCCATCTCCATTTGAGAGTCTGCTACCAGATAGTAAGTTCGCTGATCTGTGACAACACTGAATACAAACTTGAACTTCTCATGATTCAAATTTGATTCAATGCACTTGCAGTGAGACAGCTTTATTGGATCTTTGACTGGACGTGTTGTGTCCTTATCATTCTTGTAATAAAACAGGAGCTTGTTTTCATGCAAAACAAAGTAGCGTTTTGTCCACTGCAAAAGAGGCAAAAGAAAACTATGATCAGAAACAAGAATAGGCAAGGTATGCATGCACTGTTAGTGCACTGTCATTAAACAAGCCAGTTGATGACTCATAAGGGCTACCGCTTGGCAGGAACCAATTAAGAAAACAATGTGACAGCCGACACCAGGCATAAATATGTGACTTTCATACATGTAGTTTGCATCAAAGGTCAGACATGCTAACCACTACAGTAGACCTCTGCACCCTCAATTTGCTGGAACATACACACATTCACTGTAGTTGCTTTCATTTAAAAGCAAGACATCTAAACTACCCCCAAAAAATGTTAAATCACTTATCGACTGCCAAACAATGATAGGTCAATACTAAACTCAGAGGATTTGTGCATACATGTAATACACTATGTCTCTTTTTAGCACAACTGATATGGCCCCCTGTGGGAATGCTAACACAGGTTCCATATACTGTATAACAAGTTATATTGAGTACTTCTATGCTCTGCCAGGACAGAATACTAACTTCTTACTAACTGAACGCAAGGGTCGTACTGGGGAATACTGGCCCGAGTTCGTGGCAGTACGGACCGAGCGCAGCTCGGTCCGTACAAAAACGACCGAGGGCCAATATTCCTCAGTACCATCCCGAGCAAGTGAAGTTAGTAAGTAGTTTATTATATGGCATCATTTTTCGTACGAAGCAACACTTCCGGTAGTTCATTCAAGTCAATTTCCGGCGCGATTTCGAGGAAAGAAGCCAGCGATTTTAACTGGCTTTCGAATCAGTTTGACGATCGTTGCTGTCGATCGGCGAAAACTTGCGTGGCTCTTGAATGGAAACTGCTCTGCTTCTAATATACATGTCAGTTTTTCGTCGTCCTCTACAACACAATAGTTTTATTTGAAAATACGTCTTCGTTTATATGGGCGGAGACAATTCAGGAAAAAGAAGAATAATGAAAAGGCCGCGATAAAATCTCAGAAACGTGCTTCTCAAACTGGAAATTGTGGCAGCGTGTTAGTCCGTAATGTGAAAGAAGGAACACTCGAACTTAAAAAAAGAAGACACTGGAAATTATCTCTCCATCAAATACTGCAAGGTGTTTGCTTCAGTGGCTTTATGGAGAACTTTGTGGATGCTGAGAGCAGATTTTCATCGCACCTAACAAAGTGGTTTGTAGCGAGCTACAGCAAGAGTGGACTTGTGAACAAGCTAAAATTATTCTCAAGGATGTCCACTACAAGAGCAAAAATCTCGTTGAGGAATCAAGGTACACTGTTAGTTTAATACATGTACGTGTAGCTTTAATTTGTTCTTGTGGAAAGCGCTGACTGAAGCGATGGCCAATAATAAACTAGACAAAAACATGATCGTTTCCTTTCGATTTACAGTTGCTGATGAAAGCCGTTTGCTAGTTGTTTTGCAATTTTCAGTTTTTTTCGCCGAGAGGTTTTCTTGTGAGAAACGTACTCTTTTGTTAATGCTGAATTTTAATAATTATTGTTTAAGTGTTGGCCGATTTACGCGGCTCTTTACAGCTTACAGTCTTATAGCCGTACAAAAAAACAGTAAACACACACACAGTCACTGAAGAATGTTGGCCATGCTTTTTGATTCACTGCTGGCGAGTGTTTTGCTTATATCAAAAAGTCGGTAAAGTTAATTGAAGAGCGCTTTTTCTAAACAGCCGTGTTTACCTCGTTCATTCCGGTTTTGTACGAGCTCCAAACCTTTCCTTTTATTATCTTCTTGTGTTTTCGCAGTTTGAATTTTGCAGGAGTGGGAGCACGAAAAAAATATCCAAAAAGGACCGTTTCCATAGTAATGGTCCGTACTGTAAAATCCTGACCGAAAACCAACCAATCAGAATACTCGATTTAGACTGGAGAATTGCTTGCCATATGATAATACAGTTTATCCGGACTTGCTGAGACTGACAAAAATAAGTTCTGGATAATTGAGAGTCAGGATAACTAAATATATGACTGTGAATTTTTGTAAGGATCAAAACTGGACACATCATCAAATAAGATGTGGGCGAGCAATCATACAGGTATATGAGTTTATTTCAGGAAGAAATGGTATTCACACATGACAAAAAGACATCCATGTAACTGCTTAGCCTTGCCATTTCTCCGAGTGTTTTACAATCAGTATTACACTGGGCATTGTGAAGTAAATGGAGCCACTTTTTAATTATGAAAAACTACATGTAATTGCAATATTGTCACTAATAGTTCTTTCAACCATGACTTGTCAACATTCAGGGAGAAACTGGAACAACAAATTACACTGTCTTTCAGTCTAGATACTAGTAACCAAGGTTTCCTGTAGCACAAGCAAGCACCACAAAGAGAAAACGTGCAAGTGTCAGTGTAAGTGTGAGAAAAATGTTATAAGGGGCACGAGTTTCAAAACTGTAATATCATTTAAGATAATTAATCCAAAGAAAATGAAATAGGGCTAAATTTAACTTATTGTGAACAACTTCCCTTTTCTCACTTGTTTACTCTATTTGGTATGACTTGGTCAATCTCTGTGTATGGGAATGTGACAATACATGCACATTTAACATGGACCAAAAGATATTTCAAAGGTTATCAACCACCTAATAGATTTCAATAATAAGTGCAAAATAGTTTAAAAATCTGAGCTCGAAGTTTACAGAACATGTAACTGTAGCATTATATCTGAGCTCGAAGTTTACAGAACATGTAACTGTAGCATTATATCTTAATGGCGGGTTCATGTTACAAATGTGGCAATGTTTTATGTTTTGAATTGCATGGAGGTGCTATTGCAAAAGCCGGGAGTTTTTTTTACAATGGATCTACAAGTTACAGCTCATATGCAATTAAGGAAATTTTGCTCTTACAACAAGATAGATTTTGATTGGGTCAGGATACTCGTAAGGAACTTTTTATTTCCGTATACGCACGAAAATGTGAATTTATTATGTACGTCTGCTCGAGAAAAATTAACGTATATTTAAGTGATTTGCCAAAGGCGATGTTTGGCAAGATAAAATTTCAGGATACCCAATGACGTGACATGCAATTCTTTGCTTTCAACGCCACAATCTCAACTGCTAAAGGAAACCTTTGATCAGAGTTTCGGAAGAGTTCATTAAGTTTGATGGTCTACCTGCGGAAGTCATCGAAATCATGTACAACTCGTGGATTGCAGCTTGTGGCCGATTTATAAAACAAACTAAACCACACCGCAATCAACAAGCGCAACATTCAACTCTGTTGAGCATTTGGTAATCATGAAGAAACCCGTTTTGACGCAGCGCCAGCGCGTAAAGAAGCAGTTTTGCGGTTAGCAACGCCACCAAGATCGACGAGCGAGAAAAACATAATTATCTATTTGGGAGTTTCAAGGGCTTTTCCGAGCCAGCGACAAGGAAAATCTGATTCCCAAGTGTACATATTATTGGCCCAAGTCAAAAAGTATCAAAGAAGCTAAAAATATGATACAGAATTGAGTCAACTCGCGTTTTCTGGCGAGCAGCAAGTTTGAAATCAACATTGGCGATCGAGTTCCATTCCGATACATGATCGTTTACATGTTCATTTCACTGATTTACTCACCGAACGAAGGTTGCGTAACTTGTTCTGTGGAGGAGATTTAAAAAGGTATCCTGAAATCACAACCCCTCCATTCTCCATCTTTGTCATGAGTCTGTTTGGACTTCAGTATCTAACGCATTTAGCAGCACTACACACTTTGCTTCGTATCACTTGAGAGTCGACTCGATCGATCACTAACACTTCGCAACGCGGAAGTCGTATTGGCCCGATGAGATTCTCTGATTGGGTGATTTTAATCACGTGATCACTGTCATGAAACGCCGCTTTCAGCGGCAGCCGACCGAAAAACCCGACAACAACAGCACTAATCCGAAAGGCGATGGCAAAACAAACCTCGTGTTTCCTGCTTCCTTTCCCAAAATTGGTGCTATTTAAACCTCTCGTGATTTTGACAACATTTATGGAGTAAAAACTTCCTTAAATTCATCGGACATTAAGTGAATAGCTTGTCAAACGTGTCCACCTCAATTTGGCATTTCACAATTGGGCTCGTGGGCGTAACTAAAAGGTATTTATATTGAGACAGAATCCAGCATGATTTACGTCACTGAAAATTTGCATATCACGAAACAGATATTGTTATGTCTGAATGCCACTCGAAAAAAAATTATACTTGTGAAATATCAAGACAGAAGTACGAACTCCCGCGAAAATACTGCAAATTAGTCTCCACTTGGATCAGTCCAACAAACAAAAGATACAAACGCACTGTTAACGTCTCACTCTATATAAGAAAGGGTTAATTGTATGGAATGAGAGGGCACAAATATTTCAGTTTTCAATACCGACCTCTGCCAATACTAAATCTCTCTCGTTGGGCACAGTCAGCGAAAGTCAGTCCCGGCCACTGCTATTTTTACATGCCGCTTTCATATTCCTGTTTACTCACTGAAAAACAACATTCTTTTCACTTTCTAATTTTAATTATTTCCTTTATCAGAGAAAAACAAATAGGATTGTTTATGAAGTAAAAGAGTCGGAGAGAAGAGACTAGAAGTGAATCAAGTTAACACACTGAGGTTTTTAGATTGGATATTGTACTATGTTTGTTTCTATTTTGAGTGTTTTGGAATAACTTTTGGGTATATTGGGTACCACAGCCGTCTCCTTGGCTGACCCTGAGCGATCGGTAGTACTTGCTGGGGGAGTACCTAATTAAGAAAACAATTGCCTCGACTGTCACGACTGAATATCTTTCCGGCGTGATATAGGGCAAGTCGAGGCATATGCCAACGAAACCACCGAGATCGTGCAGAAAACCGCACAACCAAAACTTTTACTTTAAAGAACGCGTGACAAACGCTGGCCAAACATAGTCAACATAAAAATAGCAGAGGACTATAGATGATCGATGGGCGATGTAGTGAACTAAAACGGAAAGGGCTGTTACCGAGCTGTTGTTTCTTCAATGTGCCTTCTTCCCTCGTGTTCAGTGGCAATCAACGGAGGCGTTTTCACCGTCTACAAAAGATCACCGGAAGGGGGGTCTTGACCCATGCTTAATTGTTTTTCTTTGGTTGATTTAGGCCAAGTCACGCTTGCAAAGAGGTTTTCCGTTTGAGCTGAAGGCCCGCTAAAAGCCTCGTTGGTGTTGCTGAGGCTGTTTACCTTAGCAGTATTGAAGGATTCGTGCAATATTGTCGCATCATCGCTATATTCTCGTTTGTTAAGTTTGATACAAAAGTTCACGAAGTCCGTACGTGATATCCATCCTGACCTCTAACTTGTTTTACAGGGTAGGTTGTAGCCGCCCCCATGCACGTGTAAACTTAGTGTACAAAGTAGATTAGATGCTTCAGAGGATTAGGAGGATATGTTTGGTGCTACTAATTATGGCTTTACACAAGGGTGGATTTTTGTTTACGTCATGTTAACGTTTGAAGTGCTGAGCCAGCTAAAAAGGGAAGAAATTCCTGTTCTCCCATTAATTAATATATATGTGCAAGTCTTCATTTATTGGAGAAAAAAATCGTTCAATCCGGTGTTAATTATATGGATGGTAAACTGAACTGATAGAAAATCAGCAAAAAAAATTGAGAGCACAGTCACGTAATTGAAAATTGTGAACTCGAGCCGTCGGCGAGGATTTTGCATTATATCGAATTCTCTCAAAGTCCTTTGAGTATTTGCATCAAGCCATATTAGTAGCAGAAAGTGGACATCGTCTATATTGTATGTTCCGCGACGTCAGACCCGTGTTTACAGATGACTTCATGTTACACTGAACCACTCAGTGCGCGCGTTTTATAAGGAAATTTTCCAGAGGCGTGGAGGGAAAATTAACTTCCTGTTTACTGTGTTTATGTAAACTTTAATGGTTTATTTTTACTAATTGCCATCCAGTACACCATAAACAGCGGAAATTTCACTGAAAAGGGAAAGCACCGATTGCTTTGTTTCTGGGTCGTTTTGTCGCAGATTACAGGGTAAAAGGGCCAGCTATTTAAAAAGTAACGTGGAATGAAGAAAACGCTATGGCCTCTTATGATTTTATGACGTAGTAAACATGATCGCATTACGGAAAAAATTGATTTTCTTTAATCGGCATGCACCACTGCACTGGGAAGACCAAGACTCCTGAAAGCAACAGTATTTTATGTCAATGAGCCAGATTTTGGAGAAAGGTGGGAAAAATATTGAACACTTGAGACTGAAACAGAGCTTTGGAAAAGTTCGGCTGAATAATAATTGGACCACCGAATAGTTCACGTTGTCCAGTGCGAGGAGTGAGGAGGATGCCGATACACTGTATGAGTCAATTTTCTTTCAGCAGAAATGAATATTGACGTACATATGGTCACGTATTACTTGAACGAGATGATGTCATAAAATCCACAAATCCGTCATCTTTTTCTGTGACGTCACAACAATCTCAAGCTTTTGAAAATAAAGTCGCCATGGAAACATTGAGTTCTAAGAAAAAAATACCACATCGACATATGTTTTAGCGATTAATCCTCTACTGCCGGCTGACCAACGTTTGAAAACTGCACCACAAGAGCTGTAACCTTACGCATAGATGGTTAGGAAACTGGGCGCGGCATCACCTTTCCCTGTTAACTGAAAAACGGTTCACAATGACTTCTGGGATAACTGTCTCTTTTGCTTCCTCGTTCGAGCCTCATCCACACAGCTAGAGCAGTCTAAACATTTCAGAACTTCATTTTGTCTCCGTTTCCATGATTTGAACATTTGTTTCAGGTCAAAAAAGGCGATATTCACTGCGCTAGTTTAGGAAAAGCTTTTTCGCGCCCTGATCTATGCGACTGCTTGATTTTGTTGTCATGACCGTGTACTCCCGATCGGTACCTAAGTAATTCGGCCTCGGGTTCGTGTACAACGTCCTCGAAGTGTCTCCGAGTAACATCTATTCGCCATTCTTCGGTTCAAACCTTGATCAAGGTTATCGTCTTTCTTCTACCTTCGTTTTTGTTTTGCCGCTTTGCGACCTAAGTTAACTCTGTCACCAGGGTACCATATTCACAAAATGGGTAGTACAGTGTATCTACGCGAGTCGCTGGGCGAGCGGGTTAAATAAGTATTTCCAGATGTTGAAACAGTAGTATTTTCATCGTATTTATTGAAATGGGGATTTCTTCAATAACAATTTTTCAGGAAATTCTGCTAGGCGTCCCGCCACCCGGATATCCTAACGAGTTTAAATCCCGGCGTAACTAATCGATAAATCGATAGCCCAATAAAATCGATATTAATCGATTCTAATCAATCAAAAAATCGATACCTTTTTCGGTTGTGACTATCGATTTCATCGATTATTATCGATTTCCATTAATTATCGATTTCATTGGTTTTCATTTCCACTCGTGTATATCGTAATTATCTGCTTTTTTTTCAGTTGTTAACAAGATGTTACTCGAGGACATTGTGATCTCTACTTGGACCCGCTTTGTTTGTCCTGTTCATTAATGACATGTAGCGCAGTGTCGGATAACACCACATTAGCACTTTTTGCGGACGACGCCAAGTGTTTTCGTACGGGAATCCCGAAACCTCGAGTTTGCACCCGAGTTCGAGTTCGAGTTAGAGTTAGAGTTTTCGAGTTAGAGTTCGAGTTAGATTTCGAGTTAAGAATCGAGATCTTTTCCAAATGACAAATTTAAAATGGCTCAAAAGATGCTTCCCCAAAATTCACCACTTCTACATTCCTTTCAAAAAAAGGGGGGGAAAGTCGTTGCGCGTCATGTTGTGCCTTAGTATCACAAAATGCTTCTAGAACAAGTGATTCTACAAAGAGAAAAGAAGCCATTTCTGCTTTTCTGTAAATATTTTTCTAAGGGACGAACGTGAAAAAAAATGTATCTATCCGCATTACAGATGCAGATAGAGATGGTTGCCCCCCCCCCCCTCTTCCGAGAGCTTGCTCACAGGCGTCCACGGCATTTTTTTAGTTTGAGTAATACTATTTAGAGCGATTTTTTCTTTTCCCGATATTTTTTTTCCCGTTTGTCGCTGCAGTGATTGATTTTTTCTTCTGCTAAGCTTCAAGTTGAGCTTAACAGTTTATGGGGATTTTCTAACGGCTTGCGCAAATGATCTTTGATCCGACCTCAACGAACCCTTGGCGACCGATAATTACTAGGTGAAAGATTCAAAGATAGCAAGGGGGTGTGACCCCAAAAAGGACAAAAAAAAGTGACATCCCAGATAAGCCTAGGCTTAGATCTCATTGTCTCGCCGGTGCGAACGTGGATGAGTGCTGTTGTGTTCTTAGTGGAGAAAATGAGCAAAAGGAGCTATGCTGCTGTTGTATCTGGAAGCGATGGTAAGTTAATAAATTTGTTGCATCGCGTCTGATTCATTTTTTTTTTTGGCAACCTTTCGGTCGTAGCAGTGTTTGCAAGTCATACTAATTTAAATGGCCTAGATATAAAGTTAAAGCTTTAGGTGTATGGTTCTCGATCGACCCTGAAGAAACGGCGGCTTTAAATTATAATGAAAAGGTAGACAAAGTACGAAATATTTTGAGTTGTTGGAAATATCGAAGGTTAACCTTATTTGGAAAAATTGCAGTTTTAAAGAGCCTAGTTGCTTCTCAACTTGTCTACATTTTGTCGCCATTACGTACTAATGAGAAGGCAATTAAGGAGGTAAACAAACTCTTCTATACGTTCCTTTGGAATGAAAAAGGTGACAAAATCAAACGAGACATCATGATTAATGACTACTCAAATGGTGGCCTCAAGATGATTGATATACAGTCTTTCAACAAGTCCCTAAAGGCCACGTGGGTAAAAAAGTATCTGGATAAAGAAAATCAAGGGAAATGGAAACTTTTTTTTGATAAAGAGCTCCAGAAATATGGAGGCACATTAGCCTTCATGAGTAATCTGAACAAGGAAGACACGACTAACCTTCTTAATGTCTCAAACTGTTTCATCAGTGAGATTCTGTCAATTTGGTCCGAAGTTAATTTTGAAGACCTTATCACGTCGGAAAACCAATTTCATGACCAATGTCTGTGGTACAATTCACTCCTTAGAATTAATAACCTCCCGGTTTTCTACAAAGATTGGCTCAACAAAGGTATCAGAAAAGTAAAGGACTTGAAAGATAGTCACAACAACTTCTTATCTTTGACTGATTTTCAGAGCAAATACAATCTCCCCACTTGCCCCCTTAAGTTTTATGGACTCCTCTCTGCAATCAAATCCCTCTGGAGCAAATGTAAGGGCCTTTGTAATCAAAATCCCAAATATGAAAGCTTCCTAGAAAATTTTTCAAAATCTAACCGTGCAAGCCGTCTCATATATGCTAAACTCATATCAAAGAAATCCATTGCGCCAACTCAAAATCAACAAAAATGGATTAAGGATTGCAACGAAGACGACAAAGATTTCGATTGGCCTAAAACTTACCTGCTAGCTTCTAAATACACAAAAAGTACAAGACTTTTAGAGTTCCAATTTAAACTATTACACAGAAGAATAGCAACAAACGATTTTCTAAACAAAGTTGGACTAAAAGACAACTCAAAGTGCTCTTTCTGTGGAAAAGAACAGGAGAAGCTTCGGCATCTCTTCTGGGAATGCCCTAAGGTAGTCGTCTACTGGAACTCCTTAACCGCGCTGTTAAATGGACGCAATATTATTACGGACAACTACAAATTGGAAATTTCCGTTGCTTTAGGACTGAGGCCGGATTCTTCAAACCACCATCACCAAATTAACTTTTGCTGTCTCTTAGCTAGATACTACATCTGGATTTGTAAAAAGAAAGAAACTGCTCCAAGAATAGAAGGCTTCATAAAATACCTGAAATCTGTGTACGATATCGAGGTTAAAACTGGTGCTGAAGTACCAAAGAAATGGGAGATTTTGAAGTCTTTATTCTAGAAAGTGCTCTCCTCTACCTCCCCTGCAAGAAGTATACTTCATTATCTAGCCAGTGTGTTACAAGCCTTGCAATTTCTGCTATTTAAACTATGTCTTACTTTATCGACTGATTCTGTTTGCCTAACACCATTTTTTGCATACTGCGTTGTTGTTTTTTTTTCTCTACATAACGTAGCTTGTGTGACGCCCCTTTTTTTTAGCAGCTTGTAAATTGTTGTTTTGCTACTTGTTACTGTCCATTTTGTAAACTTTCTGTGTACTTTAATAAAGGATTGCTTGACCCAAAAAAAAAAAAAAAAAAAAAAAAAAAAAAAAAAGTCATACTAATTGCCCACGTGCTTTCATTTACAGGGTCGTCGGACTCCGATCCAGAGTTAATTTCCAGGTGTGTGTCTGTTATTTTTTTAACAAAGTAATTAATCACAGATATAAAAAGGTGTGGGAAGGCCTGCACGACTCTTACTTCACGTCTTTGTAAGCCGCGCCTTAGATCACTCGGTCTTTCGACCAATTTAGCTTCTTGTATTTTTGTAGTGGGTTAAGTCTGGAGGATTTTTAAATGGAGACTGAATAGAGCCGTGAAAATTAAGGCGTCGCATTTTAAGTACTGTTACTGTGTAAAGGTCATGTCTGCTATTTGTATGACGGACTCCTGCGGCTCTACGCCTGTTTGTAATATTTGACCTTTGCTCGTCTGTAAAGCGACTTCTAATGCCGCTCTTTGCATATTAGATTGTTGAATTTGGCTCGTTTACGGACTTGATAGGTTTTTCAGCCTTTAATGCTTAAATTTCTGACAATAAAGGATCCGAATTATTATCTGCAACTTGACGCATTATTATCTGCATTTTAAGGACTGTTACTGTGTAAAGGTCATGTCTGCTCTTTGTACGTGTATGACGGACTCCTGCGGCTTTACGCCTGTTTGTAATATTTGACCTTTGCTCGTCTGTAAAGCGACTTCTAATGCCGCTCTTGGCATATTAGATTGTTGAATTTGGCTCGTTTACGGACTTGATAGGTTTTTCAGCCTTTAATGCTTAAATTTCTGACAATAAAGGATCCGAATTATTATCTGCAACTTGACGAGTTTCTTTGTTTGTAGTGCCGGGCCCGGCTAATATTATCTTAAAAACTCTGTTGCAGGATGTAGGGTTTCGCATCACGGAGTGTGATCTATAGACCCATCTCGAAGACGTCAAGTTAGGGTTAGGGTTAAAGACGTGAAGTAGGAGTCGTGCAGGCTATCCTACACCCTTTTATATCTGTGATTGATTGTTTATTGGGAGGCCCCGTTCTACTTCATCTGAGTAGCATCATACGTGAGCACTTGAACCAAACATCAAAGAGGAGAAAACAACGAGCAATGCGCACCACATTCAAATCGCCTACACGGCCAATTATGCAAAAACTATGTGCATGCCTAATAACTTACAACTCCTCATTCTAAACGTCCACAAAAGTGCCTAAGACTGGCCTTGAACCAATGCCGCCCAAATAAGTAAACGTGTGAGCATCGTTTATAAGGTGATTCCATCGAAAAAGAAGTTGTGATGAGAATTTGTTGAAACTTTGCACAGTTACTAATTACACCTAGTACATGAAAAACATAAAATAAAAAGAGGGGATCACCGTGTCTGATTTCACGCTACGGGGCTGTAGTATATTAGGTACTTTGCTATCTTTAGACAGCAATATGAAAAAAACCTATCCTTGTACTAGAGACACCCATTACTTCAACAAAGTTATAACTAGCAATGAAATATAAGCATTATTCTTATGACAGAAAAACAACGTTACAGTAAAATGTCTTAAAATTGCCGTAACAACTAAACTACTTTGAAATAATAGGCAAATCGAGCGTCTGCACGGTTGCAGTGAAACGCCTAAAATCTGACTGTAACAGTGAATCAACCGGAATATCTCAAAAATGAATAATGAAAAATTCTTCAAATTTGAATATATCATGTAAAGTCGTATTTTCCTTAAATAAATGGAATAAAAAAGAGGGGTCACCGAGTTCGTTTGGGAGAAAACGACCATTTATTTCTCTGAACAGCTCAGCTTCCATAGAAAACCTATCAAGTTCCGAACGCGCGCGCGCTCGTGCGCGCGCTAATCACGCAAAAAATGATGCGCAGAAAGAATGCGCAAAGCAATTGAATGGAATCACCTTATAAGCACTCAATAAACACCACAGAGGAATAGCAGGACCGAGGGATTGTTAAATGTTCGCATAAATCACCGAGGAGTCCGGACCCGCCAAAGAAGATCAGACCCGCCGAGGAAACCAGTCAAAAAAGCGCCGCCATCACGAAACTTCCGGACCAGAGGAGCAAAGTGAGCAGGACAATGCGTACTACATTCAAAGCAACTACACTGCAGTTTACGCAGTTTATGAACAATATGTGCAACCTAACAGAGAGTGCTATAATTTCAAAGAACGCAGTCTAGACAAACACACAGCTTCAAACAGGAAAAGATCGAAAACCACATTTGACAGTTGGCTACCTTTGGGTAGCCAATAGAAATCCAGGATTTTCGATCCGCACAGTGGGTATATATACACGACAGAAAACCTATGCCAAACAGAATGTCTTGTCATTCTCGCAAAGTACACGAGCTTGAATAAAGCATAACTCACAAAGCCAATACCGGCAACTGATGAGACCCATGTGGAGGGTCGAAACCATGGTCTTGCCTGTACATATTGGCATATTTGAACACGCAGTCAATGGAATTGCTGACCGCAACAGGAGGAAAGATATCTAGCTCCTAGACAGGAAACTCACAGTTTCAGGAGGAGTTAGTCACACATATTTGACTGAAGCTGAGTTCAGCCATCTATTACACGTTGCATAGCTCTAAAGAAGTTACAACTTCAATTTCTTGACGAGATGGGTCTATAGATCACACTCCGTGATGCGAAACCCTACATCCTGCAACAGAGTTTTTAAGACAATATTAGCCGGGCCCGGCGCTACAAACAAAGAAACTCGTCAAGTTGCAGATAACATTTCGTATCCTTTATTGTCAGAAATTTAAGCACTAGAGGCTGAAAAACCTATCAAGTCCGTAAACGAGCCAAATTCAACAATCTAATATGCCAAGAGCGGCATTAAAAGTCGCTTTACAGACGATCAAAGGTCAAATATTACAAACAGGCGTAGAGCCGTAGGAGTCCATCATACAAATAGCAGACATGACCTTTACACAGTAACAGTCCTTAAAATGCGACGCCTTAATTTTAACGGCTCTATTCAGTCTCCATTTAAAAATCCTCCAGACTTAACCCACTACAAAAACACAAGAAGCTAAATTGGTCGAAAGACCGAGTGATCTAAGGCGCGGCTTACAAAGACGTGAAGTAGGAGTCGTGCAGGCCTTCCCACACCCTTTTATATCCATTTTTGATATATTGGTAGGAAGAGCGAGATATGTTCATTGTTTCAATGCCTTACAACGTGTACATTACATGTAATTTACATCACCAGCATTTTGGGCATTGTTGATGCTTATAGGGCGTGTGCACGTGATGTTATTGACTCTACTACAATGCAACGCGCGCTTTTGTTTAAGTTGTGAAGTTTTCGAAAACTTTGGGGTTTCGTATCATACGGAACCTTCGCTGATACGCGCCTTGCATTGTGGTGCTTGCGTCGTAAGTGAAAAGAAGCCCATTTCTATTATTGACCGTATGTACAGCAGTAGGCTATGCTTTTCTTTTTAAGATTTTAATTAGTACATGTCACCTCTTTTGCAGTTTTTGCGACAAAAGTCAAACGCTTATTGCAATAACAAGATTGAATGTTGCAACTGGTAATAGACGGAAACTATAAAGCGATGAAATGAAATTGTTGTTTAAGTGAAATGTAGGAGTGAAAAAAAAAACAGAAGAAAGGGATACACTGATACGCCCAGTTTGTAATTCTTGCATCTTTTAACTATCGGCACACCAACATTAAAGCGGTACTATGATAAATAAAATCACTTTTATTTTTTCTTCGAAACATTTTAAACCTTAATTTCAACAAGAAGACTGTTTATTTAAACTGCATTTTTCCGATTTAATAGTCCGCCATTATTACACCCGAAAGGTTATAATGACGTCATTCACTCAAGAGCTTTAGAATGCAGCGCGTGTGAAAGTGCCTTATTTAGTATGCAGCACCGGAGTTTTGAGCTTTCAGACTCTCAAACTCGTGTTTTGCATAATTTGTAAGCTGTGTTCACGCACTGCATTCTACAGCTCTTGAGTGAATGATGCCATTGTATCCTTTCTGGTGTAATAATGGCGGACCATTAAAACGGAAAATTGCAGTTTAAATAAGCGGTCTTCTTCTCAAAATTATGGCTTAAGATTTCGCTTGGGGAGTGCTTAGTAAACATAGCTTCGAAACCCGAGGAAAAAATAAGACTGAGTTTTTGATCGTAGTACCACTTTGAGTGGACACTTCTCCTTTTCCCTAGGTTGTCCCGTCATGGAGGTTCCGCTGTAGTGCATGTACTGTTAGAGGAAGGCTTGTTGATTAATAAAAGTTTGCATTTTTCAAGCACTGAATAGCCGGGTAACATTTCAGGTTTCTTTCTAGCTGTGATTTTGTACAAGAGTCGGTCAGAACTTCACGCCATCGCAAGGGCGTCGACGGGTAACAAATTCTTTTCAAGGTATTCCACCTTCCGCGTGCATAGCTAGCGCCAGTCCCCAACCGCGTATTAGAAATCCGTCCTTCACTGCAAATACCTTTCCGCTACAATTGAACTAATTTTTTATTATCGATTATCGATTTTAACGTCTCTTTTGCTAGGAACAGTAACTCGAACTCGAACTCGAACTCGAACTCGGGTCTAAACTCGAAGGTCCTTCACTCCCTTTTCGTACAATAAGATCGCCCTTGGACTGTGCGCAATTCCAGAGGGATATTGACACCTTAGTAGAGTGGAGCTATGCATGGAAACTGGCATTCAACTTTGACAAGTGTTCACTCTGCACGGTGACAAAAAAGCGTAACCCAACAATTTACGATTACAAGATGAACAATAAGATCATTAAACGAGTCCTAAGCCAGAAAGATCTCGGCATCGTCATCACCAGCGACGCAAACTTCAAGGAATACATCTATTCTCAAGTTAGCAAAGCCAACAAAATGCTGGGCTTCATACGGCGCACACTAAACAGCAGAAGTGATCAGTTTCTACCAACTTTTAGATCACTCTACTTGGCTTTTGTCCGCTCTCATCTAGATTACGCATCAGAGATTTGGAGCCCTAAAACCGTAACATTGATAAAGATGATAGAAGGGGTACAAAGGCGAGCCACTAGACAGATACTACCAGGACTAAACTATAATGAAAGACTCCAGAAACTTAATCTACTTCCTCTTGTTTATCGAAGAGAAGTTAAAGACTTGACTACATTTTATAAATTAAAATGTGGATATTATAACGTACCAGTTGATAACTATTTCGAATTTTGTGCTGACAAAAGACTTAGATCGTACTCAAGCAATAAACTTAAGCTTAATGTATATAGAACAGAACTTTTCAAAGCTACTTTCTTTAACCCTTTCCCGTCCGATTTTTTTCCTTAAAAAACGCATTTTTTACCGTTAAAGCGGTTTTTTGAGTGCTATGTTGCCAAATGCCACTAAACTTTGCTACAAAAGCGTTTTCTTACAATTTAGCTAGATTTTGAGCCAGCTTCTGTTGTAAATTGTAGAATATTTTGATTTCACGCATGCGCATAAGCCAAAATTTGGACTTCTTTTTTTTTTTTTTTTTTTTGCTGATTCATTTCCAATTTTTTTCTCGCTTCTTTTGCTTTCCTTTTTCTCTCCCTTTATTTTCTCTTTATCTTCTACACCTTATCCCCTTTCTATCCACTGGAAAAGTTTTGGCCTCAGTCCTTCAAAAAACCTGGAAATGGAACATTGATCAACTAGGTGACTTGGCCTATTTTCCCCCAACTTTGCACCCAAAATTGGACACGTTTTTTCTGGTATAGCTCTACCAGAATTTAGTCGATATTCAAAATGGACACACATATTGATGGATCTGTCCTTGCTGTATTAGCTGCTTATCAAAACAATTTGGTAACGTCAAAAATGATGACATCAGGAGTGGTTCAATGGTTCCCGACGTTAACGTCGGGAAGATACTAGTCTTGACGGGAAAGAGTTAACTAAAATATCTCAAATCGTTTATCATGACAAATCTTACTCGTTTGAGACTGATTTTGGTTGATTTATCAGGTTTAATGAAAAAAAAAACATATTTGAAACAAAATGTCCTTTTCGTTAACCCTTTCCCGTCCGATTTTTTTCCTTAAAAAACGCATTTTTTACCGTTAAAGCGGTTTTTTGAGTGCTATGTTGCCAAATGCCACTAAACTTTGCTACAAAAGCGTTTTCTTACAATTTAGCTAGATTTTGAGCCAGCTTCTGTTGTAAATTGTACAATATTTTGATTTCACGCATGCGCATAAGCCAAAATTTGGACTTCTTTTTTTTTTTTTTTTTTTTGCTGATTCATTTCCAATTTTTTTCTCGCTTCTTTTGCTTTCCTTTTTCTCTCCCTTTATTTTCTCTTTATCTTCTACACCTTATCCCCTTTCTATCCACTGGAAAAGTTTTGGCCTCAGTCCTTCAAAAAACCTGGAAATGGAACATTGATCAACTAGGTGACTTGGCCTATTTTCCCCCAACTTTGCACCCAAAATTGGACACGTTTTTTCTGGTATAGCTCTACCAGAATTTAGTCGATATTCAAAATGGACACACATATTGATGGATCTGTCCTTGCTGTATTAGCTGCTTATCAAAACAATTTGGTAACGTCAAAAATGATGACATCAGGAGTGGTTCAATGGTTCCCGACGTTAACGTCGGGAAGATACTAGTCTTGACGGGAAAGAGTTAATCGTATACCATATCTATGGAACAATTTACCCGATAATATTAGAATAAGCAACCTTGGATTCACTAGTTTTAGCAGACAATGTGAGAATTACTACAAAAATATAGGTTTTGATCCTGACAATCCCAGAGCTACATGGGTGTCATGATGTTCTAACTCTAATTTTTGCTATATACTTTTCAATAATTAATTATTAGTCATGGGCGTGAGAATTTCAAATTTTAAATTATTGCTACATTTCTCTAAGATTTTTCATTATTTTGTTCAATCTTATAACTGTCCTGTAATTTTAAGGTGGACTAGCTCGAATGGTTCGTTAGTTCCTCTCTAGTCTTCCTCTTTTGCACATATTTATTTTTTTTCTTTCATTGTAACTTACTATATACGTACTTTTTATTTATGTGAATCTATATATTTTGTTTATATTACTTTGTGCAAAGAAAATGGGATAAAATTAAAATTAAAATTAAAAATTACATATTAATTTATTTCAGCAATGTGAGTGAAACAAGAACATAGAACAAGTATCCAAGCCCAGGGTTCAAAATAAAATCAGAGCTTTTAGCCTAAAATTGTCGGCTTTTTTCTCTTAAGGCTGATTTTTAGCCGCCTGTCAAGATGAATGGATAAGCACCATATGAAGAAAACCCATTTTAACAGTTTTTTTCTTCACGTTGCGTGACACGATGAACTACATCAAAACGTTCCAATCTTAACGAGTTGCTTTACGAAAGAACCACGTTTTTGTACTTTTTTAATTGTAGAGTAAGTAATTTCTCATTAAAGGTTCACAATTTCTTCGAAAGTTGCTGCATAAACACACTGCCCGATATGCACTGTGTGCGAAATGTAATTTGATAGCATCCTAGTTTTTTTCCAAAAACTTACCGATCTTAGAACTTGCCTTCTCGGGAACGAAAACGCTTTTCCCTTGAATGAAAAAATCAAATCCTGTTCGGAATTTAATGATTCTCTCCTGTCCGAAGTTTCAACGTTTTAGTTTGTTTGTCAATTTGCAAATTGGATCAGTCCTTTGCCGGAGAAAACAAAGGCCGCCACACTGAAACACTTAATTTACTTAGGTCTCCGGAAAATTAAACTACTGGACGAGAAGGCGAAAGCACACACAAAAAGTGACAAGGTGCTAAGAGGAACAGGAACAAACACTCAGGTAACAAAGACAATCGTGAATGAAAATTTGCTCGGTTTCTAAAAGAGAACTGAATTGCTGCGGCACTGCAATCCTGTGCCTGGCCCATTTCCTCAATTTGGTCGAGTTACTGAACACGTATGACGCCACGTCGGAAAACAAATAGAGATAGTTCCAAGAACGAAGAGGTGATTTACGAGAATCGAGACAATGATTGATGACATTTTACAATTTAGAAAGCTTTTAAAACGTCATCTAATTCGCTTTAGGCATGTGTGTAAGTGTAAGTGTACCTGTTCCAGCGACGTTGATTTCGCCGTTCAGGGCATCTCATTTTTTCGATTTCTCCGGTGAAAAATCCCTGGCAAGTGTGGTCAAAGTGCCGGCTGCTATTTTGAACCCTGCAAGCCTGGTATTAACGCATTTTTAACAACACCAAAAAAATATAAAAGCGAGATAAGAAGAAAAACGTCTCTTTGATAGGCTTGATTCTCGAGCATCGTGCCTTCTTAAGTTAACGCATCAAAAGTTCAATTGTGCGAATTGTCATGACTTTGATGAGTCCTTATTCCCGTGTCTCAGAACAATGAATGCCAAGGCTTCTTAAGGACGGTGCCTCCTTTTGTTACTGCGCATACGTTCTGCGCATCTCGGGATATTCGGGTTTCTTACGGAATTTGCACCGCTAATGCAACAATATTTTTGCGCGGTTCATGAAGTGTGGAAAAAGTACATCTTAGCAAGGGCTATCAAAATCCAAAAAGAAAATTGGGGGTAACCACGCATTTTTCAGAGATAATTGAGCTTAAATTTTGAAAGATATTGCCATTTATTATTCAACAAATTGTCACTATGCCCATATATGGTAAGGAAGCCCTCAATATCTGTCATCCTACATGACAGATATCCTGCGATATACGTAAATGACCATATTTGGAAGTGCACTGCAGATTTTCTTTCATTGCTTGTTTGGCGGCCATTTTGAAAAGCGAGGCAGTTTTAGCAGTGTTCTCCGCAAATTTTAACTCTCTGGAAGAAACTTTCCACGATTAAATGCTCTCAAAAAGTCAACAAGTATTTGCTGCAGGTGACAAAGATATCCAGAGGTTGACTTGGAATTTTCATAGTGAGAACTCAACCAAGAAAATGCTATTGCGAACGAAGCAGCACACTTGCTCACGGAAAGTTGAAAAGACTAAAGTTGAAAAGATTTTAATTCACAGGAAGAGGACTCGGTAAGGTAGCAATATTTTTTTCCTTTGTCTTGTCATTTCCAAACATGAGTTTGTAAATAAGTCTTTTTAAGTGAACGGTAGTAAACTTCGATTTCTTGAAGTTCTGTTTTGATTTTTATTAAGCTTAAGCTTATGTGTTGCTAGCTTTTAGCGTTTTTATCATAGAGCCGTAGTTTTTCTCGTTCTGAAAATGGTAGGCGATGGGAATTTGTTGAATAATAAAACAATTATCCTGCTCAATCTTGCGGAATATCCCCTGATTTAGCCAACTCGGCCTACGGCCTCGTCGGCTAAGTATCAGGTGATATTCCGCGCGATTTCGCAGGATAATTGTTAAATATTCTTTGTATTCTAACGCTTTTCTAGAATTATGGTTGCTTAATTATCTCTAAAAAGTGCGTGGTTACCCACATTTTTCTTTTTGGATTCCAATAACCCTTGCCAAGATCTGCTTTTTCCCCACAGCCATAAATACATCATTCTCTATTAGGAGGCACCGTCCTTAAGTCTGTTATGAACGCCCTTGCTGTAACGGCGGGGATAACAACATCCAGAGCTACAGGTATGTTAACACCACCACCAACTCTCCATCTCCCTCTCGGATCGTTGAATGGTTCTCCTGTTACCGTGCTGTACACGAGCTAGGTATAAACAAAGTATAAAAATTACATTTCCTTCATTTCCTTATGAAACATTCAGCTTATGCTGATTCTTTCAACACAATTATATGTTAAAGTTCGCTACCTAGACCATGCACTTACCATTTGGATCCATCCGCTATGGGCCATAGAAATGGAACGAGCTCTCCTTGAATGTGGCCTAGCTGCCCTCTGCTATTGCAAACTTTCAATGTTTGTCCTCTTGATACGATTTTCTTAGATAGCTCAAAATGCTCTCCAACTTCTACATCAAACAAACATTCATGGTATCCTTTCGATCACTAACGTGCACTACCGATCGAGACATGCTGACAATTGAGTACAACTCTGTAATTCGAACCGAGTCTATAGTGCTATTGGGGCCCTCACTCTTCTCGTTAAAAATCGATAAAAATCGATACTGTTTGTAGTGGAAAAGTTGTGACAATCGATTTTTATCGATTACCGATAGTAATCGATAGTAATCGACCGATCTGATCGATTAATATCGATTTATCGATCAGCTTTCCGATGATCGTCTCGATTTTGATCGATTAGTTACGCCTGGGTTTAAATAGAAAATCGCGAATCGGACTACTCGGCTTTCAGGTGTCCCTGACGATAAGCCGCGCCACGTTCGTCCCCTGCTTTGCAGTGTTTACTGTTACCGTGCATTTCTTTCGCAGTTCCGCTGTTAAACTAGGCTATCTATATACTTAATCGCTGCAAATGGATGACTCGGCCTGATATCTTTCAGATGCAAAAAACGCGGGGGGGTGCGGTAGTGCATGCAGTCTTCGTCTGGCGTCTTGAGCGGCGACCTGAGCCGTCGTCGAGAAAAAGAGCGACCTTCAGATCAGACTACGAGTATTAGATTAAGAGTACGACTTAAGTTTGAATTTCAAACCAGTGACGTTTCCCTAGCTCTCACTCCCTCGTGTTGTCTACGAGTAGAGAAGTTAGCTCCAGGAATAGGTTTGCTATGTCCTGGACGTTTAATGTAGTGCCTACAAATTGGAATTGAAAGCTCGTACTCGCACTCGAATTTGTTGTTCTCTAATGGCAAACTTTTGGGACGGTCCTATGTTGGGATGAATTCGGAAGTAAGCAAAGACTTTGCAACTGTGATATGAAAAATTGCTGCTCCTACCAGCAGTTCAAAAAAGCTAATCGGCTCCCCAGATGTGACCAAAGTCTTGAAATAATTCGAAACTCAGCCAGCCATCAAATCGGCGAGGAGTTTTGCGAAATCTACGTTTTCACTTTCACAGTACTTTCACAATGCTGTCTGTTTTCGTGTTCTATCACGTGGGTTGTCTTTCTTGGAGGCACAAGTTGAAAAAAGAAAATCCTCTCCGGCGGGGAATCGAACCCCGGTCTCCCACGTGACAGGCGGGGATACTCACCACTATACTACCGAGGACAGACAATAAACGATGGTGACTTTTTTTGTTCCAATAATTTGTTATGAGTCCTATGTGTGCCTGTCCTGATTTGACTATGTGACTGCGTGATGCGGTTCTAGTCAAGACCCACATTTCACCCTTGCTGACCATAGAGTCTCTAGTGGCTCAGTGGTAGAGCATCCGACTAGATCCCGGAGGGTCGTGGGTTCAAATCCCATCTGGAACTCGGAATTTCTTTTTCCGAGTTTTTCAGTTATTGCAAAATTTATCATGCTATATTTCTACAGAAAGACTCACTTGGCGGTTGGATGGTTGCATCTCAGGTATGCTTTAATGTGACTGCGCGATGCAGTTATGAGTCCTATGTGTGCCTGTCCTGATTTGACTATGTGACTGCGTGATGCGGTTCTAGTCAAGACCCACATTTCACCCTTGCTGACCATAGAGTCTCTAGTAGCTCAGTGGTAGAGCATCCGACTAGATCATGGAGGGTCGTGGGTTCAGATCCCATGTGGAACTCGGAATTTCTTTTTCCGAGTTTTTCAGTTATTGCAAAATTTATCATGCTATATTTCTACAGAAAGACTCACTTGCCAATAATTTGTGTTTGTAATGTTGAAAACCAGATTAGTTTAAAATTCCGTGATGCCAATAGCCAATTGAAATCAAGAAGTATATTCTAATATTTGTATTTGTGTGTCTTATTTAATGTCCTCCATGTCTTTCTGCTTATTATTGTTATTATTTTTATTGCTCTTTTTTTTTTTTTACATTGCCCATGTCACCCAAGAACTTGGCAGCCTGAATCATTTGACGTTTTGTCTTTTGCCAGCAATTCGAGATCATGGGCCACGGTGCGCTTGGAATTAATAAAGTGACTCTTGTTGTCCATCGAAACACTGCACTCTTTTGTTTTGTTGGAACCTTATTTTAATACGAGAACGCTGAGCTTGAAAAAGATGACCAAGGGGATTATAATTAGTTTCTAAAGAAACTGTGGTGCTGCGTCGGTGGGGAGGTGAAACACAAAATTTTGGATTTATCAATTGAGTTGATAAGGTAAATTGGCCACCGCAAAGAGATTCCTCGTCCGAGATGATCTAACTTTAAGAACATACCAAGAGTGTTGGGGTGTATCACACTTTTATTTCTTTCCTAAATCAAACCTTACTTCTCCAAAACTTGATTGTAATTCCGCCTTAAAAATGACAAGAATATTAAATGTAACAGGTCATGTTTCTTCCTGAAAATAAAATTCGAGAAGAGCAAATATATGCCGTATTGCAATTTTCAACTTCGTTTCACAATACGTGCAGCTTGATGTCAATAACAAAGAGGCCTTTGACGTGATTTACTGCAAAACAATTTTTTTTCCACAAAAATTAGAACGTTTTAAGAACATTCCAGCTCCATATTCCCCCCAAGAAGAACTTTTAAAACTGTACGTTTAACATCAGCTATACAAATGCAGGTTATTATGTGTTCTTAAATTAAAGAGTGTACATGTGCATTCAAAGTGAAATATAATCAGATGAAAAGAAAGTTAAAAAACTTCAAGGTTCACTGCCATGAAGGAGAAACTAAAAAATAGAAACAACATTGGAAATTAGTGAATTAAATTGATCGAGCCGGCGCGTGCCCAATAATGTAATGCTTTGTGACGTCACGGTATTATCATGCTGTCAGTTTCGAAAATTTACATTTTGTTCCTTCAGTGGTTATGGCGGACAATGGCTCTCGAATAATGCAGCTGCCTCTGTTTTAACGAGAGACGTAAGAAATGCCGTTCCTTTTAATATCAAGTTGAACTTTGATCCTACAATATTGTAGCTTTCAATTGACAAACGAGTTGGACAAGTTAGAAGAAACAAACTCGCACTTGCAGTGTGAGAATCGGTTGTGTTTACAGTTCGTGATAGACTTGAATTCGTATGAAGCTTACTCTCAGGGTGAAAGATCTTGAGCCAATGAACATGGTGTAGGCAAAGCCTCGAGTTCTTGATCAACAGCTGGACTCGGAAATCGCCGTGTAGAACGCGTGGTGGTGATTGACGCAAGAAAAGCTGCACGTTTCCTCCATCTTTTTCTACGGAAGGTCGCTGGATCGCCCGGCTGCTATGAGCGAAACTACTGCTGCGAACGAACCGTTCATATTAGACCATAATAGTCTTGAAAACCCAGCGAAAGAAACGTTGGATGACAGCGGCAAAAAAGGGTAAGGAAAGGTTATTTTACTGGATTACAAACCGCCAAAATTAGATCGAAACACAGGCTCTGATTGAAATGCATGAAACTGAAAGCTAAGAGTTTTTCCTTGCCGCGATCGACAGGTGCCACATGTATACGTTGTATGTGTTCAACTTTTATGCAAATTACCTGAGTTGTATTTATTTTCTATCAGCAACTGTTTTTAATATTGTACGTACTACGTGATTGCTTTAATGGTTATTCTTGAGAGCCTCCTTGAGGGCAAGTGTTGAGCGTAATTTCTTCTCTGACCGTGCTGCACAGTCAAATTTCATCAATTAAAACCCACAACAAATCGTGCCTTGAAAAATTTGCATGCTACAATTATAGCTAAAACACTTTCTTTTGCGTTCAGCGTTTATTTGTTCTGCTGTACTTCTTTGGATTGAATTGGGCCATGTGAGATAAAATTTTTCACCATGTTGTTACTTCTCTCCGGTTCTCAGCTTAACACACTATGACTATAACTGAATACAAAGATCGATATCCCCTTAGCAATTTTATTCATTAGAGTTAAGTAGTTTAGTGGCGTCGAACGTGACTTCCTTGTTTTTTTTGTTGTTGTTTTTTTTTTTGGGGGGGGGAGCCCTACTGTATCGTTTAGCTGTTGTTGCCTTGCCGAAAATTCTGTGATAAATAGAGTTGACCTTTTCTCCCAACGAAAACGAAAAACTTCATACTTCTGACAACAGAGAGTGTTAACTTAATCTTATCAGAAAATTTCAGGTGCATTTCTGCTCGTTATAGTAGGGAAGAAGTCTGCTTTCAACAAAAGCTATACGGGTCTGTTTTCAGAAGCCTCAGTCTCTTCCTAGTGTAAGAAGCATTTTTAATCACAAAAATTCGAGTTGACGTTTCATTAAATAAAAGATCTTCATCTAGTTCTTCGTTTAGCACAAAAATTCGAGTTGACGTTTCATTAAATGAAAGATCTAGTTCTTCGTTCGGCACAATATTAATTCAAATATTTTAGGGGCTAGTGTTTTCAGTGTTAGCGAAGATTTGAGTTGGTGTAGAATGGCGTTTACGGTCTACACGTGTGGTTTGAAGTCGCTAAGTAAGTACAAGCGAAGTCAGTTTTGCGTGGTCACTGAGTGGTTAGCACATGTTTATTCTTTGCGGTGGTATTGTTTCCCTAAACAAGGAACTTTGCTCTTTCTACCCAGGAGATTGGGGTATCAGCGTGCCTTTAAAGTAACGAGGGAGAGGAGGGGGATAAGGCCCTGGTCAAACGACGCAAGTCGCTACAAGCTTTTCTCGTTTCCCCCCTTTTTCGTTTCGTTTTCCTGTTTTTTTTTTTCTCTCTCTCTCTTTTTTTTTAATTACGTCCAGTTTTCGTTTATTGCGAGTCCGTTTGGCTACCCATCGCATGTGTGTGCACGCAAGGTGGCAAACTTGCGATGACTTGCGACTCCGTTTGGCTCGGGTGTTTAGCCTTGTCTAATGATAATCAGCCCATCCAGAGGCCGTGGCACGAGTGTGAAATTAGCGTTTAATAGCTGTCTTCCTTTTGAATTATTCCACCCTAGGTCCTACTGCAGACACCGTCTTAATCCGTGCCATTGGTGGTCCGTGCTATGCAGCTGGTTTGTTCGTCTTCTTCAACACCTTGTTGGAAACCTTGGGGAAATCATAGCCAAACGCCCTTTAATCTCTATTGCAATCTGCATTCTGTTTGTTTCTCTCAGTGCTGTGGGATTTTTATGGCTTAAGGTGGAAAGTAGGACTGTGAAGCTGTTCATTCCTCAGGAGAGTAGAGCTATCAGAGACTTGAACGCGGCGGAGAGGTTCTTTCGGCTCAAGGTCCGTAATGAAGGTATCATTTTAGTGGCCCGTCCTGAGCACCGTAACGCTCTTGCTCCGGAATGCCTAAAAGAGGCCTACGATATACACAATCAGATTTTACAATTAAAATCGTATTCCAAGTACTGTCTGACTCTTTCAGGACAGAAAGCTAATTCTCTGACGGACTGCGTAACTATTGATCCTTTTGAAATTTTCCAAGACAGAAGCTTCAACAAGAAGAACTTAACTGAGATCCAGTTAGAGGTTAACAAAGCACGGAACAATAATAGCTTGGTTATGCGAAATGGTCAGCTTTTCAAGTTCAACTTTCAGCAGATATTCGGACACACAAAAAGAAATAAAAATGGAGGCCATGTAATCGGCGCTCGAGCGTTGCAACTGCAGTATTTTATCAGTGATCCACCTGGGGATGACAGAAGCAGGAAGGTGCTGGAATGGGAGAAGACGTTCCTGGAAAAAGCCTCCTCGTTTTCTACATCCTGCTTTGAAGTATACTACGAAGCGGAAAGAAGTACGGACGATGCCATCGCAGAAAACGGCAGTGCGGACATAACCCTTGTGTCAATCACATTTGCGGTGATGATCTCCTTCGCTTGTTTTATGCTCAGCAAGTTTTTAAATCCGCTGACCGGTCACTCGCTCCTTGCTTGTGCGGGAGTACTCGCAGTGACTCTCGGGATTTTGGCTGGAATGGGAATTGCCACTTGGTGCCGCGTTACGTTTGTTAACATGATTGGGGTTGTTCCGTATCTGGTGATAAGTATAGGCATCGATGATATGTTTATTCTGGTAGACGAAATGGATCGACAGCCGCGTCAATTTGGCGTGATAAGGACCATCAAGGAAGTGATGTCACGAACCGGAGCTACAGTTACCATGACAACCATGACTGATTTGGTTGCGTTTGCAGTTAGCACATCGACTGCTTTTCCTGCTATTAGGTGAGGATATTTATCTTTTATTTTGTCCAGTAATCGTGGTTTGCCAATAACTTGGATGACAGACATATAAAGCCCTTCGAATTCCCCTTCAAGCCGGAACGCTGTATTGTGCTTTAACTGCTGTAGTTGTATCACAACCCAAAAGATCGCTTTCAATCATTCTTTCACCAGACGCAAGTTGTTCCTCCGTGAAAGGTCAGGGCCTACCGTTCTTATTCTTTCTTTTATCGTGACTGGAATCAATGCCTGGTTGGCCCAAGCGCAGAAATTTACAACCAGACGGTTTAATGTCAGTGGTTACCACTTCTTGTTGCCCTTCTCTTTCAGATACTTTTGCGCTTATGCGGCCTTAGCTGTTACATTTTCATATGTGATGATGATAACCTTCTTTGTCGCTGTAATGACATTTGATGTAAAGAGGATCAAAGCAGGGCGCAGAGACTGTCTCCCCTTCTGCTTGGCACCGCAGCCAAAAGAAGGCGAGGTTCCCTGGGACGAGCCACACCCGCAGACATCAAACCGGATAATGAAGAACTGGGCGAAATTTCTCATGCTTCCCGCTTCAAAACTTTTCGTGCTTCTTATGTCACTGGCGGTTCTGGCCTTGGGAATATACGGAACGACAAAAGTCACTGAAAGGTCAGTTATAATGTCTTATTAAGTTCCATAATGGTTCTCCGCTTTGATTGGTTGCATAGCCTTTTGAGGCATGGTTATGTGAACACGAGCTTGACTTTCGCGTGACATTTGTTTCGCTTTATTTTGTAAAAGAAATAAAGGAGGCAGAAGAGATAGTGAACTTGCTCTTCGTACATCGTTGAGTTATTAATGCATGAGGGAATTTTACAGAACACGAGAGTGTGTGTACCTCTCTCGTGTTCCTTAAAAATTCCGCCGATGAAACTCCACATTACGGGAGGAGCAAACTTGTCATTACCATTATAAAGCTGGCCTTGGTACGTGGTCTGTTTTACTTTGGTTTTATTTTGCTCTGTTTGAAGTATTTTTATCACAAACACTGGCGATTTCAGTTTACAACTGATGATGAATGACATTTCATCCAAAATGCGTTTAAGATTAAAGTATACTATTGTTGTAAAATTTTATTTTATTTTATTTCGTTTTGTGTTTTCAAAAGTCAGTTGATATTTTGTTGCTCTTACCAGGTTTGACAGAAGAATGTTGGCTAAAGACGACTCTGCTCTCTTGAAGTTTCTCACTGTCCAAGATAAATACTACGAACAGGCTATTCCCGTCAGCATAGTGCTCACAGGTGATGTCAAATACGAAGACAGCGACATTCAAAAAGAAATTAGAAAAATATCGAACATTGTAAAGGAGAACAGTCATTATCGAAGGAAAATTTTGTCGTGGATGGATGCTTTGACGCAATTCTCAATGACAAGCGATATAAACATGACTGGGCCACATTTCATGCCTGCATTAAGGACGTTCCTTGAAATTCCAAAATCTTCTCCTTTTAAACAAGACGTTAAGCTATCACCTAGTGGAAGCCACGTGATCGCCTCCCGCATCGTGGCTTTTATGAAGAACAACCCAAGCTCGACCTTTCAGAAGAACGCCATGTTAACAATTCGCGACGACCTGGACAAATCGCCGCTAAAAGTGATTCCGATCAGCCGTCCCTTCATCTTCTTTGAACAGTACGCTATCATCGCAAGGGAGACCACTAGGAACCTTGTAATAGCGGCCCTTGCTGTGCTCGTAGTTACGTCCCTGTTCCTGGTTGATTGCTCCGTGACGATCGTCGTGGTGGCTAATTTCGTGGCCCTGGTACTGGAGCTGTTTGGCCTTATGTACATCTGGGACGTCTCGCTAAACGGCGTTTCCATGATTACTCTCGTCATGGCGATCGGCTTTGCTGTGGACTATAGTGCTCACATTGCGCATGCCTTTGTGATGTCCAAGGAAGAAACCGCTGACAAGCGAGTCGTGGAAGCAGTTAGCACTCTCGGTGCAAGTGTTTTTATGGGAGGTAAGTCGATGAATGGTCCACTAAAGAATAATTTACAGTTTTCTTCCATGAAGATCCATGACAGGATAAATTTACCAAAGTGAGCGCAAACTAGTCGTATAGGGATAACTACAAGCTGACATTTCATCGAAATTCTCTACGGCTACAAACCAGAAATTACCAGCTTCTACGCGTTAAATCATTATCTTGTTATTGCTAAATATCAGGTAAGAAACCAGTCAGAGACTTCGAGCTTACAGGTCTTTGTTGCCTTACTGGAAAGTAAAATTAAATGCGAAAGACAAATGGCCATTAAAACTCTAATTATAAAACATGCAGAGCTAAGTGGACAACTCTCTGCATCTGCGATGCGTGAGTATCTTATTTTTATGTTTTCAAACAATATCAAGTCTACGATGTGCCTTATAATATACAATAATGAAAGTTAAGGTGCCATATTTTTTGTATTATATCTAGCGTGTGTGTGTGTCAATATATTTATTGGTTGGTTTGTTCGTTCGCTCAATATGAACGAGCAGGGTAAGTTAATCCATTGAATCTAAAATTCCTACCCAAATGATATTGTGTAGCAAATAAGTTTTTGTGAAGTTTTCCGCATTTGGAGCAACCGGAACCTTTTAGATTGAGATTTTCCCAGTTCACAGTTTTACAAATATGGACCTTTATTTATTTATTTTTTTTATTTTTTTTTAACCTGATTTTTCGTTGTTTTTGCAGGATTCAGCACATTTTTAGGGATGTTGGTGCTAGTATTTGCCACGTCGGAGATCTATCGTATTTTCTTTCGCATGTTCATGGGTATCGTGTTGTTTGGCCTTCTTCATGGCCTATGCATCCTACCTGTCCAGCTTTCCTTGTTCTGGTGGAGACCAGCTGTTACTCTGACAAGCAAATCTGAGCAGTTGACAAAAGAAATAGAAGCCGAAGGAGATATGCAGTAGTTTTATTGTGGTTAGAATTTTCTTGCGTTCTTTATTTATATGGCAAACAATTCTCTGGAGAGCACTCATCGGAATTTTGGGGTGCGCCATCAATTTTAACAGTCACCTTAAATTTCAGCTCCGAAGTATTATGCACTGAGCGGGAGGATATAAATAGTTAGCGTTCCCTACCTCAGTTGCAAGCTATCCTCTGCCCTGCATCCTTTTCGTACCAAAACGTTCTCAAACACCCTGCTCTTTGGGTAGCACATAGCTATCTACCTTATTTGGCAGGTGGGTACCCCAGCAATCCTTTGAGACAATAAACAGAGTTGTGGAGTACGGGGTGGGGGATATTTACAACGTATACTTAAGACGATTTCCGCTCAACGTTCGAGCAGTAGATGCAAAAATTAAGTTACCAAAAAAATACTTGCAGCACAGTCACATTTTGAGAACACATAAGAAGAACTTATCGATACTTTTGCTCCCAGGCTGACCCCGCGAGAGAAAATTGGATCTGACGTTATCCATATTTCAATTAAAAAGACGCTTCAGGTCAGTTCAAAACAAAATGGCGCCCGTTTTTAGCATATCTTTACACGATTTGACATTAATTTTCTCGACAATGCTTGAGAATTTCATCGCGGGGTCACTTGGAGAAGTGAATTAAAGTGAGATGTTTTAAACAGCATTGAAAATGTTACCGTGCTATGATTAGATTTTTAGTAAATATTTTTTGCACTTATTGCTCGAACGTTGAGCGGAATCCTTCTTAATTTTCATCAAGTAACTTGCATGGAAATGTGGTTTGCTGACAGTTATGCGCATTTTGGATATCCTCTTACTTGTTGCAGAACAATGTTCCAGCGAAACAAGTAGACAGTCTTGAATCACGAATCAAATTTGAATAGCCAAGCCAATGAAGACGTATGCATCTAGGCATAATCGTGGTACATTTCGCAGTGGATGCTTTCGTCAGTGTCCTACCTGCCCCTTTTGTGGTAGTCAAAACTATTTTCAATTCAGCTTTTTGGGTGGCTGTCGCATATGAGTATTTATTAAACCAGTGGATATTGTTTTTCGCGCGCTCTGATTGGCTACTCAAACTCGGGATAATATCTGCTATTCACCTCCACTTCGGTGAGTAATTGTTAAATGGTTTAAATATTTAAACGAATTTCTTCAAGTTTTCACGAAACATTTTAAGTTTTAGTTGTAAGAAAATATTTGTAGATAAATTGTGTATAAAGAAATATGTCTATAATACAGAATTTAATGGGTAAAAGTTTTATGTGGTGAGATATTTATATCATATAAATAGGAAAATACGGCAATATATAGGCGATGGATTTCATTGGTCATTTTAAAAGCAGCAAGCAAAAGTAATAACGTTTGTTAAATCAAAACATCTGTAACCTTTCCGAGAGAATGAAAAAAAGATAAACTTGTCAAAGTTAATTTCGTAGTATTTTCTTCAATTTTTGCGGAACCTGTTTGTCTCAGTTTTATTTGTGCTCGAAGATTTCGTATTCTTATGGAACCCTAACTTTTCACAATGCCTGGACGGTACTAGTCCTTTTACTCAATGTCAAAAGTATTGTTAAGTGTTACATACCGTCCAAACAAAAACAGCTGAGAAGTAGTTTGCTGTAGTGCTATTTACTGTGGTGTACAAAGTGGCCCTGAGCGTGTAAACTCAGTTTGTGAATGAAATACAGGGGCGGGTCCAAGATTTTAGGAAACGGGTGGTTTTCAGTCGGCGTTAGTCCCTATGGGGGGGGGGGGGGGTCAGGGAGCGAGGTGTACTTGAAGATTTTGAAAATATGGATTGTGAAATAAGGCATTTCAGTGATTTCCAGCATTTTCGACTTCGCAAAGAGGAGGTTGCAACCTCCTTAACCCTGCCCCTGGATCCCCCCCTTAAAATGCAAAATGTTAGCAATCAAATAAAAGCTCCTGAACAGTGCTTGCAAGTCTTGTTGTATATATTGTAAAGTACCTATTAGAAAGCAAAATTTATGACCTCAGACATTGGCTTAGAATCTACTTCTAGGAAATCTAAAATCTCCATTCGCCATAAAAATTCAAACGGCAATCCTCCTTGAATTTTAATTTTGGTAGCAGTTTATAATTCGTCCTCAGCAAATATTTGACAACATTATTATGCGGCAGAAGAGCTTTAATGTCTCATCTTATTGCGAAATTCTTATTAGAATTTTAATTTCCAGTATAACATACTTACCAATATCTACCAAGGCTCTAAAGCTCTTGTTGGCGTTCTCAGTCACGGGGTCATAGAAGCCTGCAAGCGGGAAAGTTTTACAGCGACAATTAAGTTTCTTATCTTTTTTTGTGGACTGATCTTTTAATGTAATTTTAATTTTATCCCATTTTCTTTTCAGAAAAGCAGCCATCTGAAAAAATGCGAAATTCACCTCAAACAGATGTTTTATCATCCCTAGTGTGATTTCGTTTTTGGCAGTTTGTAATTTATATAACTCTTAATGGATTAATGGTTCCTAATTGAGCGAGGCATAGAAATATCCCCGACATACAAGTCACGAATGAGAAGCTGAGTTTTAGATTGTTCGCTAATGGGTAAATTTATACAAGAGACGCATTATCCGTCTTTAGTGTAAATTAAGCAGCAACGATGACAGTATTTTTTAATGAATTTGCGATTCTTAATATGGACCTTAAAAGCTTAGTCCAAACAAACTTCGAACTCGTCACGTGTCGAACCCAAAACTCATTTGGAACGACCGCAATAATTAATGGCAACAAATGTGAAAACATCTTTTTCTTAATATCGGATGTCAATAAAGGAAATTAACAAACAATATTTTAAAAAGAATTTACGAATTTTGCTTTTTCTACTGCAAACGTTAATTGAACTCAGTAACTACAATTTCCAATAACTCCCATCTATAATAAGCAGGATTGTATTTCAGACTCATGGTTTCTTCTTTGGATGAGTCTCAGGCTTGTGTTTCTAAGAAACAAGCAATAAAAGTAGTGTACATGCGCCATGCGCCAGCTTTCAGACTGATAGATTAAAAAATGAAACAGTGGAATGGGCTTAAAAGGGAAACTTTACACCCGGATAAATTCCAATTAACGATGAACAGAAGAATATGATTCGATTTCAGAAGCAAATAGAGTCGATCTGATCTAAACAGAAACGTTCTTGTACTGCGCAACTTGAGATAGTGGAGACAAAAAAAGTGAGGTCATAAATGTAGGATGGTTGACAACTACTTGTCTGCAAAACACTTTACTGAGCATCCTAATGCAGCTCCTCTATTTATTCACTTTAACTCAGAAAATTTATGCTTTTCGAACAAAAAAAGAAATGATGTTCAAGTTTCGGTGAATTGTAAAAAAGAGGCGACGCCCTACTCTAAATTAGAAAGCTAATCTAACGTAAAAGGTAAATATGAAGCTGCAAGTTTACTCAACTCAATCAATAAGAAGAAGGAAAAACGTTTTTTAAAAACTATATCAACGCAATTGGTATAAAAATCCAACAAAAGCCGGAGACGAAATGCCCCGACCTAAAAGATAATATATCAATTAAAATTACGCAAAACAAGAAACCTGAAGAAAAGGTCTACAAGAAATCCTTAAATTTATAAGAGAAAGAATTAAGGCCTGCCCCAACTAATCTTGCAATTTCACAAGGCTACGAGATTCCATTTAAGTCAAAGTATATCTTCACATTAACAATTAATTATTCCTTTCGCAAAAAAGCAAATCTCCTGGAACCCAAGAATTCACTTTTCATACCACTAAAACAGTTTTCTCTTTAAATTTACTACACTTCAATCTCTGATTTAGTGGTCAGGGGTTGCCTCAGAGTTAGGTTAAGCACAGAAACTATATATAGGGAAGTTTAGCAGTTAAAAATAATGAGCTTATATCCAGTTAGATGCAACTGAAGAAGTTACGTCTTACTGCAAATTCATAATTTTGTTATAATCTCAGTGTGATTATATTTACTTACCAATGCTAGCTGCCAAAAACGTCTTCCTCGGCGAGGCAATCAGAAAACAAACTTGCAAGCCAAGGAAATTCCCACTGAGATTCATCATGTTCCATTCAGTTGTTGTTGCCAATATAAATTTTATCATCGAGTACAGGGGTTGTTTTGTGTGATGTGACGTAACATGACAAGAAAGAAAATTGAACGCAATGCAATGATCGATATGAGGGTGACGTCTTTGAAGTAACGGGCACATAAACTTGAGTAACATAAACTTAGCAGTTCAGCAGCTCTTAAGACCACAAATGTTAGTTTTGAGACATAAACACGAGCTTAAGCTAATCAGAAAGGGTAACATAGGGGCCTAGAAATGTCAGCAAGGCAGCGTAAGAAGAAGAAGGAAACTGCTTTTCGTATCTTTCATTTTCTGAAGCAAAATCAACAGTGGCGTCGGTGCTTACGTGGATGCCGGTTTCCGCGCTCCAATGATGGTTATTACGCTTGTGCATGTACTTGGGTGGCTAGCAAAAACATGGCTTTCAACTCTTAAGATTTTAATTTCCTCTCGCTCGAAGGCCTTTCGAGCTCGTGGCAATGATATGAACTGTGGCCTAAAGTTAAGGCCAGCACACATAAAAAGACTGACTGTGAAACTAAAGTCAATATTCGACACGCCTCGAAAGCGGGATTTCTTATGGAGGCTCAAATTATCAAAGTTCCTGTTCAGTTTTTATCCTTTAACTCTTGATGTCAAACTATTGTGAAGTGTTACGATTCAAAAGAAAGCAAGTGAGCAAGTACTTTTCTGTGGTGCTACGTTGTTCAAGGTGGCTCTAACTTTTAAGTTAAACTTTGTGAATAGATACTAAAATGTTGGTATTCAAATAAAACCTCTTGAGCAGTGCTTGAAAGTGTCGCTGCTTGTTTTGCTATCTAAATACTAGATATAGAAAGCAAATTTATGACCTCAGTCTTTAACATAGAATCTACTCATAGGACATTCTAAATCTTCCTTGATGAAAATTACATCAGCAGTCTTTCTACAATTTTCTGTTGGCTTAATTGTCGTCCTCAGCAAAGATTTGGTAACTTTAACATATTGAGGAGCTTTAATGTCTTATCTTGTTGGGGTTAGATTTTTCATTAGGATTTAATTTCAGTACAAAATACTTACCAAAAGTTACTAAAAGCCCCTCTTGGCGTTTCTCAATCACAGGGGTAAGCAGAAGCCTGCAAGCGAGAAATTTCACAGTGAGAATTTTTTCACTTACCTTATTTTGGGGACTGATTTCAGTTCCAGAAAAGTAGTCGATCGCGACGCTATTGGCAGGCATCTGAAAATGCGACATGCAGGATCTCATTAATTTTAAATCACTTCAAACAGAAATTTGATCATTCCTGAAGTAATTTGGCTTTTAGTTGTGTGACAATTATCCTAATGGAAGGACGATATAAACATCTCTGACACACTGAAGTCACTAATAAGAATCTCAGTTTTAGGTTGTTCGCTAATTGACGTGAGCAGCTACAACTTATACAAGAGTCGGATCGGACATCAACAAAGGAAATGATATTTTAAAATGCATTTACCAAGTGTATTTTTGCCTCTTAAAAACCTTAATTGATCTCAGTTTCTTTCGTCATCAGTTCCTTTTCCCCAAGCGGGGAACCGGGCAGGAAATCATCCTTCTCCAACTGTCTCTGTTCCGGGCAACGATAGAGGCCTCAGCCCTAACTCCTTTTAATTCTTTCCCTACTTTTCGTCTCCAGGTCTCCCTGGGTATCCCTCTCTTTCTCTTGCCTTCTGGCGCCCATGTGATGGCGGTGCGTGAAATAGCTTCTTTCTCCATATGCAACACGTGACCGATCCACTGCCACCATCTCTCTTTCACTTGTATGCTGATTATCTCTACGTTTGCCTTTCTTCTTACTTTCTTACTTCATTGGCCAACAAATCTTCAAGATTCTTCTAAGACATTTATTCTGGAAGGTGTCAAGTTTGTTTTCATCAGCCTTAGTCATGCGCCAGGCCTCCCAGCCATCCAGCAGAACAGCAGTCATGTTAGATTTGTCGGAAGATTCTCACTTTGGTATTTCTGCTTAACTGGGAGTTCTGCCAGATTTTGTTCAATTTATTGAACACCGCTCTTGCCTTGCCAAGTCTTACTCCAATTTCCTGTTCCGTACCTCCTTTTCAGCTGGCAGTTGCCCCCAAGCCCAAGTAATCAAAGGTATCTACGTCATCTCTAGCCTCCTCACCCAGTACAATTGGTTCCTGGTTCTTGGTGTTGAGTCTCAAGACTTTGGTCTTTTTCACATTGATCTTTAGCCCTGTTCAGTCGAGGGAACACGCGCCATTTGATGGCGAAATCTTTTCTCCGAGAAAAGACTGAGCCCACGATTTTCGGCATTTGACCAGTGGGCCATTCAGATATGAATCCTCGAGGCCTCGATCACCTCGAGTGAAATACCAAAAAGGGCTCCATTTTTAAAACTATTTAACCTGAGGACCAGTTTATTCTGTTGCTTCGAAAGGCGGCTAGCTCTCAACGTGGAAGAAAAAGCAGACCGTTTGAAAATATTTATCAGGACAACTACGTACTCGCTTTTAATGCACCTATCAATTTAAAGCCGGCGGGGTGGGGGGAGGCAGGGCATGGGGTGGGGATTTGATTGTTATTGTTGGCCCTGAGGTGGGTCTTTTGACTGATCTTGCCTTCCCGGGGAGGGGATATTTGAATCTGTCTTCGCCCAATGTGGGGATATTAAACATCGACTTGAATGAAGAGACTGAGAGCGAAATTACTTTTCCCGCGTCACGCATGCGCTATATGTCCTTGAAATCATACTGGATGTCCACGAGATCGAGAATCAGAGAAAGATGAGTGAATTTGACTGTTTTATCTCCATATTTTCTATTAATTTAGAGTTTTTTTTGTTGACTTGCATGTTTTTAAATATTGCGGTATTGAAGTAAACGGGGATAAAGAGAAACGAAGTCAACTTTTTTGGCCAATGCGAACGATCAGTGTACGGGCAATGTGCCGCCTGGGGCGGGGAAATTTTTGTGCATTTGACTGGAATAGTTTGCCTGTGGGCAGGGAATTTGACGGCAAATTTTTGAAAAATGTCAAATCCCCACCCCATGCCCTGCCTTCCCCCCCCCCTGCCAGCTTTACATTGATAGGTGCATAAATTTGGATGACATCTAGTTTAAGAATTGTTTCTGACAGGTCGCATAGCACAGGTAGGGGCCAGTAATGACTGTAATGAAGTCCATAAGTCGGCTGAACGAGTGGTCTCTGAAATATCTTGAGCATGGAATGGATGGGGAAACAAAACTGCCTCTCAACAACCACTGATTGCTATCAACGACAACGATTTCGCCGTCCTGCTTTTACTAAATCCGTGCGTAATCCAATGTTTGGACCCGACTGATTGGCACGCTTATGTATTCAGATTCGTATTCTTATTCTATTTAATTTTTCACTTTATCACCATTTCAGTCTTGATAATGATGTCAGCGATATCAAAACGTTGCCTCATCTTGCTTTAAGTTTTGTATTTATGGCAAAATGCTTGAGCAAATGAGCAGTAGTTTGTCTTGAAACCAAGAATAATGAGCGCTAGAACCGTATAATAATACTTCAGTTTCAGGTCGGAATTTGTGGATTTCTTGTGGTTCTTCAATGTGAATTCCTTCTGGGCTTCAATAATAAAGAATTACAGATGTGTTTGTCTTGGAAGGCGTTTCTTTGTTGGTCAGAAACGAAGTCAGTAATACTAACAAACTGTTGAGAGTTATTGCGAGAAGAATCAAAACAACATGCGGACGGGTGACAACAAGTTTAGCTCTTACTTTTTTATTTGCGCGTTATTTCAGCGGTTTTTTTCTAGTACAAAATTAACCTGGATTAGAGTAGTGGTCATTGGGAATAACACAGAGTTAATAAGGCTTTTAAAACTTTGAAAATGGAGAATTACTTTGTTCTCTGGCCGGTAAGTGCAAGAAAACTTTCATGCAATCAGCCGTTTTCCACTCCGTTAAGTCAACTGTTTCTTCAGGTTATGCATTAATGTGAATAAGGACGGGAAAAAATATTTAAAAACCCTCTTCTCTTCGTGAAGAATACTTGCTTCATCACAGTAATCAGCGAGGTGTAAATACATTTCGAAGTACTTTTAATATAAGCTTAATTATTTCTTTTCTCGCGCCTTCGTGGAAACCTGTCTTGAATGATGTCAAAACCACGAGTGAACCGCGTTTAACCCGAGCTTAACTGCCTTACCTAAGATCAGGTAACCTTCTTTTCTATCGGATCTTTTAACGTGATTTGAATAACGCTATATTTCAGCCTTGGAAAGCCGTAAAAACTAAATGGTTTTTTAATTCAGTGTTGCGTCCCGGCGAGGTTAATGAAGAACAATCTAAATATGTAACCAATTAAGCTTCAACAAACTATCTTTAACCATTATTCAACAGTAAGGCATAAATTTCATAATTGCCAACAGCCAAACTACTCCCCGATACTGCCAAAGCATGTCTGGAAGTAAGGTTATGACCTGCAGATTCCTCCGTGCTAGGGACGCCATGTTTAAAACTTGAAAACACTCCTTTCATTTTTGCGCGCGAATTCGTAGTTCTTTCTGATTGGACAACATAAATCGGAGCTTCTTCGGACCCCGTCGGGCATAGATACGAAAATTGACCAAAAAAGGTACTTGTTCCCCCGGCTGTGTTCTTTTTCCGACTGTGTTAACGAAATCCACCTATGCCTCAACATGCGTTTTTTTGCTAGACAGAAGAACTAGGTCGTCGGCAAAGTCGAGATCTTCCAATCTGCTTGTCATTCTCCATCTGATTCCAATGTTTTCCTTTTCTACCGTTCGTCTCATAACCCAATCTATCACCAGCAAATACAGAAATCCGGACATTACACAACCTTATTTTATTTTTATATTTCTCATCACTTGTAAAGAACGCACCTAATGTGCCGTCTTTTCGCAAATATTTAAATAAGTTGAATTTTATCGGCTGTCAATGTAGTAATTGCCTCTGATGTTATCTTATTTATATACACAGAGCCAATGTGTTTTTTAAATATAAATCATACGTTTTATTTAACTTAAGGTGATTCCATTCAATTGCATTGCGCATCCTTTCTGCGCATCATTTTTTGCGTGATTTGCGCGCGCTCCAGCGCGCGCACTTTCGGAACTTGGTCGGTTTTCTATGAAAACTGAATTGTTCAGAGAAATAAATGGTCGTTTTCTCCTAATCGAGCACGGTGACCCCCATTTTTTATTGTGTAAACTCAATCAGGACAGTGTTCCCAAAGCAAAATAAAAAAGTTAGCAAAAATCTATGATCAGATTTTGCACAGTTTAAAAAAATCCTACGAAAAAAGCCATTTAGAGTAGAGGACCGCACATCAATCTACCGTCGTCACCGTCTACTTTTGAGTTTGCAGTAAATTTGAAGCATTTCGGCCATGGTTTGCACAACACAGATGACTATACATATGTACAACGTCAACCTATACATGAAATATCAATCTGCAGTGGAAATATTGAGCATATTGGCTTCTCGCGTTTATTGCCTGAAAGTGCCTTTAAACACTGTATTCGTCAGCGGTATACCACTAAAACGAACACAGTGACCCCCCATTTTTATTGCAATTTTAGACCCTACATGACTTATTGAATATTTGTGCCAAGCTTCATTACAAATCTATGGCAGATTCTTTTTCCGGGGAATCACCTTAAAGGAGCTACGTCACAGATAACGCATCTTGAAAAAATTGGTAAATTTTTTCAAGTTTGTCATTCGTTATCCCTCTTAATCTCCCTCAGTCGTAACCACCTTATTTAGTTTTGGTTTACTATTACTTCTTTGGTGTTTTTCTACCTTAGGAAACTATTATTTTGAGGTTTCCTTCAATGTGAAAGTAATTCTAATTGCAGATCAGAAAAATGAAGGAAAATACCGTGGCATAGCTCTTTTAATTACCTTTAGACTTGACCAATATAATAATCGCCCCGGGCTGTTATCAAGCCAAGTCTTGGCAGAGGTGCGAGCCGTGGAGCCATCTATCCGCGACCTCGGGATTTTTATCACCGATGCTCTACCGACTGAGCTGCGAGGATAGAGTTCGACTGAACTCTGGGTAATTTAGATGGTAATGCACGGCATTTATGTATCCTTCACATCCTCACTGAGCAAATAAAACTCTAAATTTCTCACGACCTTTTCCCGTCTGGCCTCGTAGCTCATTCGGTAGAGTATCGGTGAACCTCATTAAGGTCAAAGAAATCTTCTTTACTTCGTGTTGTCCACATTACCTTACTAGGGCAACGCTCCACACGAAATTAATGAGTTTGCTTTCAGCACTTAAATTTACATTGCCTACTTAATTCTTTGATTTCTCAATTGTACAACCAGTGCCGCGCGACGCAACGTTCCGAATACAGTTCAATTTTATCCAAGTAACCGCTGTCCACCCGAGTGTCCGGATCGTTTGAGATCGTCCCTATAATCCTACCGATCAGTTAAACATATTTTTGGAAGGTCCATACGATCCGGATGGTCAAACAGAAATCAGCCTTCAAAGGACCGCGAATAAGAGTTCTTTTTTGCAAGTTTTATGGAAAAGGAGCGCAAGTGTTCCCTCTTTAAAATATTTTTAGAAGGCTGAATACGATCCGGACAGTCATATAGAAATCAGCCTTCAAAGGACCGCGAAGAAGAGTTCTTTTTTGCACGATTTATGGAAAAGGAGCGCAAGTGCTTCCACTTAAAAATATTTTTAGAAGGTCAATAAGATATGGACAGTCATATAGAAATTAGCCTTCAAAGGATGTGAAGAAGGGTTCATTTTTTGTAAGATGTATGGAAAAAGAGTGCAAGTGTTCCCTCTACCACAGTGTGACTGTCCCCTTTCGCGGTCTCGTGAGGTTTGCTTCTTGTTATACACCCGTGACAGAATAAGGAGCGAAGACGAATGACTATTTACTTTTAACACCTTTTTATTACAATTCGCAATTAAATTTTCTTTGTTAAAGATCACCTATCTCACAGAAATACGTTTACCCATTTCAGCCTTAACCTTGAGTCAGCATTGGCCATTAAAAGTACGTATGCTACTTGATACATATTCGTGAGGAGATTCAGGGGCCTATATCGTCGTTAAGGTCTTATGTGCCACTCGGCACGAAGAGGATTTCGTAGTGAGTGATATCGTCGTTAAAAGTCTGATAGCGTCCTCTTATGTCATTAATTCTGCTACTGTACTTATGCGCGTATGGAGGTTCAGTGGAAGGGACTTGTAAGAGAGATTTCATCTCACTCTATGGGAGCCTCACGTTTTGTACAGAAGCCTTAAGTCTAGAGTGTCTTCTGAAAGCAAGACGCGTGAAAACTTTCACTATCATTACTAATCGAACGGTGTGGGGGCTGCACCCATTTATGCGTGTGTAGTAAAACAGAACTCCTACATTAAATGAACTTGGTTCCATCAAGAGTTTTTTCTCGTTGAAAATTGAAAAGCTTCGGTCAACTTGGTGCTTGGTTTTTGAATAGAAATTAACTTAAAGTGGCCAAGAACCTTCACCTCTCTTCGGTCACTTTTCTTGAAAGTTTCAAGTGGGCGTGAACAAGCCTCATGCGGTAGGCTATCAGTACATTCATTAGAAAATTGCTCTAACACGTGTAAGGGAAAAGAAAATGCAGCCTTACTTTCCTTGTGTTGCTGTTTATTGCACTGCACAACTATTGCTCTGTCTTTGAAGTGTGAGTGAGATCTCACGTGTGATCATTCAAGTAACAAGCTGTGATGCTGTTTTTTGTTCTGTACAGAGTGGATATAAGCTTTGCGTACGTGGACAAAATCCTTAAGTGCAGCCATTCAAATGATTCACCTGCTGAACTTTACTTTTCGGTGATGCTTTATATTATACTGTACAACTTGGTCTGCAACTACATGGACAAAATATTTGAGTAATGGGTCCATTTAAACGAAAGTTAGGGTGTAGTACTTTCCTGCGGTACTTTTTATTACGCTGTACAAGGCGGTTCTAACTACTGATTATGTCGACTACACCCTAAATTTTCTCCATTCAAATGAAATTTACTGAACAGTACTTTCCTGTGGTACAGTTTAATACGCTTGAAAAGGCGGCTTTAGCTATTGCGTCTGTGGAAAATCCAGAGTGTGACCATTCAAATGAAAGATGCAGTACGGAGTTATTCTACCTTTCACATCTTTGGATCAAATCCTCAATCGTGACCATTCGAACAAACTAGCAATACTTTCTTGTGTTAATATCACTTATGCTGCACAAAGTGGGACAAATTCTGAGTCTTTCAATGAAGTAATTACCTAAGAATGGCTAAAAAAACCATTTAGGAACTAGCTCCTTGAACCGAGTGGTTGCGACTTTTGTTTTAACTCTGTATTCTTTTAAAAATTGATTGTTTATTCATTTATTGACTTTTGTACTCTTGGGAATAAGACGGTGGGGTTGATGGGGAAAAGGTTGGTTTAAAGTGAGAGTTTTTGGCGAAAGTAAGATGACCAGAGTAGTAACTGTCAGTCCTTAAAGCTGCAGTTCATCCTTACACCACACTGCACACTTGCTTGTGGGATTCATTCGGGAGTTTCTCTTGCAGTTGAATGCTTTGGAAAATTCGTGTGAATTGGATAAAGTTCCAATAACCCTGTAATGAAAGAAAACAAAACCAATTGTTCAGTCATCAATAATACTTGACAAGGAAGCAGGCCGTTAAAGGGAAAATGCATGTCCAATTTAACAGTTCAACATATTAAAGTGTCGGCGCGAAGGTCCAATTCACGCACAAGGTGGCTAGTTCCTGCGACTAGTCCCAGGGACCGAGATCCTCTGTGTGAACTAACCATTTTCGTCAAAAATGTAGTGGCAAGGACCACACCTCAACAAGGTTACACCCCAGTATTTATTATATGTTATTCGTGGGAATCCATAGAGAGGGACATCTTGAAACAAAGTTTCTTGTCTATTTCCCACTCAGAAAAAGGAAATGGTTTGTTGACCGGTCTGGGCAGCTACATTTGTTTCCAGTCTCTGAAGTGTAAAAAGACCAGGAGAATTGCTAAGCCATAAGAATGACATACTATCCGTTACTAGTCAAATAACTGAAAAATCCGATCGGGAGACTGATCATTCCACGTGTCGTCGCCAAAGTTCGTATATTTCCGTGGAGGTTGACAATTAAGCGTTGCGTTTTTTTTTAAGAGCTCCAAAGTGGTTTCGCAAAATTCGCGCACGCGCATGTGAACGTTTCTAAAATCCAGTGAGTAATTTCTTTCCCAGTAGCTTCGATGTTACTGGTCGACATTCCGAGTCGACCTTTTTACTCACCAAAATATCATGGTCTTTGAGGACGACAGTGGCAGCCACGAGCAATACTGTACCTACCAAAGTAACATTGATCCCTGTACGTTCAAACATTAATATCAATAAGAAAAATCTTACCTAAATTTCTCTTCCGAATGCCTATCGCTTAGAGTCGCCAAGTATTGCTCCGTAGGGCGACTGTTACTGCAATATGCCTTAAGTGACAAAAATTAACCCCACAGTTAGAGAAAACGAAACGTGCACTGTTTCAAATTGCGTTCTAATGCGCAAGTCACTTGAGGCTTTTAAACAGTGTGTAATTCCGTTGTTTTAATGAGTGAAAGTGATATCACTGAGTGATATCACTGAGTGAAAGTGATCTCACTGAGTGAAAGTGATATCACTGAGTGAAAGTGATATTGTAAGTGATATCAGCAACTTTATGAGCAGCTGTTGCCAATAAAGGCCAAAAAATTCATGCTTTCTCTCCAACTGCTGACATAAGGATCACTGCAATAGTTGTCCACAGTTTTCATATTATATGATAATTAAAATTTTGTATATTACCTTTCCATAACTTTTGTTCAGGGCATAATGTCTTCTCAACAAAAACAACACAGAGTGATGTGTAGGTCACAAGAGTAAAGGAACTGATAACCTTGGGTCATAAGCCCCCCCCCCCCCCCCAGGCCTGTTGCGTCGATAAAAAGAGCTTACGTAAACCACGAAGCCGAAAGCAAACTAAAAATCGCTGATTTTAAGTGAAATTCCACTGTGTATTTAATCAGGCTAGAAAGAAGACGGGTTGTGTAATAAAAAAGAAATTGGTGTTGGTATATAATCAGAATTTCCAAACGTGCCACAAGAAATAGAGATATTCAGACAAGATCAATGTAAGTTCAGTGAGAATGGGGGGGAGGGGGATGAGGGTTAAGTGTGCATTACCTGACCAAATCCTATGTAGAACAACTGTTCGCTTGTGAAGTTGATGCCCGGTAGTCGCCAAGATTCCTCTCCGTGTTTCCGTAACCAATTCTTGTAGGCCTTTACAGAAAATAAAAAGTGATGTTATAAGCAAAGACGGTGGAGCCAGAGACTGAGGGTAGGGTCCTCCCAGGGACTTTTTGCAGCTCCCGCCTACCGCCCACTCGAAAACACACTTCACAGTCCCTGTTAATAGTACACCAAAAAGACCCAGTTTCTCATAATTACTTAGTCCCTCGTCTGCTTGGAGAAACAATGAAAAACCTCTGCGCAGGGTTGAGAACCGTCACTCAAACCATGAATACAATGACTCCAAATGTGATATTAACGACTGAAAGTCCATGCCTCCACTTTCGAGAAAAATCTCAATGTCAAGATAATGTTCACAGGTTCCACGTATATTTCACTGAGTTTAGTTGTGTTACCAACCTTTCATGACTGAAAATCTAAGCAGCTATCAATATATTTGCTATGCAATCAGTCAGAGACTTCAAGTAACAAAAATCAGAACAACGTTTCGATATGCCGGATATAGACTTGTTATCGAAACCTGCTAACAAAAGAGTAGCTTTGATAAAGTAATGTGCTTGTAAAAAAAAAGTAACTTACCCTGAAAGAAGCTTTGAAACCTCCGTTATCAGCAATGTTCTCGCCAAGAGTCAGCTTCCCATTAATCTGAAAACAGATGCAAAATGTAAAAACGTAACGCTATCAGCTTTCTCTTCATTCTGATTGCAAATCATTGTTTGATGAATAGGCAAAGTTACTTTAATAGGTGCACTTCTAGCAACTGATGATTGTGTATAAATGTAAAGAAAATTTAGTCCTTATACACGCCCATTGTGGAACGCAGTCCATAAAAAAGGACACTTGTCTGCTTTTCTGGTGTTTAAGAAGTCAAAGGAAACCTTAAATTGTATGTTCTAACAATTGTAATAATTGTAATAATTGTAATTGGAAATTGTAATGAAAGTACAGTTCTTTCTTCCATGCACGAATTTCCCTTACCGGATATTCGTCGTGCACTTTGTACATGGAGTACTGATTCTCCACACATTTTGCCTTCGCGCTGAATCCATCCAGTGAATCCTGAGACCACCACTGGGCTGTCAACTCGCCATTTTTGTTGAACTTTCGTCCTAGAAAGACATTTGGTAAAAAAGAAAGTTGTTTGGAATGAAAAAGTACTGTCAGAGCTTTCCTTAAATGAGCACTGAAGGTAAGTGTGTCACATAATAAACTGAAATAAAGAGACTTTCGAAGCTAGAAAAATTACTCTGCACGGCTGTCACGCAGTAATAAAACAGCCTGGCAATATCTGACACGAGAGCGAAATTTAAACTGACCTAGTGTGCTAAAACTTTTACAGGCGATAGATCAATAGCCTAAATCTGAATATTGAATTAAGATGAAAACGCCCTTTGTGCCAAAGACCAGGTGGTCCAACTTCTCTTTAGCAGCATGCTTTCTTGCTGCTGTAAATCAATTAACAGATTAACCGAATGCTTCTTTTTTTCAATACCCTTTTCAACAAAGGTAAAATTTACTGAAGGAGCAGATAAGTTCATACAAGAAAACTACTTTCATTATCTCAAATTATTAAATTCCCAATCTCCGTTATTGCATTTCCAGCTTTCTGATTGTTTCCCTCTACACACGTCATCTGTGAATAACCCTGCCTTTTGCCCTATAAGGAAATTGAATCCCATGTCAAGTGCCGAGGCATTGAAAAGATTTTGCAGCGAAGCAAAAGTTTTGTTCAAAGAGCAACGATTGCCGAAGTTGAGAATCTAATAAAACAATTATTCCACTCACTCTTGTTGGATGTGAAGTGATTATAACGCAGGCTCGTGGAACTTTTTTTTTTTTGAAATTATTACCTGTGTTATCGAACCCGTGTGTGAGTTCATGTCCAAGAATTGAACCGATTGCACCAAAGCTCAGTGACCTAGAAGGAAATTAGAACAGAAAACTGGCTGTCTGAAAACACGCACTCTTAAAAGACTGAAATCCGTATTTCGTTTACCCCATAGAAACACAATAGATTTTCCATGGGTTATTTTTCAAATGGAAGTAGAATATCTTTCTCTGTGTTTCTTATGTTTATGATGAATGGAAGCAATGGTAGAAGCTTGAAGAGCTAGAAAAAGCAGTAGAATCACTCACCAATGGAAACACTTGCAATGAATTTTTTACTTGTTCACTGGCTGACCTCATATTTCTTACAATAGTAAGTTCTTAAAAATTGTTCATAAATACGATAAAGACAATTCCTCGTGTTAATAATTTTCTTTTTCTCGACACCTATTAGCACTGTAATATACAAATTTTTTAAAGAGAAATTGATTGTACATCATCCTGTATTTGTTTGTCAATGTAACTTACCTGGGACTTCCTTTGGCATAGAAAAATGGTGGTTGGAGAATGGCAGCAGGAATAACTAAATTCAAAGAATACAAAAGGAAACTTTACATGTGAAACAACGGGGAAAAAAGTAACATTTGAACGTTATTAGCTACCCATCAAATGAGCCCTCAAATCACAGGAAATCAATCTAAACAAACCGACATTGACGGAGCCACTTGGTTATTTTATTTTTATTTACTAATTAATAATTTTAAATAGTCTTTTTATTTTTTCCAAGCTTTATTGCACAGTTAAGTTAAAGTATGAATTCACGGTTTTCGGACTTACACAGTAAACGTTCACTTTATAACAACACTCATTTATTTAGGTTAAAAGAGAATTCAAACTGTTTTAAGAGCTTAAATCTAACGTCTCAACTATCTAATGTTAAATTGCCAAAGAGGAGTTCGTCTCGCTTACTTGACGAGCGATTAATGCACTTCTCCTGTGCTCTGCCAACCTCAGGCGCGACCCATAATCAGTAACTCAAATGTACACTGATAAGCACCGACCATGACTAAGTGAAATATGTTATCAATAAATGATACAGTGAAGTATGGATTTCCTTACTGGTTGAATTCTAGCCAGTTAGCTAATCGCAGTGCACCACTCCCAGAGGGTAAACTTGATACTGAGCTTTGAAAGCCGGCTTCTTGCTTTTAATTTTTGGCCTAGTACTATTATCCCGTACTCGATTGTACTTCCCATTCTCGTACACTGATTATTAAATACAGATAGGAGACTTACTTATTTCGTTCTCATTGAAGCTGTACATCGCATTGATAGTTTGTGGATCCATAGGCCACCTAAATAATAAAAAGAGAATCAAGATGCCTTCTTTTGTATACTGCATTCTATATAAGACCCATTCCCGTCCAGAAAATTGAGCAAAGGGAAAGCAAAGTATGCGTATTGTTACCATTCTTAGTGAGTGAGGTGTACTTCAAGTACAGTGAACTACCAGCAACCTTATCAAGTCAGGAATCTGTGTTCAATTTTTCACGAGCAGGAAAGTTCTGATTCCCGACATGAATCAAATTGACGATCTTCCTGTTCACTTGTGGGGTGCAAAGAAGACCTTGAGTCTCTCTCATGTATATCCGATCAGTGATTCTGGCTCCTGTCAGAAATGTTGTCCGTATTCACTAGGCGTCCATTTTGAGTGGGTTAATTTTAGGGGAGATTCGTGGGTGGGAACAAGAAAACCATCCGTGATAACGGGGTATCCGTATTATGTGGGAGTCCGTATAGCAACGTTGGAATGTACACATACACGTGATCGAGGTCAACTGTGTTCGTAATAACCGGTGTTTGACTGTACCATCTCTTTGTTCAGCACAACACAATTTTTTCTCAGTAGATTGCTCTTGGTATTTCGGCTTTGGGTGAACTCTGAATAGATTTAGTTGCCGTTTCTTTCAACGATGAAAGCAACAATTTGAGACTGACAATGACTTGATTGATGTGCATTGGTTTTCGGGGGCCTGGTACTAGTTACAGTTTCACCGTAAATGGTTTGAACCCATGAGTCATATCATAAGTCAGTAAACTGTATGAACGTCTGGGTGAGTGTAGTCCTGAGAAGAACTGTTTGTGGTGACATTGACTGACGTTTCGACAACCTCAGGTTGCCGAAACGCTGTCATCATCAGCGACTCTGATGATGACTTCCGCTCAGGTTGTCGAAACATCAGTCAATGTCACCACAAACAGTCCTTCTCAGGACTACACTCACCCCGAGACGATCATAATTTACCGACTTGCTGAAGTTACAGTTTCAATAAACACTTGTTTCTAAGTGGTCTATTTGCTTACTTGTGTTGGGTATTGTTGGCCAGATGTGGCAGTTATAATAATAATAATGACTTTATTAACGTGTCAAGCGACAAAAATCTAGCAGAGAGGATTCCCCACTGCTAATAGAGGACACCTAACTTTCTTAAATACAATCTAAAAATACAGAACGAATTAGCATAGAGTAAAAACTAGAAACCACTAAGAGTTAGAAGTAAAAGCAGTTTGCTTTAAGGGCATTGGTTACAAAAAACTGCTCACGAACGATACTTGAAAATTATAAACTTAAGGAAATGACTTACTCCTCTTTATCCACAGGCTTCCTCAGCTTACCCAGCATCCTCTTGTGTGCCATTTTTAAAATGGAGATTCTATTATGAAAGAGACTGTCGCTCTTTATTTCGACCTTCGGGAAAGAGAGTATTTTAAAGTGTGATCAATCATATCAAACATGATTAATATGAAGAGCACGAAATCGTAAGTTGGTGTTAAAAAGCTTAATGCGAAACCCTTTGAAACTTGTCTAGAAACAAACCTTGCCAGTTGAATGGAACAGAAATTAGAAAAAACCCTCTATAAAAATTTGGAAAGAAGGCTCAAACCCCTTGCCTTTTTCCTGTCAGCACTTACATGATCATACTTTTTGAACCTCTTCTTGAATTTTTTCTTGTCAACTAAATAGTGTGGAAAACCAACTTCATCGTGCATTGCATCCGCCTGGAAATGCAAAAACAAAACAATTTATGCAAACTGTCGATGGAAGTACATTTAAATGTGAGGTAAATACTCGAGAGTTGTACTCCTCATGAAATTTGACAGGGAATTGTCACCCAGTGCTCGAAATCCTTACCCTCTTTCAGATCTCAATGTACGCTCTTTTTCCGCGACCTATTTTTTTAGGCCTAATCTGGCCGGATTGAAATCTATACTCTTCTTGAACCAAAACGCTGCAAGTATACGCCACATTTCAGCCCAGAAAGACTCGAGAACCCATATTTATTTGGGTAACACATACCCGAATGGAGGTTTCCATACGTATTTGATGGGGCTTTTCGTCATACTCAGTGTCTAAATTCGGGGTTCCGTATCTTAACTCTAAAATGACTCCGGATGATCTCTGTACCGGGAAACAACAGGAACTACTTGACGGGATGAACTGATGAAAATAAATTCGAGCCCACGCCCACAAAACGAGATTAATAATAACTTTATATAGGAATTTCTTTTCCAACTTTTCAACGAACACCCTCGTCACGTTTATGTGGGAATCCCTCCCCTAGGGCGGTACACTTATATGGTATATATGGAAAGAAGTCCTCCTCCCACGCCCTCGAAAACTTCAATGACGTTCACCTTTTCCATGACTGCCTGTTTAGTGGTGCTGTCCATCCAAGGGATGGAATTGACGTTATCCTTAAAACCATTGCGCACCTCCACTATCATGTCCTCTGCCTGAAGAATAGGAAAAAGGGTTGTTATCTTTCAAAACTCGTTGACCGTAAGATTTCCGAGCGCATAATTTCGCAGAGAGAGTAGGCTTGTAATATGGAAGAAGAAGAAGAAGAAGAAGAAGAAGCTATATTTTCCTTGAAAACTAGCCTGCGTTGCAGCCGGCCCACGCATTGTCTAAACCGTTGATATAGTACAGGCGGTGTTGAGTGTCCGCGACGCAGGCTATTGAAAACACGTGACCTGCAAATTGCTTCATACAGTGAACTCTCTACTCCTGCACATTAACAGTCGTCTACCGTTGTTTTCCTCCAAATTGTATTCTGCAATAGGGCGGCAACAGACAAATCGGCGATATTTTCCTCAGCTTTCTCTAATAGCTTTTTTGGTTATAATTTACAAACTATTTCGATAGCTCACAGCATATGGTTTGAGCCCAGGAGTTATGTCATAAGTAGCTTTAGTGCCATCGTCCGGATGAGTGTAGTCCAGGAAAATAGACCGTTATTTTGACAGTGATTGACTTTTGAATACCCTGTGAGTAAGTCATCATCAGAGTCAAATGAACTATTCGCTTATTTCAATGACTCTCACCATCTTTTTACTATCTTTGCTGAAATGATGCTCCACGTACGCTGATCCTAATATGTCTCCAAGTAGTTCGTTGGTAAAAGTTACACAGGTCTTCCAACGTTTCTTCTGACCTTTAGAGCCCAGGACCCGCTCTCGATACTGCGTCCGAGCATCTCGATATGGTTTGGAAAGGAAAGATACCTCGTCTTGAATGACGTTCCACACGATGTAGTTTGCAAGGACTCTAAAGAACAAGTTGACAGTTGAAGAAACAAGCCATTTTAAAAGTTTGTGTAATTGCAGTTGTCTGATTCGAAAATTTGTTTCAATTATGTTAAGACTTTCTAGCACATAAGAGCTTAAGGACGGCAAAAAAACACTAAAATCTGTGGATCTGCAAAGCAAGCTTGTTCCAGGAAATTTTTTATAGCATTTTAACATAGCTGACTTGTAAATTGGTGGAATTGGGCTCACATAGGCGGAGGCCATTGATCCCGGCTAGCTAGGGAGATGATATCAACCACCAGACATTAAAACCGTCACTTCTTACCGTTTGGGAGTCTCTCGGATGATTTTTGACATGTTTTGAAGATATGGCAGAGCGGGAACGATGATCTCTTCGTCTCCTGTGAGTGTTTCGTTAGAAAATATCGAAGATAAATGATGCATCCATGGATACTGTGAAAAAAAAGAATATCAACATTAATTGCCAATCACAGGGTATTGCTGCTTAGGCCTTGAAAGCTGGTTAAGGTGAGATAACGAAACTGATGCTCAATAGCCGAGTACCAAAGGCAATTTGCTACACGATAGAATTATTAAAATATATGTCGCGTCGCTTATTATTTCAGCTGTTTACTGAGTGTGAATTGAGTATTACCGGTGTTAATAACGAGATGCAAAAATGCAAGAAATTTAATCTTACCCCTGGCGCGTCTTTCAGCAGTTGGTCAATGGTCATTCGGTTAAACCATGAGTCTGTTTTGTCCGCATCAGGAACACTAATCTAAAGGCATTCGAGAAGGAAAGACGACGTAACATATCACACAAATAGCATAGTTTCAAGGATTGTCACCACTTTTAATAGTGCAAACCGCTTGTGATGTAATGTGCTCAGCTACGGTTCACTTTTATTTCACAACAATTCACCGCCAGCGTTACATTTTTAACGTGTAAGCTATCGTACACTTTCATTTACTAGCCCTGCAAACCACTCAATTTTATTGTGATAAGCTATTGTTCACTTTCTTACTTTATTCCGAACCAGATTCAGTGACTCGGTTAAAATTCGGTAACTATTCTCCAATTTGTTCATGCTAACCGTGTACTCCAACGGGCAACAAGTCTTAAAAGGGACACCTTGCTTGATTATTTGCTTCATATTTATATACAAAACAATCTGGACTCAGCGGTGACGAAAAGTAGTCCCCCCCCCCCAGTGGAGCAGCCCGAACAACAGGGAAAAATCCTGTAATATGCAACACTATAAACGAAACTGGCCGAAAAACTGGAGTTACTCGAACCATAAATATCATCCAAATGTTTAACTTACTGTGTCTGAATGTGCGACAAAGACTCTTCTCAAACCATAAAATACAGAAGTGTCTAAAGAAATTCGTTGGCCGTTCATACAACTGAACTCAAGCATACCTTGGCTAGTTTCATTTCAAAGTCTATGATCTCTTCAGCATACTTCTCCATTTTATCGTCACCTCCAAGAAGTTTTCCAACGGCTGTGATAAACTGCTTGTAAGCTTTTATAATCTTAATTACAAAAATTGACAGGTTATTATTCAAGGTTAAGACTAACTGACCATAGCTCTTTAACTTAAGTGTATTTCCCTAGAAGTGATCCCTGATCAACGCGTATTTTCTTTGGCGTATGTGGTCCTGGCAACCTTTCATTACCCTTAGTCTTCTCCGAAGCCGTTGGCTGGGTACTTTTCATGCATTTTGTCTAAGTGAGTTTGGAAATTGTTGGTCTGCCATCAGTAACCGCATGAATTCTCCTGACCTTTCAAACTTGAACTTTCGGGAATTTAAAGAAAAGCAAGAGAAAATTGTAATCATCAGCGTAAAGTCTGAATGAAACAAATCTTCCAAACTGATGAAGCGAAAACTTCTTGGATCAGAGATTGTAGTAAGATTGCAATTTAATGGTAAACGTTAATTTTATGGCATTACTTAACAAAGACTTTGGCTTCCAGCAAGCGTTATCTCAGATCTGTGATCTGTGAGGTATAACGTTAAAATGGAATACCATCACGTAAATCTCAACTCATCAAATTGAATTGTCCGAACGCCGATGGGATGGTTCATTTGATTACATTTCTGGGTGTTTTGTTGGGCAGAAACGCCTCCGATCGGATTGTCGGTTCAACATTTCAACCTTTACTGAAGTCGATTGAAAGTGTTTACAATATTATTTACCGTTTCAATTAAAACAATTGAAAAATTATTCAATAAGGACATTTAAGAGCAACAAGCAAACTCAAGCAAAAATGGTTGGAAATTGTTAACTACTTAGGCCAGTTTACTTATTATGCCCATTAAAACGTTTCTTTTACCTTTGGACTGTCAAAGTACACTTCTCTGGAAAGACTGGGTCCGGATTGGTCTATCTGGTGGTAAAGGTATATAAGTGATGCCGTTCAGTAATGAGACAGATCAGCAGATCTGTTATGTAAAGGGGCAATGGTTCCAATTATATTGTTACTACGATATCATGCAAGCAACCATCCCATTATTACCCAAACAAGATAGTCCATCGAAAAATATAATGAACAGGTAATAAGAACGTCATCTGATCTGTCCAATTTGGAAATAATTGCATGCAAAAAAGTGACTACCAAATAAGACTCTGCATGTGGCCTCGTACCTCGTAAAATGTAGCGGTCTTCCCTTCCATTCTTCCCAGCTTGCTTAATAACGGTTTGTCCTGTTACATGTACGAACCCGCTGTGTGCTTATTTCGCGGGCTCGCCGTGCCAATTGACAATAAGGTCCCTAAGGGTGGATGAACCTACCCTAGGGGCCTATCCAACATAGTTCCTAAGGTCATTAAGATGCAAATGCTTTACTATCGCGACAAGGTGGCGTGCCCAGCGATGTCGTGAGGAAACCTCTCAGGATGGAAGGAATCACCTTTAGATTTCAGATCGTAAAAGGAGGTTATCACGGCTTATGTTGATCTCGATCCCAGAGCCTCCCTTAGTATTGGTCAACAACAGGGTACGCGTCACTGGTTTGAAATTCGAAAGTAATTCTCGTGTTGATACTCATGCTCTTGGTGCGATGTATCCTATTATTCTGTTTTTGAGAGAGGAGACACCTATTTTTGCAATTACGAGACACTTCATTACACAAGCTATGGCCTGGTATAAATAACAAACGCTCCGTTGGCTAGTCTTCAATTCTTAGGCCATTCTTTTCACACTATTGCCTTTGCAAGCTTAAGTTAATAGAACTTTATTATTATAAAACAATTGTATGGTAAAGTTAAAACACAATAATTATGATAATACAAAAGGCCACTCTTCTTCTCCCCATATTTTATTGGATTAAAACGAGATAATTCTTTCTATTGTCACTCTCGACTTAAAATAATTATTACAAATTGGCATGACGTTTTATTTATTTTTTTTCAATTTTTATCAGTTTGCTTTGTTTTGTTTGTTTTGTAATGTTTTTGTTTGTTTTCGTTTTGTCTTTTCACCCCACAGTGGATGGGTTTTGAGCCGCGATAAAAACTTTTTTTGGCCGCAATGACCTCGTACCTCGTTCCGCTTCGAGCATTGCGTGAACTTGAACAACACGCCCTTTCAGATTTTACGCAACAAATGCCCCCCCCCCCAAAAAATGTTACCCTGTGATGTCAATTAACTGCTCCGTTATTGCTGCATGTTGTTTATACTGAACGCGTTACTTTATTTTTATTCCGGAGCAAACTGCTATCTGGTGTAATGTGAACATAATTTTTTTGGAATCAGGAAATATTGGCTTCAAACGAATAACAGGTACCCAAAGCTAAGATTAGCAGGTGAAGGATAGCCTCCTCAGTTTAAAACAATAGAATCTATCGTTAAATGTGACATCTAAAACAATACGGTAGCTCTTTCATACTTAAAGATCATAACAAAGAGATTCCAACATGACGAAACTGTTGTTTTGAAATCTCTCCGCCCACCAGCTTGTTCTCAATTGATGTGTGTTCTCTTATTTCCTGTTGTATTGAAATATCAAAATAAATACACATTGCTTGTCTTAACAATTAGGGTGAGGTTTCCTCACAAAACTGACCCTACACTTCTTATAAAGAGTACAAAAAATTATTTTCTTGATCATCAATGGCTTCACAGAAATTACACCCAATTCCTTTTTGCCACAAGCACCTTTTTGAAAGTAATGGCCTTGCATGCAATCACCCCAGGGTCCTGATTAAACAGCACTCACCTCAATTATGTGTCTGGTGTTGTTTATGGGATCGTCGCTAATATGAACAGAAAACAAAGGCCCGCCAGCGGACGTATAGCTCTGATGAATTTTCAACAAAGTTGCCTCGAGATCCCAACTTTTTTTGTCCCAACCTGACTTGCTATTAATGCTCCAGGAGCCGATTTTATCGATCAGGACACGAAGTGGCTTGTCCCCTAATCTGTCAATAGTCTTCAGATCCATGCACGACTCGTAGAAATTTTTTGGCAAGTGGAAAAGCTTCTTACTAGACGCTGTGATTCCCTTCTCCAAAATGTGTCTCAGATTTCGCTCAACGTGCCCGTTGAGCTTGGCAAATGTGGAGTAAGTGGACGAACTCTTAGGAATGGGATTGGCTTTGATCCAGCCTCCACAGACGTAATCGTAGAAGTCTGTACATGGATCTTTAGAGTGGTCCATGGAGGCGTTTATGTATTTAGCCACCTTTTGACAATCGCTACTTTGGCAAATCTCCACGGGTTCATCTTTGGGATGAGCGCGTACATCGCGCGCCGAGCGAATAGCACCCCCCGTGCTAACGAGTTCATCAAAATACGTCTTCCTCTCGTCGCTGGTTGCCACATGAACGACAGCGACCACTAAAATGACCGTCAAAACACCGAGTATTCCCAGAAATCGCGCACCACAACCCCAAGAAGATTCCTGGTCATTCATTTGCGATCCTCCATCGCTCCGCTTTCTTCTTGATCCATCGCTCCCCATTTTTGTGGTCTTTTGTGGGGCTTGGTGGTGTTATTTCTATTATTTTCGTTATGCCCCAAAATGACCTTCCCGAGTCGCCGTGTCTTCTCGACATGCGATAAATTATGTACCAGCCGGCTCAACAGTGAATAACGTAATGATCTTTTGTAATGCAACACATGGACTATCTGGATATGGGCACTGGTAACGAAACAAAGCCTACAATAATGGAAGTATGAGTTTCATAGGATATGACTCTCCGCTAAGGCAGTAGAGGACACAGCAGAAAAGGTCATCTATTGCAAGCCTAATATTGATTTACATTTTTACCTTCCTACCTTTATAAGAGAATTTAAGCGAAAAGGTGCGAAGCCGTGAACCGAAAAATGTCTTATTAAATTAGACGGTTTTAATAATGTTTACGAAACATTTTTTTTGTTTTTTCGATGTTATTTAGTTCAATAATTTTATTCTGATTAATGAAGTTCGTCAGTCAATATAACGAACATGGAAAAATGGAAATATATTAGCTTTATTGAAACAACAGATTTAACTTACAGAAAACTAATTGCTTTCGATGGACCAGGTCATAACTGGTACCAGTTCTGTCAAAGATAAACTAAACAGTTAATGGAATTCTCTCTTTTTCTCGCCTCTTTGAGAGACAGAATTGAAACAGTTTTTCATCGATCTAAAACGTCTTTCTCGGGGTCAATTATTCAAAAGTTCAATATATTTTAATATTCCTTTCAACGTTGACACAATTGTCCAATTTAGATCCCCGGCTAAGGGCCACTTCATGCCAACAACAGGCCAAGCGTTATAGTAACCGGTGACGGCAGCAAAGCTTTCCATTTGTCCTAATTACCTCTTCAGTTGGAATCATCAGACTTAATATTGTCCTGCTACTTTGCCTTGCTTTGCTGCTTACATGCTTCAAAAACTCATAAACTTTTGAGTACTGCGGCGTTTAAACGGCATGAACCACTGAAAAATGGGCCAAACCTACTAATTTAAAGTAAACGGCATTCGGGATAAATCAGCAGTCTCTGAATTTCAGAAGAAGTGGCCTTCAATCTTGTCAGCCTTATTCAGCTGTGGTACGTTTAAATATGTTGTCCTGGACCAGGTTGTTAGAAAACCGGTTAACACTAAACCGGGAATAAAATTTAGCCAAGGTTTCTATTTCTTTTGTTAAACAAAGCGTTCAGGGCTAATTGTAAGTGGTCGTTTAAAGGCGACTTAAGTCAAAACGTGGGGCAAAAAAGATTTAAAGGAATCTTCATCACTTGGTTATAAGCTGGAATTAAAATCTGTCACTAACTCTGGGTTGGCTTAATCCTGCTTTGAACAACCTGGCCCTGGAGTACGTACCCCAGGTTAACTATATACATATCCATCATTTTCGTCTGAGCAGATACGATGCAAGAACGAAGTTTACTTTGTCGAATGAATTTAGTTCCCAGCCAGCAATTTCGATACAATGTTTGTATGGCCGCGCTTAGAAAGACACTCGAAAGATGACCCCGTACGTATTTAACAATTATTTCACGAGCGTTGGATATGAGGTGATTTATAACAAAAATAATCATCTCATATCCAACAAGCCCGAGTAGAATAATTGTTTTATTAAATTCCCAGCTTCAGTAATCGCTGAATTTTTTTTGGCCTTGCTCTTAACAAAGCTTTCGCATCGCGATGAAAACGTTTGAACGCTGAGGCATCCAAAATCCTTTCAAGGGCAAAAAGCAGGGTTATTCGCTGATAACCAGTCAGCAAGGGAATTTAATAAATAGAATTAAATACAAAGGAAAGGGTCAATATTTCATGAATTTAAAGCAGTACAAATACCTATCCGGTGAAGTGTCAGTTCACATCTTACAAAAACGTTTGCCCAATGCTGAAGGTCATGATCTCTTATCGTTACGACAAGATTAAGTAAGGTTGCTGTAAGGTTGCTGCTAATAAATGATTAGGTAAGGTAGGATTAGCACGACACAGAGGGTAAGTGCCCCACATGACTGGCGTCCGTTGCCAAAGCGACTATATAGATGGGAGCATTGCTTCTTTTCATTCCTTTTGATGAGACGCTAGCTCATAGAGGGTTACCTTTCGGTATCTGGGTAAGCCTGGTTGAATCTTGCAACAAAACGTCATTATGACATACAAAGGTATTGTTTTTATCTTAACGTCCTTGAGGCTAAGCTATTATCCATGTTCCTGTTATGTCTATCATGCATCGTTTACAAAGGTGACTCATACTAATCGACTTAAAGTGTATTTTAGTTTGCGTAACGATGTTATATATAGCAGATATGTATATATATTAAAAACTGGACTAGGTATATTGGATTTCTAGCATTTTGATTGGCTGAACGGAGCTAGGCTATCAGCTCATATACCTGGTGCGACCAAATATGGTCTGAACACTCAACAACAAAATGAACAAAGTGAGAAAAATGGACGAGAAAAATCACTTGGCGGCGATTTGAATTAAGCAGAAATTCCAACAACGTCACCAAAATGTCAAGACAAGACAAAATAAAACACAGTGAAATGGGGCAGGAGCATTTAATAAAAAACTATCACACATTTATGGCGAGTCGGTGCAAAAATCATGAAGCAATCTGAGACTAAACAAGCGCCAAACAAACTACAGCTGAAAACTACCAAGAAGGACGGAAGGGCGAGATTTTTTTCGGCTTTAACACGCAAAATTGGCATTGGTTTACCTGCACTCGTTGTAGCTCTGTGTTCCAACAGGTCCAAATGCTCAGATAGAAATCGGATGCCATGTAAACAGAGTCGAATCGCTTTTCCAGTTGCTTGAATGTTGTTTTTACCATTGCTTCCACAACCTCTAAACCGAGAACAACTGTATTTTGTGCTTTCCGTTTAACAAACTATGATGGCGAATTCTAATGTTCATCGCTACAGTAATCTTGCTTCTGAGCTGCATAGAAATTACCTCTTCAAGTTCAAATTAGTTCTGTCTTCAGTTGGATCAAACAGGCACATGTTGGCTCCGTTGTGTGAACAGATTACAAACTTGTTCCATTTTAACTCCATCAGCTAATATGGTGAAATTGTACAGCTTGAATCCGCTTTGAACGATAATTACAACAATGTTTCAGGAAAAATCAAACATGTACCATATTTTAGAGCCAATAATTAGAAGAATTTTTCCAAAACTTGTGCCACTTCGTTCACTTTCGAGCAGTTTTCATTGATTCATTCAGCTTTGCAATGAAACGCTGCAACACATCGCAAGGTTTTGGCGCCTTTTTCGTTCAGTCATGTGATCGATTCTTGCTCCCTTTTTATCCCTTTTCTCATTTTTCCCGTTCTTTCTTGAGTTTTTTTTAATAGTGGTTAAGTTTTTGATAAAACAATTATTCTACTCGAGCTTGCTGGATATCAAATGATTATAACCAACTCGACGCGTTATCTATCATTTGATATCCAGCGCGCCCTCGTAGAATAATTGTTAAATATATGTTCTTATGTTACAAGTGTGAGCCATGCATCTGGGAGAAAAACGCTATTGAACTGTCAATTGTTTAAGGAGACAACACCACCGATATTCAGACCTTAAAGGTAATCACTTGATCACAATCACAGAAACTAATCCCGATTCCCCCTAATATTGTTGAGTCTCTCTATCATCTATAAACCAAGGTGGCCTCGACAATCACCCAATTAAAAAATGAACTCAGTTTGGGATCTTGAAGAGACAAGAGGAGAGTGACTCTAAAGACCGGAAAGTCAGTGGTTCAAAGCCGTTATCTGCTTCGTGTCGTGTTCTTTCTTTAGACAAGATACTTGCATATTTACATTTTCTCTCTGGACCCAGGTGAGGAGGAGTGAAAAGTAAATTCCAGTTGCTCCATGCCAAAGAGACCAGTGTGGGTCGTTTGCATACTTGCTTTGCTTTACCTTTTCCAACAGTAAAACTTCAATAAACCTTCAACAATACCTTAAATTGTTATACGTTTCATTTCTATGGGAGAAAGGAAATTTTCACGCAACATAAAACTCAAATTGCTTCTTTTTATTTCCAAACCTTTGAGCAAGAAATATGCTCCCGTATACAGCTTGTACCTTTGGTCATTTGTCAGAATCAAGATGTCATGAATGGTGAATCGGTTTTTATAACCGTGTAGAATGTAAAGTAAGACCTATAAATCGCTTCCCTGGAACCCTACATAGGGTCAGTTTCAATTGGTTTTTTGGTCACGTGGGTTGACTAACATGAGCCATGAAGCATGCGCAGTAACACGGTCAGGTACTCCAATGGACAGTTTAGTTTGCTTATTCTCCTTTGGTCATGCCATTTACTTGCTGTGTAACAAAAAAAGAAGGAAAAATGGTGAGATCACAAAGAGTCGTTCGAATGTTCAAGTTCCAGTGTTTCGGTTTACCAGAGTTTTCCGTTAATGGTGGCATAACGTGCTATCACACCCTCCCCCTTCCTAGCGCCTGATCGCACGTTAACCCTGGTACAAAGGGAGAAGATTGCAACCCTTCTCCTTGCTGTGTTACAATATCATTGGAACGATTTTACCCTTAATAGATGGCTGTCCTCTGCTCTAACGAAAGGCAGTTCACATTATGGGTTATAGTGCAGCTGGTGATCCGTTACGTCATCCAAAATGTTAAAGCACAACAGCACCACAGAAAGTACCGTCTAATGCGCTTTTATTTTAGTGGTGACACTTCAGGATTTTATCCTTAATTGTACGTTACATGGAAAAAAAACTGTGTGACTTTACGCAGGAAAAAAGGTAATATTCAGTTTTAAATGAGTTACGACAATAACCGCGTTTGATGAGAGTGGCACTAAATTTCCACCACGGAGTTTCTTTCCACTGACAAGCTACCACAAAATGCTTACTTTGGGTTAATACATGCAAATACCACCACGGCTCCATTTTTTAAATTGTAATCGGGCCCCGTAGCAAAGAGTCCAAACGAAGGTTCTTGGTCCACTCCTGTGATAAAACCCTTTTTCATGGCCATGGGAATGGCGGCCTTTTTCATAGCATCAGGAATGAGGTCCTTCCTGTATTGAGCCTTGTAGCCATTGGTGCAGTGCAGCGTCTGGGACATTTCTTCATTTGCTAGTTAATAAGAATAAATGGTTACAATTAACAGAAAGATGTCAACAATTAAATTCTGTCATTAAAACCGCGGCCATGAATAATTGGAGTTTGTAGAAAATCCGCCAATCGACACAACTAGCATTTTTACAGCTACCAAATCAAAAGCCGCGTTCTGATTGGACAAGAATGAATGTCGTAACAGGCATGACAGTAGCCTGCGAGCAGGCTCTCTATTCGGGGGGCAACGCAACGTGAATTATTTTCTTACGTGAATTATTTTCTTCGAGAAATAATTCACGTTGCCCCCCCGAATAGAGAGCCTGCTCGCAGGCTAGCATGACAGAGGAACATTGAAGGTTGATAACAAACTAGGGGAAATAAGCTCGCTGTTTCCCTTGGGGCCAGTCATTTTTAGTAATCAGCAGACCAATGAAAATTACAGTGGATTGAGGACTAAAAGTCTCCTAGTAAACGTCTACTTCTAAAGAAACGTATTTGTTCTGATCGAAGGGCTAAGTTCAAAACAGCATGCAGTCGTTTATATTTCGTGTTAAATATTTGTCTTTCAGCCTAGTACCCAGGCATTCTCTTCCTGCTCACTCGACTTGGCGCGAAATGTATTGACGTCTCCGAATCATTTGCCCGAGTATGTTCTCGTGGTATGCCATTCGGTGACGTCACGAAATTTCGCGCCAAGTCGAGTGAGCGAGAAGAGAACGCCTGGGTACTAGGCTGCTTGTCTTTAATTTTCATTATTTGGCGTCATAGAAAAAAGAAGATTCAAAAAAACTTAGTTACCCATCAAAAAATCGATGACGGGACAGATCATGGAGAAACCGACAGGCTGAGTGTTTTTAACAGCTGTCTAGCGCTTACATTTACCTTGGCCACATGTGTAGTAAAAAACGACGTCGAGTCCAGAATTGTCGCTTCTTGTCCAGTGAAATTCCTTGTTTGGAGGGCAACGAATGGATGTCGAAAATGGCTCGACTGATTGGATAACAACATGGAAAGGAATATAGTAAAAACTTGTTAAAAAGGAAACAAAAACGGTTGATATCAAATTGAGATCTTTCAAGATACTGTATCCCTATTTACACGCGAATTTATTATTTTCTTTTGCAATGGAATGATCCATAAAAATTACATATATTCTGCAAACTGTTTTGACAGCAGGTCTCTTTTGTGTGATAGTGCTAAAAACCGATGAAAAATTACAAGTAGCTTTCCTACTTACTCAGAGCGGATGGCAGAGGGTCCGTTATAGCCACCACCTGTGTAAGAAATAGTCCAAACACAGCTGGGAATGGAAACCACATGGCTGAAATAACAAGAATTAGAAAGCATGTAATTGGTATTCAAGTTAATAACTGACTATACGCTATTAATTACTTGAGTGAGGAGATGACCCGCTCAGGTTATCGAGATGTCGAATGTCACCAATAATGGTCCTTCTCAGGACTTCTCTCACTTCAATTCAACGATCAAACTAGACGCTACTGAAACTCCTGGAATCAGCCAGTGACTCAGATCACTGGATCATCTTCCCCTTCCACCCGTGTTTAATGTTGCAGAGTGCCTGGGAGGGCGATTTTAATCTATCTCGTTGAAACCTTTCTACCGCCATTGCTTAGTGGCGGGAGGGAGAGAACAAGATTCTAGGGACGGTGTTCCAACAAAAATCCAGCTACTCATCATAATCGGTATGACATTGAACTCAAAAAGTTTGCTTTGTATTCCAGTGCGGGTTACAAACCATTACAAACCGAATACTAGTTTGCTTACTAGTTTAACATTACCCGCATTTTCTTTACTACGCCAGATTAGCCTGCGAATTGGCCCCTTAGTAAGAAAAAGGGCAGAGGAAAAATAGGATAGCGGGGCGAGCTGAATGGAAATCAAACCTTGCGCCCGCTCGCCCATTCTGCTCTCTCAATTTTCTTCCACCCCTTTTTCCACCAAAGACCCGGCATGTTCACAGCTACACCAAACGTTTTACACTGATATGATGTAAGTCATGGGGAGCTTTATTTAAACTGCAAAAAATTTGTCAGAGCAAGCACGGTGAGGCGACGACTGGTATGAATACATGTGCAGTTAAGTATTCAGTTGATGCTTATACTGATAATGAGGGCCTCTCCTCGGCGGTTCACCAAGGGCACAAATGAGTCCTTGTAAGGATGCATTTGTTATCTATGGCTGGTATACGCTGGTGTTTGCACGAGAATTGCAAGAGATTGACTCTGATGATGTTTTCCACACCGGTTGTCGACACATCAGTCACTGTCACCGACTACACTTAACCGGACGATAAAATACAAATCCACCTATGACATGACTCCTGGGCTAAAACCATTCACTAGTGCCTTTCTTGGTTTGCCAAGAAATCGTTCTAACAACACGTGGTGTCTTAGTTTTGAAGGTTGAAACGTTGGTACCATACAAAATCAGTTAGGAGATTTGTGCCTTATCAACGTAATTATTTACGTCGACCTTTGTTTTAAATTTTTATGTTCTAAGTTTTGAATCATCTTAAAGTCAGCACCTACAAATATAATAATGATCTTGTAAGATTGTGAAAATTGAATTTTGGTGCTGAGAACGGAATGCTGAAGTTCAAAGTCGCATTATGGGACTCTCGTTTGGTTTAGTTTTAATTGCAAAAATACGTCATTAGAATTCCAAGAGTTGACGATAGAATTTTGCTTTAAAAATAAAGCACGGAAAAAAATCCGATTTTTTACAGGTTTTTGTGTGACTTGTATGGCCCTAGGCAAACTTTCTGTACCTATCATCTGTACCGGCAAGAAATCGCTTAACCGCAATACAAACAACTACAAAACAGTTGCAAATTTTATTAGCTTTGATATCTTCCGCCTTGTATAAAACGGATATTAACAGCTCTCAGCTGAAGGCATCTACCGCTAATCTTTGCAAAAGAACTAGCATTTTTTTGTTTCGTGTATCTAAACACAGGCGCAAAGGAAAAAAAAGCTTTGGTTCTGCTGAGATTGTTCTCGTCTCGGTACCAGCAAACGATCGATGGTACCTGCTCGGCAACTGAGAATTGACAATGTTTTAATAAACGCACATGTTAACATCACAAATATATTCAGTCAATATTGAATTCACAAAGACCATCTTAAAGAAATGCGTGCAAACTCAGTGTCGACCAGCTGGTAGATATAGAAAAGAAAGATGAGAAAGACAAATCTTTTATTCGATTTTACTGGGGTAGGACTTCGAGATGACGTTAATTGTAACTCAAGTACCCCGCCTCGACAAGACGTTTATAATCTCACATTTATAAAGGCATTAAACACTGTTTGAACTTCTAATAAGACGTAGCTAAAAAGCGCTAAACGCGTTAGGCAAATTGACGGATGTATCAAAATCTGCCTCCCTCTTCAATAATTGGGCAATGGTTAAGATAACGAGAGGTGGAGTTATTCTTAGCGCTAATAACAGTTCACGAGCTCACGGTTGGCAAAGTAAAAACAAAAAGATAAGCCTCAATGAATTCAAACCGCGAGACTCGACGTCTAAAAATACACTTAAAACAGTTAGTACTTCACTCACCTCCAAGAAAAATATTGTTATATAGGATTCCACAAATTATCAAAATACGTTGAAGTCGAATATTTAATGAAGGCTTAAAAGATCTGATCTTAGCCGGTCATGATCGTGTTTAGTATAAAAAGCGCATGCTCGCATGCGCATCGCGAACATGTGTTTTCACGCTATTTCCGTTATCGCCTAGAAAATCAAAACAATTCTTTGATTTTCTCTGGAGGAGAGAGATAACAGTAATTACCACACGGTAGAGATTTGCCATCCATACACACCTTAATTAATGAAATGGCAAAATGTGAGTTTTTAAAATAACAATCAGTTTCCAGCCTTTCATTTCCGTAGTCAAACCTGGAGTCGACTCATGCAGTTGCAAGATTTTAGTTTGTGGATTACTGCTTACGGGCATGATCATCCAAGAAGCTTCTGGTTATGTTATACAACGCAAAAAAAAAAATTTTTTTGTTTTTTTTTTTGAAAATTCAACACTTTTTTGAGAACTGTGGTCGTTAAGTTCTCAAAAAAAGATAAACCTTGTCAGGTTTTTTATGATTGTTATTGCTAAACGTCCACGGATTGAGCGTTTCGAAAGGAAAATAGTTCAAGCTCTCCTGCACCGTTATGTGCCATATTGTTGCTCTGAAAACCAGCTTACATTCGTTCTAGTTGAACTGACCAACCAACAAAACGAAAACGATTGGGTTCGATTGCCACCCAATGACCAAAACATTTTTATTTATTGACTTTCTATTTTTTATTCTTTTCATTCATTTATTTATTTATTATTATTATTATTATTATTATTATTATTATTGTTGTTGTTATTATTATTATTATTATTATTATTATTATTATTATTATTATTATTACATTTGCCTTGTTCTTGCTTTTGCCTTTCTCAGCGTTTGTTTATGCCCCGCTAGTTAAGGCTGGTTGACACTTGTGACATAAGCATAAGTATAAGAATAAGGAAACTTTTCCTTTTTCTTATGCTTATGCTTATGCTTATGTCGCGTAATCGCAAACGTGAACTGGACAACATAAGCATAAGCATAAGCATAACGAAACAGCAGTATTTGATGTCAGCAGAAATTCAAGAGAAAATAGTTCCCAATCCTGCTCGGATTAGCAGTTTCAAACTGGCGTCTTCTACTTCAAACTCGATGCATTATAACGAGAAACTGGCTGAGGTCGTCCGCACTAACTACCTGAACTACCTGAAATAAAATTCTCGGTCCGCCAGTCGCATTTCAAGCACAAGGTTGTGATAATCTCCTTGTTGTTTTCTCTTCGTGAAGATTTCTCTTACCCAACAGGACCTCCATCTTTTTTCAGGTTGTCTTTCTTTCCGCCGTCGACGTCTACGGAGCAGTAACATCAAAAGGAGCACTTCTTCATTTTCTTCTCCGTCCACCATTCTGAATCTACTACTCGTCTCATTCCCCCAGGATTATAAATCTGAAGCCCAATGCGCCTGCGTATGTCGCTTTTCTTATGCTTATGTCATAAGTGTGAATTTCTTATGCTTATGTTTATGTTTATGTTTATGCTTATGCTTATATCACAAGTGTGAACCAGCCTTTAATGCACCTGCTTCCTTTGCATTTACGTTCAACATCATCTGCTATCAGGTGGGATAGTAAGATATAAAACAAAGTACCTGTTGAAGTCTTTGAAAATAGTAGGGAAACATATTTGAATTTACAGAGATTTGTCAGACATAACAGGAAACTGTACACCGACCCTGTTATCTGCACCGAACCCATTCGCATAAGTCAAATTAGAGCTTTGTAACGTAGTTCGTGAGAGAAATCCTCTGGCCACTGGCCAGTACGTTCAGTACACTCTTTTTTTAATAAGAACATTTAATTTTGCGGTCGAGGCTGAAACGAAAGTGGATGTTGTTATTTTCTTATGTTTTGAGCCTGAAACGTTCTTAAGTATGTTCTTTTGGAACCATGAACGCTTTAAATGTAATGACTTATTATTAGTTTCCCTTTTCGCTGTTGTTGTTTTTTTTCTCGGCCAATTCACTTTATTGCTGTTCCACAGTTGAGAATGACAAGAAGATAATAGCCTGACCTCTACAAACTTCAGTTTAGAGCTGTTATATACATTTCCGCTATATTTAGACAAAGAAAATGCAACTCGATACAAGTTCCTGCTATTACTACGTGTTTTTAGCTCGGTACAAAAACGGGTTCAGAACTGAGTAAAAATGATTTGTCTGTTATATAAAATTTAATTACAAAACCGATCAGAGCTCGCCATTTCTATGGAATACACAATGGTATGGGATAGTTTTCTATACGGAGCAATGTTCTATAAATGAGCGTGATCAGGATATTCTAGATCTTATCTTCTTAGTATTAACTGTCGACATCATTAAATATGCTTTCGGCTTTGTTTTTGCTAAATGTGTTTCCTTCTCAGTAACGTCTTGAGATTTAGGTGGACTTTTCCTAATCTGAAGCTTAAAGACCCGAAAGAAACCCGCTGAAGGTTTAATCAGTTCTATAAACATTTCTATCTCCAACCAAAATATTGTTCTAAAAACGTTTACCATGTAGAAAAGCAAAAATAAGTCCCATTTGTTATGAAAAGTTAAAATATCCTCAAGTTGAGGAGGGCTCCTGATCCTTTGGATCTACTTCGAGAAAATAGTTACGGAATCACGTAGAAAAATAATTTAAAGATTTCAACTTGTGTAGAGTTCTGTAGATCTAGAGATCTTTGAGGGTAATCAAACTTGACAAACTGTAGAGTTACAGATTGACGGCTACTTTGTTTCCAGCAGTTTTCCTTTTAATGTCAGTGCTTCTTCCCGCGGAAACGGTTCTTACGTCACATTTGTCGTGTTGCAATCTTCATCCTTTTTAGCTCTCAGAGTGCAAAAATTGAAAATTGTACAAATATATCATCCTAAAGGAACACCAGAAGTTGTTGACTTGTCAACTGCAAACGGTGACATTAAAAACTGGGTTTCCATATGACCGCAAATTATCTCGAACAATCGCAAATCAAAGTGATCTGCTTTCCCTGCATGTCAACGTACTACTTGGATTGCTTGTATTTTTTATGTATCGGTTAACAAAGTTGAAAATGATTTTGAAAGTGTCGTGAATTTTGCGACAAATGGTTTTTTATTATATCAAATACATGTACTACTAATTTCTCATGAAATATTCACCAGTACTCCATTGCCATCCGCAGCTTGTTCGCCAGTAATTGTGCCGGTACAAAGTTTTCCAACTTATGGATAAAATCCTTTACCATGACATTCAAACAAAACTATTGGGCTGTACTTTCATATGATACTGTTTATTTTTTCGGCCTCTCACTAGGAAATTTGAGAATATTTGTTGAAATATTTGGCTGAATAATAAAAAGGTGGAAACGTGACTCAACTGATGACTTTAAGTGCCTTTCAGAAGTAGCTCCAGATGTAAAGGAAGTAGTATAATTTAAGGTAAACAAATTAAATCTCGCAACTGTTGTTAGTGATAAAAGACGTCACTACCGTTGCACCTTATTCCTCAAAACGTTATGTTATGGAGTTCGAACAATGTAATAAATTTAATTAAATCATTACCTGTTGGTATTCAAATTAAAGTACTTGAGTAGCATTTTCATGTCCAGCTGTTTACTTTTCAGCTTATCGTATGTGGACTGATCTGAGAATATTTGTTTAATTTGCTGCTCTTCACTGCATGAACAACGATATTATTATTCAACCGGATGATCGATGTTCATCCCTTGATTACGCCGGGCGTTAGCTAGGGCAATGAAGCGTGGCCAGTCCTAACTTTTGATTTTGTCGATGAAATCGTACCACAATTTTTACTATGTAAATGAATGAAAGCTGCTAAGTACTACTTTCATGTAGTGATACTTGTACAATTTTCTATTTTTGCATTCTGAGAGCTAAAAAGGATGAAGATTGCAACATGACAAATGTGACGTAAGAACCGTTTCCGCAGGAAGAGGCACATTAAAAGGAAAATTGCTGGAAACAAAGTAGCCGTCAATCTGTAACTCTACAGTTTGTCAAGTTTGACATCTGACCCTCGAAGATCTCTAGATCTACAGAACTCTACACAAGTTGAAATCTTTAAATTATTTTTCTACGTGATTCCGTAACTATTGGAACTTATTTTTGCTTTTCTACATGGTAAACTATATGCTCCTTTTTTAAGCCTATAAATTTTCATATTGCATCGTATTGACAATGTTTCTCCTTGATGATTTCGTTTACAGACTTAAAAAGTCTATTAGAAGCGCAAGACCCGACTCTAGGAGTGAGAGTTCAAGATCCCATTCTACTTCGTCATCGGTCCGAGTCAATGCGGAGTTACAAAAGAAGTATCGCATGTTTATCCGGTCAATGCTTGGTTTGCTATCAGGTCAGTACACGGAATTTGACGCTGTGCTGCAATCGGTAATAGCTCTTCTGTTTTCCTTTCTTCTTCCTTCGCTTTCTGTTTAAAAAGGCCCCTTTAGGGGTTATGGGGATACGGGATATTTGACGAAAAAATTATAGGAATACGGGATACCGAAGGAAAAAATTTTAGGGATACGGGATATTTGAAAAAGAAATATGGGATATTCAAGGCGAACTTCGGGGATACAAGACCGCACAATTAAGGGGATATGGGATATTTCAAGAAAACGTTAAAGGGATACGGGATACCCCGATCCCTCCCCCCACCCCCCCCCCCCACCCCCCGCCCAATGGGGCCTATTTAAAGGCCTGATTCTAGGAGTGAGAGTTCAACTTTCAACTCCCATTTTCTCTGAAACCTGCGATCAATTGAGATGATTGAAATAGCTGAATATCTCTTGAGGCGTGATTGTTTATAAGTAAACATTAAAGGGGAAGTGCTGATTGATACCCGACACAATAATCTTACATATTTCCTTTTTCTCTCGTATAAAGTTGTCGAAAGCAAAGACCACTTTAAAACATCGCTATTTCCTATGAGGTCATATCTCGCTGTTTAATAGCAAGGCGCATTCCAAGCGAGCGCAACAAAACGATGATCTGTGCAGCTGGACACAATTTCAGGATTAACTTATTTTTAACTCAAAGTTCTCATTGGTTGAAGCCAATCACGAAAAGTGGGTGTTAAAGGCTGAAGCATTTCACCGTCATTTTGACGTTTAATTAATTATCAACGCATAGCTCAATTGGGAAATCTAAGGACTTTCCGTCTGTCACTTCCACATCAAAAACTTGCAGGCCATTTTCTCCTCCCAATGAAAGCGACGCAATTAGGCATTTAAAGGTCCGTTGAACGGAGTTAGCCTTTAAACGGTCAAAACAGTCGACGAGCTTATCTCGTAATACATCATCAGCTGACGGTCCGTTCAATCCACAGGTATCTGTCTGAAGGTGTTGAGAGAGTGTGCCCTTCAGTAACCCAAGGCGAAGCTGAAGGCATCCAAGAAGAAATCCAGTCGTGACGCGCGTCGGAAATCATTTCAGCAATTCGACTTCCAGTTGCTCTGACACAAGCTCTAGAACCTAAGCCTTGTCATAGAAAGCGTGCACGACAGTGTAAACCTCTCGCAAAATGCTCCGCGTCTTGTTTTCTCTCACGTTTTTCCTTGCATTTTATCGCTGCATGGTTCATGCTGGTGAGGATGACTACGACCCATGCAAAGCCGGTGAGTCTTCATACACTCGAAACTTTTACAATATAACGCCTTCTAGTTTGAAATAGTTCGCCAATAGATCAGTCTTCCTTCGTTGAAACTTTGCCAATAGTATTGTCGACCGCTCGCTTTTTTGAGAGCGATCATCCCGCATTCTGCCTGAAGTTTTAATTTTTTTTGTGTAAGAAATTGCTCGCTTGATGGCCTGGAAGATTGTTTTGCTCTCAACTCAGTTTCGAGGAGCAATTGAGGACCTTCCACCGTCAATAGAAACAATCGACTTCGAGTCAGAATTTGCTGTGGATTAATGTTTTTCTAAAAATGACAGTTCTACTCAAGGAGATCAACCACTTTTAGAAGAGATTTTATCGCCCCTGCAGTTTACACACGCTTCCTTGATATTTTGTGATTCTTTTTGCTTCCTTTTGTACAGACGGAATTGTCCAGGGAGATATTGCAGTATCAGCCAGTCAACTACGGCTCAGTAGACACAAACGAGCCGCAACTGCTTACCCCAAGAGATTATGGCGAGACGGAGTGATTCCCTTTCTAATAGACGATTCTTACACAGGTCAGTAGATAACTTTGTTGCCTTTTCACTCACTGACAAGGGCGCCCACAATTCCAATCCCACATGAAACCTTTAGAGGGACTTAAGAATACTTAACCATCCACCGCCTCAAATGCGAGGACCATTTCATAAAGCATAACAGGGAGAGAAGTGCCCCAGGAAAGTGCGATTCAATGGCTTTTATCGTGATGATAACACCGTAAGATCGATGTATCCACAACAGTTACTGTCATTCTACATGGCGGCTCAGGATTTGTCCTTGAGGGGGAATTGGTTCAAAAAACGTGGTTACAAATTTACAAATCCAACGAAACCTGAAGCCGACTGCTTTCAGCACTAACAGATCAGTAGGCCAGAAGTTCAAGTTAGAAATGGTGTATTTTGATCCTTAAAAGCAGCAATCTCATCACCTTTGATTCTCGAAATCTTCACTGCCATAGTGATTTCCACGAAAACAATAAAGCCCAGGAAAGTGATTTCAATTATAATGGCAGATAACTCTTCAAGACAGTGACGCTTAAATAACGCGTTGCTTTTAAACTTGACCGTGTTTTAGCTTGAGCATCGACCAACGACCAGACGAAATGTTCTTGTTTGGAATCCATAAAAAATAGCACTTCACTGATAACAACTATATCGATTACATAACACGACAGCTCTTCTTAATCATTTTAATACTTCTCCGTCATTTCAAGGTGTGTTGATTAAACATGAAAAATTCTATTCTGTGAAAGTAGCCTTTAATTTTACTACAACAATATAAAGACGCCTTATCAAAACGTAAACAACGTTACCAAGGCGAATGTCGAATTCACTCGTTCACCATGATGGCTATATGCATCGTTTGTGACACCTTTTACCCTGTAATCACAAACACATCATCTCTCTATCAATGACAAAGTCAACATAACATTAGAAAAGTCTAGCATACGGTTACAATCTTGCTTTTAATAGCCAGACTACAATTGACTTGACGAATTTAGCAAACTCCATTAATTAATCTTTTATGAAATGATTTCCGCAAGACAATCTTCGCAGTTTTTCCTTGAACCGCTGAAACCAGTTAAAAACATGACAAATATCGAGTCCTCGATTTGGCTCGTGCGTTGATTGTAATGGCTTAATCCATCAATTTTGTCACCTTTTATCCTTTATTAAGAAACAACGGGGGAACAACACTATCCGTTCCTTCATTACATAGCAGTGAAATTTTGACCATTGCAGAAATTATTTATTTTCGCACACGTAGTCGAGATCTAGATCATAGACTTGGCGCGATGGATATTGCAGAAAACACTTTTTCATGACTTCGTGAGGCGCTTTCAACGGCGAAACCCGAAACTACAAATCATTGTAAAGGGGCTTTCGATATGTCTAGCTCGCTCATCGCGATGGCTTAATCCACATCTTTGTCACCTTTTATCAGTTCATAAACACCTCATCGTTCTTCACGAACTGAAAAGCACTGAAACGTTGTTTAATAAAGAACTGGAATTGTTCCCTATTGAAGGAGTTCTCTGTTTTCAAGTGGAATAAATCATTTTCAAGTCGTGACTTTTTCTGTTAGGGTAATGGAACATGCATGCAGCGAGCCCTAGAGCATTCTTGAACTCACTACTTTTAGAATCAACAATAGTTTGACCTAAAGTCACTGCAACTAAAACCCTCAAAAGGTTGGCACGCAGGAAGAAAACATGCACACGCAAAATAAAATGACCTTGGACGGACGCTAGAACAAAAAAAGTTGTAATTTGGGAATAGGTAACAGCGGATCAGGCGAGCGCTTATCTGTAAGGTACCATAGCATGAAGCGACAAGCAATATTGTCCCCTCTTCCCTGGATAGGATTGCCACTGAAACGTGATGTCTCCCCCCCCCCCGGCGTTTGTTTCATTTACGCCAATTCCTTTATCAAGGGCAAACGTCTCTGGTTTGAAGCACTTGTTTAAATGTCACGCTTGCAAAAATAAAGCAACGTTTTATTTTTTATAGACCATAGTACAAATACATCGGATTTTTATGTTCTTTCCCACCTACTCTTTTAGCCGACACAAATGTGCACCATTTTTTTCTTTGCGCCGCGAATGTTGTGCTGTACCCTATGATATCATGCACCCATTCTTTTGATGATCGCATTTTTTTTTATCTTGTCTTCGACCAATCCTTCCATGATAGACTTCGCAAATTCATCTGGCAGCATAGTTGAAGGAAAGTCTCGAAAACATGGGAGGCAGTATTGGCCCTCTGAACACTACATTAGCAGTCCTCATCATCTTTGCGACTTCCTAGGGTGTGGTTCAATTTGGCGCCCATTTGGTCAGGAAGTCCATGCTTATATTGGATCGGGTGTGTCTTCCGTGGGAATAAACGTTTCACTGACACAATTCAGTTCTGAACAAATCAAACATTAGGCAAAAGACAAGGGTGCCCTAATCTAAATTAGTTTTTCTGGTATTTTCTGAAATGGGATGCGTCTTACTACTTACTTCGATTCATGGACAAACCCTGATTGTCTAAATGACGACATCGCGACCTGAGACCGACTCCACGATAAATGAGGTGTAGTATGCTTTGAACCAAAAGTCAGACGTGTTTCTGCCTTTGAAGTGGCATTTGATGTTATCCACTTAATCTTAAAATGTGGATCTTTTCTCCAGATTTTCTTGGCTCGCTTAATTTAACAAAATTGGTAATTTGGCTCTTCATCCGGAAGCAATACCTTCTACGGACGGATTTTTTTTCTCCGCGTGTTTGCTTTAAAGTGTATTTAGCATGGAATGGAGGAATATCATGTTGATCCCCATGATCCCTCTTGAGGTAACGGGATTAAAGAGAAGTAAATGGCCATTCAGGCAATGCGCGGCCCGTACGGCTACATATCTTAACCCTGTCGCCGTCGCATGGAACCGCTAAGATTATTACAAATCTCCCTTGCATAGGAAGGTATTCCTTCGCAAGGTTACCCCTTCCTAATGCTGTCTATCTTTTTCTGTCCAACTACCAGGAGATTTAGCCCCATTTCAGTTGCCATGTAAACCACATTTCAGTTCTTGTTTCCTTCCCTTATAATGTGCGATCAAATTTTTTAAATCTAGAAGATTAGGTTAAGATTAAAACGTAAGATGTCTACAGTGTGATTCTATGACTTCATGTGCTTTTAAATTTTTTCTTTTGTCACCAAAACAAATACATAAGGCGTTTTCTAGTTTTAAGATTTAGCATTCAAATTGACTCATCTTGTTACAACCTTCATTGTTGTACGTGACCTCCTTAAAAGCGTTTGAGTAAAAGTTTCCTGTGGTGCTGTTTAATATGCTGTGCAACGAGGAGTACAGGAAAAAACGTTATTGAACCTTGAATATTTTGACTCTGCGCATAAGATCATTAATTCAAAGTGAAAACTATTGAAAAGTACTGTACTGTTTGTTGGTTCTGATACTGAACCACATATAGTGAGAATCAATACATGATACTTTTTGTTGATTTATTGATTTGTTGATTTGATGGTTCTAGTCTTCGAGAATGCTAATGAAATCGTAAATTGTGAGTAAAACCAGTCTTTTTGTTCTAATTAAAATAAAAGAAGATTAGAAGAATACCTTCTTTGGCAACATGAAGGGGTCTCAAGGGTCTTAGAGGCTTGAGCCTCTAAGGCTTAAGTCTATAATACGTCAAGTTTGTCTCCAGATATTTAATCATTGCTTCCAATGCATTTTTGGTGTTTTCCCTTTTACAAAAAAAAATCCGGAAATTGCGGCTGGAATGTAAATTGTAAGGCTATTTTGGTTTTTTCTTGGGAAAACGTCCAAAATTCCCTACTGGAATTTGAAATTTGTGTTCCATTTATGTCAGTTATTCTGCCAGTTTAAGGCCAATAGTCTGCTTATCCTTTGCACAAACCGTGGACCAGCTGGTACTGGTTTCTCCTGGCGAATGGTAAACAACCGGCTTTATTTTGCTTTGATTTCATTTATGCTCTCAATGGTTATCAATTGTTCACACAAAGAGAACCAAGCGTGAATCCGGGATTTTTTTTAATCGATTGAAGAACACCTACACAAATTATTTTATCTGGTTTTGTAAAAGGATTAGTGTCTAGCCTGAATTAGAAGTCTAGGAACATTCTAGTGTTCTTTTAAAAATGCGATTTCTACTCCTTATTTTAAGGCAAATATTATAATTATCCAAGTTATGTCGAAAAATGTAACTTTTGCACAGCTCAACGTGAATCAAAAGATAGTTGATTTGCTGTAAATCTCAGCTTTTTCAGTCATTTAAAGCTGAAAAAGTGGCATCTTCGTTGCTAGTGCGACGTCTTCGCCTTATTCACCGTATAAAAGTTATACAATCTGCCAAATTATTTCGACTAGAATGAAAGGAACGCTGATTTGCACTTAAGATGGATTTAAATTTTCACTGTAATCAGCTTAAAGTTCAGTTTTTGGCTAAAAGTGTTCATTCACCTTATTGCCTGCAGCTTTTAAATAAAATTATCTTAATACTCGCAAACATAACACCAGGATAACCACTCGGACTTGGCCCAAAGTCCTACGTCCTAACCACAGACAGTTACGGTCTCTTTGCAAACAAGGGAAACAATACGAGTGAACCTTGTCCCCTGTCCCCTGGGAGAACTTACTCGTAGGCTAATCATCACCATACCATCCCAAGAAAAATCCGTTATATTACAACGTTGTTAACACAAGGGTTCGAGAAAGCGGAAATTGGAATTGGAGAGAATCAATGCACAACAGTATCCAAATGACTCGGGTTTCCCATCGCGACTCTGAAATCTACTGAACATGCAAACACAACGTTCCTGAAGACAAGTGCCGCGTTGCGAGTTACACTTAAGGTTAAAGGTAAGCTGGGTTATTTGCTGGCATTATATGCGACTCGGATTAGTGATCGTGAGGGCGTCTAGTGTGGTGATCAAAGGAAAGATTGTCGCTCAGTAGGTGGAGCATTCGGCAATAGAGACAATGTCCAGGCTGATATATCGTGTTTTCGTATGTATGGCCAGGAGCTTGCCTTACACTTGTTGTATTTACTTGACCTGAGATAGGAAGAAAAAATTGCCTAAAGTTATGTAAGCAAAGAAATATAAACTAGATAAAAGACCAGCCAGTTAACTCTAAGTTTTGTCAGAACGGCAATTGAGTTCTCGACCGCCTTATCTGACTTTTTTAACTTATCTGACTCTTTTTTGAAGTAGACTTTGATAGACCTTTTATGAACTCTGTTCCGTACTCGTTTCTCGTTTTCATTGGATAACGGGCCAATTGGATTACTGATTCAATTAATGAAGTGAAAGAGAGTCAGTTAACGACATCCTTTGGGCAGCAAAACCGAACGGACTGTCTCTTGCCCTTTGCATTTGGTTGTCAAATTGATTCAGGATGCTGTGACTGTAGAAACTGCTTTTTAAGAAATGGTCATGTAGCAGGATCATGCAAATTCTTAGTCACATTTGTTAAATACGAAGGCTGGTTTTTAAATTGTGTTTACAATGGAGATCTTTTGGATGTCGCTTCAAATTCCTTGCAGGCCTGTACTCTATGAATAGGACTGGTAAATACTTTGGTACTTAATTACCTACCTACCTAATAGGTTCTATGTAAGAGTCAAAACCCACAATAAAAAGCGAAATTGCAAAAATGTCCGTAATCCGTTAGTTAAAATTTTGTGGTTATATCAAATCCAATTTAAGTGTACTTCACCATCTATGTAATCGCCAGTTGAGATGGTTAGAATCGCTGGTGATTGATGAAGGATTAATTAGTGTTTTGACTCTTCAAATTCTCTCACGAAGATTAATTATCCATTGCGAAAAATGGCATTCACACAGGAAATATCTTGCCAAATTGGTCTTGTACCGTAAATCCAATTTGGCTTTTGTTGTCTTGTAATCTTCACTCGACGAGAATGTCAAGCACTGACCTACCACAAAAACGCGGTGTTACTCAAACGAACTATATTTCTCTCTTTGCGCACTTACATTTTGGTCTCAGGTAATCCTCTTATTAATTTTGAGAAATACCCAGTATTGATGGTATGTCGCAGCGAAAAATGCCATTAGTGGCGAACTCCGCGAGAACATCGTATTATAAAGTTAGCAGCTCTCATAGTTGACGATCTGGTGACTCTTTATTTTTGCATCAGAACCGGTAAAAATCCAACTTTATATGTAATTATATAACACCTGACATATGAGTATCGCACTCTCTGACTGGTACAGGTTGCCAATATTATGAAACAATCATTTCACGAGATTGGGTCGCGTGACATGAATTCAAACCCAACACAGCGCTGAATATCTAACCATACCACAAACCATCATTGCAGTAGAATCTTTGTTGATCCAGAAAATTATTAGTTCCTATGAACGATAAGTAGACCCTATTTGGACTGCTTCACGTATTTTTTAACTGAGCTCGTTTCCTTTTAGAAAATTCAATTAAATTCGGTCTAAGGATAGATAAGAACAGTAAATTCAGTTTTCAATCCAACGAAGTTGCAAGCACTCCTGTTTCATAGGCATTAATAGGTGCATAACTGAACCTCACCTTGATGGAACGTCTGTCGAACACAGTGTTACGTTCTGCATTTTGTTGAGTATTCCCACCGGTTTACGAAAAGGGACATAACAATACATAAATTTTCATGTTCATGAAACGTCTGTAAAACTTCCTTTGAAGCAATGGCATGCAGTTGTCAGGATCCGAGACGAATTGCGGATTGGGCCTCTGGACAATAAAATGCGGGACTCGGTGGCCCGAAGGTTCAATTGCATTACTTCAAAGGACCAGAATTGGTATTTTCTTTGAGCTCTAACCAGAGAAAAGCTTTGGGCTCTAGGCTTCACAGAAAAACTCTCAGGGCTCCTACTCATGAGAATACGTACCCCATGCCACCTAACCACTATACTTTTTTACAAGGTAGTGGCCCTTCCGTTTGTTTCTGTTATAAAACGAGTGGGTGGCCTTAGACTCACTCTACGTTTATCTTTAACGGTCTATTACGCTGGGTAATATAAGGTTCTTTGATCTCTAATTATCTCTCACCAGCTGTCTCCACATAGACATTTCACCGTGTAATGTAACAGCTCATTACACAGTGCATACTTTTTAACCTTACAGGCGACCAGAAAGCCACTATCATACAAGCCATGCGCCACTGGGAAAACTCTACATGTCTGTCACTCATTGAACGAACGACAGAGAAGGACTTTATCTTCTTTCACAAGGGACGCTGTGGGTAAGGGATGACTTCTGTGTCTATGTTAGTTGTATTATTTCAGGAAATCGCGGACTTTCTGAATCAAACTACAGTCCAAGCGTACCAAGGTCTTGTTCTGTGGGTATGACTTAAACTAATTTGTCATGCCAAACGAAACTGACTATCCTTTTTTTTTAAATTGTATTGCTGCTTAAGGTGATAGAATCGACCAAGTTGTACAGTGCACTTGCACAGATTTTGAAAAGCAGTCATAAAACTCTTTCTTTTCGCCTCAATAACACCCTAACTGGTTCTGAGGAGTCGCTATTTAATCCCTTATACAGTGGATACGAAGTACACACTGTCATCTTTTTATATGGCAGTCACCCTCGGGAACTACAGAATAAAAGTCAGTAACCAGTAAGATAACGCGCTTAGTAACGATCGGATATTATCCGGGACAAAAATGAGCACCAAAAATATGTAACTTAAGGCCTAAAGAAGGACATTAACACCCCTTTTGTCACCGTTAGAGCGGTTTTCAAATGAGTGTCGTAAAACCAAAACCAAAGCAATTACTCTGACCAATCACAACAGGAACAAAACACAAAATGAACCAATCAGAAATCAAATCAAATACAAGCAATTGGCGCTAAGCGGGGGAAAACGCGTGCGAGCAAGTCACGATTGGTTTTGGTTTTACGCCTGATTGGTTGAGAAAGTGGCGCGAGTTTTTTTAACCAATCAGAGAGCCTAGTAATGCAAAACCAAAGCAAACACAACATTACTTTCGACACTCAATTGAAAACTGCTCTAACATTAGCTCTAAACTTCTGACAAATTTCTGTCTACTTATGTCTAACAGGTGTTGCTCATATGTTGGACGTAAAGGAAACGGACGCCAGGGTATTTCAATAGGGAAGAATTGTGACAAGTTTGGTATTGTTGTGCATGAGATTGGTCACACGGTGGGCTTCTGGCACGAGCACACACGACCTGACAGAGAAGAATTTGTTACAATTGTAAATGATAACATTAAGAAAGGTGCGTGGGAAAAGTGTATGTTCTTCGTCAAGTTAAACTTCACTTTTTGAGCACACAGTTCACTATACGTAGCAAGAAATGGTCTATCATCCGACTTTACCGTTGTTCGTTAAGAATTACACGATGGCTTATTGTTCTTAGCAACGTTCCACGTAGGTGATGGCGGATTAAGATTGTTGGCCATTTTTTAGCCAGTTAGCTCTTTCAGATACATAAGGTAAAGCGCGTGGTTGTTACATTCTTATGAAATTGTCATTATTTCCATGAAATTACTCCCAACGTTGTCGGAATTGAAATACTGAGATGCAATAGCAACCCCGTCCCTGACATGGACTTGAATACACTTAAGTTAATTCCTTGTCGTTTTTAGGCGAAGAACACAACTTCCTGAAACTGACTTCTACAGAAATCAACTCTCGGAACGAGCCTTACGACTACGGATCCATCATGCACTACGGGAAGAGCACATTTGCAAAGGAAGTCAGCCAAATTACTATTCTGCCCAAAAAAGATCCAAGAACTGAATTAATTCCTGACATTGGACAAAGAGAACAGCTTAGCGCGGGAGATATCAGACAAACGTCTAAAATGTATCGCTGTTCAGGTACGGAACTGTGTGGTATATGTACGTACCTCAATGACATTCATCTAATTTGCGTTTTTGCCTGTATTTTGCGTGCTGTAGCCCTGTGGCAAAGTTCGTAGCACCATAAAACTGAAACAGCCGCGTTGTTGTTATGCTACAGCCTTATACTACCTACAGTCATGACAGTTGTGTTGCACTGTCAAAGTGGCAGTTTGTTGATACCGGTCATATCTCGGTAGTCGTCTTGTAGACAGTGCGCGAACTTACCCTCTTTCACAGCGCAACCGCTTCACAGTCTAATGGCGCGGCTCATGGGAAGTCAGTAACATTTGTTTGAACAAAGTAAGCTAGATGATACTGCTTTGACCTAGGAAGACACTTAAACAAAGCGGGATGACCCTGGAGTAACACCAATTCCACAAATACATCACCAAACCGTTCTTGAAAATTTCTTTGTTATTCTTATTGTTGTGGTTGTTATTGTTGTTGTTTCTGGCTATCTGATTTGCCTTGTTTTTATTATTCTTCCGTGTTTGTTCAGAATGTGGAAGAACACTCCAAGATGACTCTGGTACTTTTGTATCACCTGGTTTTCCTAAGAGTCACAGGTTTAAACTTTGTGAATGGCGTATCTCGATAACACCAGGCGAGCGAATCTCTTTGAACTTTACCGCGTTTGGTCTCAGACGGGGGTCGAGTAAATGCAGGGACGAATATGTGGAGATCCGGGATGGCCACTCGAGAACGGCACCTCTGATTGGACGATACTGTGGCAGGAAAACGCCACCCGCGATATGGTCCACCGGAAGTAGGTTGTGGATAAAGTATTCTTCCGGTGAGGCAGCCACAAGACAGGGATTCAAAGCAATTTACAAAGGTAAGGTATAAAATAAAATCTCTACTAGCGCAAACCAAATTAAATTAGTCTTCACAGTTTTGTTTTTCCCCAACCTCACAATGTGCGAGGATGCTGACTTTAGAGAAATGTTGGTCGACTCAACGCTACTATTCTCGGAAAATCTTGTATTATAAAGTAGAGTTTTAGACATGCAGACCCTGAAGAGTGTTCAAGCTCCTAAGATTCATTCTGATACTCAACAAACACGTTTGTGCATTAATTGCAGCGGTATGTGGTGGACGTATAAATAAACCCCAGGGAACTATTCAGTCACCAAAGTACCCGGAGTGGTATCCATCAAATACAAAATGTACCTGGACAATTTCCATGCCAAAGGTTTGTAACATGCATTTTCGTTCATGGCCTTGTTGTTTCAAAATCTCTTTCATTGTCGAAGATTATCATCTCCTAAAACGAAAGAGCATACGACTGGTGTATGCGGTCATGAGAGCACTGGCCTTCTGCCAGTGTATCCAGAGTTTGACTCCTGTACTCAGCGTCAAATGTGGTTAGAGTGTGGCGCGAGTGTGCGTTCTTCCCAAGCTCGATGGGAGGGTTTTGAAATTTCCCCTTTTCAACAAAGGCATCTTCTCTATAAAGCTCAAACACCTTCATGAAGACCATCAGTTCTGATGAGGCTTTCTTCTTCGTTTATGCCATTTATCATGCATTTAATTACATTTATCACATTACATTCCAGGTAGACAGGCAACAGAAAGAAAACCGTTGTACCGTCCTTATTTTCTACCCCTCTTCTTTAGCATTTCAGGGTTGGCTTACGTTTCAACGCATTCGACATTGAGAGCCATAACAAATGTCTCTATGATTACCTTCAAGTCTATGACGGACCCAGCGAATCCTCGCCAGTCTTGGGACGATTCTGCGGTAAAGTTCTCCCCAGAGAGCTGAAAAGCAACTCCAGTGAATTGACAATACAGTTCGCCACTGATGGGACCATTAACAAACCTGGCTTTTATTTGAATTTTTTCTCAGGTAAACACAGTGCTACGGTAATTTACGTCATTTGTTTACTTGTTTGTCTATCTGATTGTTGGCTTGTATGTCTAATGGGTTCTTCACTGGTCTTTTGGTCGTTTATTTAGTTGGTTGTTGTTTTTGTCAATTTCCTTATCTGCTTATTTGCCTGGATGTTTATCTTATCGTTTGGTGTTTTGAATATTGTACCTTTGTTTCACTGTTTGATTGATTGGGAGTTGGCTGGTTAAATGCGTGGATGGACAGAAGGAACGGACGGACGGATAAATGCCCACATGATAACTGAAAGATAACACTTCCTACTTTGGTTTTTGCCTTCTGGTACCTTTTACGAGCTCCCTATAAAGTCTTCGAAAAACAACCCCAACAGGCTACTATTACTACACTGCTCTCCTCCCCCGTACCTTCCTTCAGCTCAAAGCATGCACTGCCTTTTCCAGAAACTGACGAGTGTAAAAGTAACAATGGCGGATGTGAGCAAATTTGTGAGGATACACTTGGAGGATACCGCTGTTCATGTCACCCTGGTTACGAACTCAGATCAAACAACAAAAACTGCGAAGGTGAGTGTGTTAAACCACAGAGCAATGCACCATATTTGAGGAAGATAAGCGATTTCGTTTAACCCTTTCACTCTCAAGAGTGCCTAAAGTCAAAATTTAAGACGAATCCCAAATTTCATTTTGCAAAATGCTAAAATGTAAATTTTGAATGGTCACACCGTAGGATTACATCCACAGACCCGGAAGTTAGAACCACCTTTTAAGATGGGTGAGCGAAAGGGTTAACGTGGAATGCTTCGTTAAGACCCAACCTCGTTCCCAGTTAAAAAAGGTAAAAAAAAGAGTCCTGGGAAGGAGGTTTCTTAAGACCAACAGCTTCTAGAGAGTGACGCTAAAAAGGGTACGGGAAAAACCACCTTGTCCGCAAGTTTCACAATGTAAAGCTCCGCTTCTTGTTTTGGAGACAAGCATATCACTTGAGTAATTTTAAAATACAAAAGGCCTTTTTCGTTGTTGATAATGCAAACATGGTTGAAATAGGATTAGTAAAATCGTGAATACCGACTCGATTGTAAAGAAATTTTTCTTGTTACTCCCCAGCCGCCTGCGGAGGAACACTCACGGCCCCAAGAGGTAATATTACGTCACCAAGTTACCCGGATAACTATCCCAAGAACAAACGCTGCCTTTGGAAAATAACCGGACCCAAGGGACAAAGAATTTCACTGAAATTTAACGACTTTCAGCTAGAAGGAAATGGATATGGGGTAAGAGAAGCTGACAAAGTTTTACTTTGTACAAAAATGAGTCAAGTTCGTGGAGCCATTGGGTGCTTATTAACCCTTCAAGCCCTCGTATAAAACTGCATATTCTCCTTACTGTTCTCCATATATTTCCTGTGGAACTAGTAAGGAGAATTTGTATAAATATCAAGACATCTTATCGTGGGTAATCACTTCCCTTATTCTCATCACTTGAATGTTTGAACAAGTAGTTATAATGTAAAGACAAATTTTATTTTCGTCCCTGTTAGGACTAAAGGGTTGAAAAAAAACGCACAAAACATGCATAGACAGACATTCGCCAATGTTAACATGATTTAGCACGCCATTTACAAAGGTTGATCCGAATGATACCTGTTTGCTCAGCCGAGCAGATTTGGTCAATATTGAAGTGTTGCCTGCTATCGTTGTTGTTATTGTTTCCTGGCTATGCTTGTTTCTTTTTCTAATTCTTCTGTACACCTTTTCGATTAGTGGATGCGTTTTCTTTTTCACTTCACGACCTTTCAGCTCTTTTTCGTATGTCTCTAACCTTGTTTCTTACATTTTCTTATCGACTTTTCATACCCTCTAGCTCTCCTTCTTTACCTCAAGATTGTCCCATGCTTCACGAGTCTTTCTGTTGTTATTTTGGGTGCTGCTGTGTTCTTGTAGTTGTTGTTATTAGCGGAGCCAGCGCGCTAGCGCGTCAGCGGAGCTCCATTGCTAAGGAAATTTGGTAACCTGTCAAGCCAAGAAATTTTGGTAGTGACGTAATAGTCACGTGACCGTCCGTCCGTACATCCGTACGTCCGTCCGTCCGCACCACAGGGCTACCAATACACTTCATACACTGGATATAACCCTCTGCTGAATCCCGTGTGTTTTTGGCGCGAAATCGCATGTTGACCCGCGTTGTAGCAAAACAAGCAAAGACAACAAAAGTCAAAAACAAATTTGTTAATGGAAAAAAAGGTTCAAGGAACACTCTGTTGTCTTTTTGGTGGAAGGGGAAAAGTTCAATTTAGGCGAAAGAAATTAGGCGATAAAGTTCAGGCAAAAAGTTCAAATTTGCCTCGTCAGTTCTGTTCAAACTCGGTCGGTACACCGCTTGAGTTCGTAGCTTTTCGCAGCGGTTTCGACGCCAAATATAGCAGAGCTAGTGCTTTTCGGTTTTTTTCTGTCCAGAACCATGGTTTTTACGCCCATGGCCTAGTGGACTAGTCACCGGCATCTTACGCTGACGAGCCGGGTTCGACACTCAGCGGGAGCAGGTTTTTTTTTTTATTTAACGACTTGAATGAGAGTATTTTCACAAATTAACAACTGCCAGCAAAAACAAAACAAAAAAACAAAAAAAAACAGACAAAACAAAAAGGGGGCCTCCGCTTTTAGGCTTGGCTAAATCTATATATTATTGGTTTTGTTTCTTTTGTTGATGTTGTTGTTGTTGTTGTTGTTGTTGTTGCTGTTGTTGTTGTTGTTGTTGTTGTTGCAAATGCTAGTTGTGTTCTTGTTGTCGCTGTTGTTGCCGGTGTTCTTGTCGTTGTTGTTGTTTTTAGTCTCAAATGAATTTTTTAGGTTTGTCGCTACGATTATGTTGAAATAAAAGATAAGGAAGATAAAGTCCTTGGCAAGTTTTGTGGTGGAAAGCTTCCTCAAACGGTGACATCTTCATCCAATCTCATGTGGGTAGAGTTCCGATCTGACCACACCCAGTCCAGGGGAGGATTCTCTGCTGTCTATTATGCAGGTAACTGTGATTTTTTTTTAACTGTCATAACAACATTGGATATTAGCAAAATCTCAAAATCAACAAAGCCGAGCAAAAGTCATGAGCTGAGGCCATCCGCTTTATTTTTTAAAATATCCTTATTCAATTTTTTTTTTAGAATGTGTGCAAAACAACAACCCTTGTAACTTTTACGCGTGTTGTTAAAAGAATGTACGTATCTTGGCTAAAGATGTATGTTACCCCACACACTGGTTAATATATTAACAGGGTTCTATCTACGATTTATCGTTTGGGGGAGAAGTTCGAGTGGCCGAAGGGCACGAGCTTTCTGGGGGGGTCTGGGGCATGAGCCCCGGAAGTTTCTTTAAATGAATATGCGCTGAGATGCAATCTGTTGCATTTTGAGTCACAATTTTGAGAAAATGTTACAGCGGTATTTTATTTTATTTTTAGTCGTGATCACGTTCTGATGTTTCCGATATAGCTACTTATGTACTATAATGATAACAATATTTTTTGGGGGGGAAGCGTCTACCCCTCGAATACCCTAGATAGAACCCTGATATACTTATAATCTCCCTACTACAGATGAGGATGAATGCCAGAATAATAATGGTGGATGTCAGGAAAAATGTGTCAACACTGTCGGCAGCTACATATGTTCTTGTAGGGAAGGATTTGTGCTACAGAAAGATAAGCACAGCTGCAAAGAAGGTAAAACCTCTTTTACTATCATTTTACTCCTGTTACTTAAACGGGTTGATTCAAAATAAAGGGATGTAGAGGAAACATCCCAAGTCTCATCATCGGGAGTCAAAGTGAAACATCGTACAAGACGCCAGAATATTTCCATGAAAGTAACAATGGTAACTCAAACTGTTCAAACTGAATAATGTAAACTATCAGGCGAAAATCAAGGAACAGAGCATTTCTTCGGGTCCAGATTTTCTTCTCTCTTCCAAATTATCAGAAAATTAAAAAAGGACAATCTCTTACCTCCCTCATGAAATATTGTGTTACATGACAGGCACCCTAAGCTCAAGCTGTCAGTCTGCTGCGTGTGTTCCCGAATTGCACAGTAGCATTAATGGATGAAAATAGAAGGAAATTTTTTAGAAGGTTTCCACCGAATATTAATTGTCGTCTGTGTGGTTGCTGTGCTAGAAGACGTTTTCATTCAGAACATTTCCGCAATCGCTATTTCCTGGTGGCTTTGCATTCGTACAACTGATAGCCTGCTTAGCAGGAGTTTCTATAGGTTTTCCGCTCGTTCGAAGCATTCTTCGCTTTTTGGCCGCGCGAAAATTGGGGCGAGTTATACTACCGATAATGGATGCAGTATATCCGAAACATGTTCTATAAAATCAAGAGCATATTTCTTGTTCTAGAAATCTACAATTAAAATACCTATACAAACACTTGCAGTTTCAGCCATTACTGTTATTTTGCAATACGGTGACGACGGATAACTAACACACAGCTTAAGCTGGGGGGCTGTAGTCGGACGTACGGTTAACATTTCTATTCCCTGACTATTTCACTATAGCAAACATGTTTCATCTATTAACCACTTTATTCGTATGTGATGCTGGAAATAAATACTTCATCGATTATCAACTGTTTTTCAGGGTAGAAATATAAAGTATTATCATTTTCTGTCCCCTTTGCAGTTGTTGACTGTGGCGCCACCCTGAATGCCCTAACAGGAGAGGTTACCTCGCCAAACTATCCCGGATCATACCAGTCAGGCAGGGATTGCACGTGGAAGATTGTTGTACCACCTGGAAGTCACCTGCAGCTCACTTTTCTGGTAACTCTCCTTAATCTATTGTAAAGGCTTTGTTCTTGAAGGTAGTCTGCTCCTCTGTACTTTCCTCTAAGGCTCATTACACTGGTGTCGTTGGCAGCTAGTCTGCAAGGATTCATCTGTGTCAAATCTCTGTATATGTTCATTTGACGGAGTTGAATAACACAATGCGCATGATCATTACGTAAGAATCGTAAGAACTCGTTGCCAGAGTCTCCGAACTTTACTATATGGCCGATATGGCAAATTTTTTCTCTCTTTCAGACTGAACGAAAATTTGTAACTAAATTTGGAAAGACACATGGGTGTGGATGTCTTGAATCACAAAGAAAATTTTTAATCATCGAGCGTCGAGCTTAACCATTCACTAATTTGTCTTTGGTAATTGAAACACCCTTTGGAAATGGCTGCTGTTTTGAAAAGCCTGTGATAACCACTACTGACCCATATGAGCGCTTTTCAGCTCTGTCTGTTTTTGCCACAATCAGAAAGACTGAAACATTAGTACCCCCACCTACATTTGAGTTTCGGCAAAACATATATATTTCTTTTCTTTTTCAGGAAATCGATATCGAAGACAAAACTAAATGTCCTTTTGACTACGTTGAGGTGTTCTCCGGCACCGGACCACAAGCGCCCAGTTTAGGGCGTTTCTGTGGCAAGCAGCCTCCGAGAATGGTAAAATCAAGAGGTCATAAAATGGCAATCAAATTCCACTCGGATAAAATGGTGAACTCTAAAGGCTTCAGGGCACGGTACACTGCAGGTCAGTGATTTTCTTTTATCCCAATCAATCCAGAAAGGATTGTCTCGCCATATGCCAGGCATTTCCCTCGGGGCATGTGTATGCACGTTAGTGGAGTGGCTAGCACGTCCACGGTCAATGATTCGAATATATAAAACATATGTAATCTGTACAGGTTTGTGCGGCGCCGAAGGAAAAGGTTTTGAGCCATTTTGGTCAGGCCACCAGCTCCGTCAGCCAGATACGGACGTGATCGCTAATTCTACCCCCTGGGTACCTTTGCACGGCCGGTGCTCTCAAAGCGCAAAGAGAACACTTGACCACCAGTATGCGCCAAAAACCATTCATTCTGGGTCAGGCATACCCTTACCCCAGCAGAAATGAGGGAAAAAAGACGCTCAAAATCTCACTAATGGAAACGCCCTCAGCTTTGTATCTACTGGTCTGGAATATAGAATAGATTTTGCAGACTAAGTCCTAAAAGGAGGAGTTTTTTAAGGGATAGAGCCTGGGTCTCGCAAATCATCTAGTTTAATCTGATGTCGGTTTAGAGTCTGGGGTGGAGTTTGTGGGGTGCACACGTTTACCAGAACACTGCGGGTCTCCGTCCCAGGGCCCTGACTTTCCAAAGGACACTTAAACCACAGAGTCAGTGTAATAAAAAGGGGCGGGCTGATAGTCTAATAGGCTCAATTTTTTGTATTTTCTTAGAAATTAGAAAACTTTTAAAATAATTTTTCATGTCCTTGATGTAATCCATGGCGCAGCGATCTTCATCACAACTCACTGAGCCAACAGGTACATAAAGCTGTCAGATGGCCTTTAATGCAACCATCTATATTTTTTGTTCCTTTTGCAGTATGTGGCGCTCAACTCCACGCCTCAAACAACAAACGCCAGTTTTTCTCTCATCCCAATTACGGTGACGACAATTACAATTCAAATCTCCACTGCGTGTGGCTGCTAACAGCTCGGTCAGGTTACGTCATTCGTCTTCGATTCAAGGAGTTTGACGTGGAAAACGAAAAGCTTTGTGGGTATGATTACGTGGTTATTCGAGACGGAAACAACAGCACCTCTTCATTACTGGGGAGAGTGTGCGGCCAAGGTTCTCCAGGTTCAGCTCGCGAATTTGTCTCAACTGGAAATCGAATGTGGATACAATTTAAAACAGACCTGACGAGCCAAAGGAAAGGCTTTATTGCGGAATATTCAAGGTTACGCAAAAAGGAAAAGAGATCTTCGTAGGAAAGTTAAATTAAAAATCGGTCACTGCATTGGAAAAGGGATGTCACACCATGCAGCAAGTTTTTGTTCCATTACAAAACTTAGAACATTTAAGTTCTTAAGAGAACTGTAGGAATAGAAAAGGGTATTAGAATGTGCATATGCGGCAAATAAGCATCGTTAAAAGACGCAAGGCTTCCGGCTTTTAACGATTCATGAGTAATCGAACAGAACGTAAATGCAATTTGATTATTTAATTTTTTTTTTTCAGTTTCGTTGCATTTGGTTTTTAACTTGTTGCATTAGGGTATATTACTTTTGTTTTCATTATTTCATTTTTCACATAAAGCTACCACTTTTAGACTGTTAATATGTCTACTCTAAGTTCATTGCATCAGTCATATAGGCGACTGAATAATCCTTTAAACCTCTCCTGAAGAGCCATACCAGGAGTGATTCGAAGGGTGATATGCCGTAGACCTGCGCTCGTATCTCCTCACTCGCACTGCAGCCGCACAATAATTTGTACTGCAGTCGTAAAGGGCACACGCTTTATTCACAATGCAGTTGTACTGCAGCCGTAGCTAAACTACAGTCCTGCTACACAAACTGCAGTCGCGTCGCGGTGTATTGGAGTTTACATCACAGTGCTACAGCAGTTGTGTCGCCGGCAATCTTCCGGCTGCTGTAGAGCGGCCTCTCGTGTAATGCGGTTCTGACTTTAGAATCTTTTTTATATGAAAACCTTTTCAGATTAACATTTCTTTTGCGCCTACGGATTATAGAATCATGATGATAAGGAAAGTATCATCATTAAATAAAAGCTATATACAGGAGTACTTTCCTTTAATGCTGTTTATCATGCTGTACAAAGTGCTTGTGACGTTTGAGTCTCAAAAGCACAGCGGAAGCCCCGGGGGGGGGGGTACTCCCATTTACAAGCTGTATGGGTATGTGCCGCTGTGAAGGGTGTGGCTTTCACTAGTTTCGCTCTCTCCTCCGCAGAGGCTCCTGTTAGTGAACACCAGAGAAAGAAACGGGAGCGGGAGAAAACGGGAGCGGGAGAAAACGGGAGCGCGGGGGACGATGGGAAGAGGGAAAAGGCTCTAATTTTCCCTCTTCCCAGCCTCCGCGCGCCGCGGGTGCTTTTTTCCCAAGCCGCGACTGTAGGAGGCCTCTGCGGAGGAGAGAGTTAGTTTCGCGGTTCATCCCCACCCAATAGTTTACAAGAGTACCTCCAGGAGCGGAAAAACTTTTCTGTAATGTTGTTTAGTTTTTGTGCAAGGTGTGTTCTCAAGCAGTGGTTTCTGTAGCGTTTTCCGTGATGATAGCTGGGTGCTCTTCGAAGCAAACAAATTATGCTGTGTCACGAAGTGAAAGTCTGGTTATTTTGGTGTATTCTAACTCTAAACAAGTTCGTGGTGTGTTTAGTTTACATTTTAGATTTAGTAGCCTTGACCGTGCTAACCATTAGATCAATACAGGTGGGCATATTTAACAACACTGCCAAAAGGAGTCAAGATTTTGAGACATCTTCCCTTGTTTAACCAAAATATCGAGACCACCACCGAGATTTGCTTAGCCTTGTTCAGTAATGTGACGTAAACAGAAGATTAGATTTTATTTAGCTGATACATTAACGGCATTCAGTTCTGTAAATCACTTCCATCTTTTGCTCAGTTGCGAAGCTAGGCTAAGCTTGGAGCACATTTATGAACAGACTTGTGTAAGGAACTTGGATGGGCAAGGAAGTCCTTCCGTCAAAGACAAATTCTAATTATAAGGAAGGTGTTTCAGATCAACTTAACAATAACCTTGATTCAGCGTAAAAACCTCTTGCATAGCTTGTAATTAAGACAACTAGTGAAATAATCACTAAACATGTGAGAATCCAGAGATTTACGGTTCGCGCTTCACAACAGCTCTATACGTAGTCTTCTCTGTGTTCATGTCTATGAGAACGGAGAGTTAAAATGTTGTGTTTATGTTGGTATGGCGTTTCAGATGAACTTGTTTTGAGCGGGTGAGGTGATATAAATGTCACTTGATAGTTGTCCCAGTCTGGCATTTGCTTAGTTGATAAGCTGGTGGGTAAAAAACCAGCAAATCTGACGATAAGTAATAAAGTACTCTGTAAATAACGGATTAATTTGAAACTTGCAATAAATCATTTCTCAATAACATGTACAGTACCTTCAAAACTTAATTTACTTTTGCAAATAAAAACGCTATGAATTACTCTTTACAGAACCATGTCACACGACCCCTTAAGTCATGTAACATGCACTTGTCAGAAATTCAACGATCCTAATACTTGACCACCGTCAGGATCAGTGAGGGTTGAATGCGGAAAAAATGGAGGAGTAGTAGTCACGAATACTGCAAATTGACAGGTTAATTGTGTTCAATCATCCTCTTTCAATTTCCGGCTTGCCATTATGAGGGCATCTCCTGACTTACGCTTTGATAGAAGCACTCATCTGATTTATTTACATGTTTAAATCTTTGTAAAATGTATCAAAGAAGTAAAAATTAATATCAGCTGAATGTAATTAAAAAGTTAAATAATTTGCAGTGGTTCATTTTCTATAAGCTCCATATTTTCTTCTTTTTAACCAAAAACGTCTTTTTGAATGGTACGTGCTGTTGGTTTTTGCGAAATCACTCAAGTGTAGCCTGCGTACTTGGAGTGTTAACGTTTTAATGACCGCACTTTTGGTTTCTTTGTTGCCCTGGCGATAAGCGTAAAACAAAAGGATTGAAGTGCAGTTGAAAGTAAGGTCTACCCCTTACTTGGGAGCGCACTTGACCAATGACAATGCAGCCTCGCAGTTAAAAGCACTTGGGCGCTTGGCGCGCAAGTTTAAAACGAACTCTCTGCATTTCGGTTTTCGATTCTGGAGTCACAGGCGACTTGAAAGCCCCGAAAAGCCATTCGTAAAAAATATGAGCCATTTATTCTACTAAGCTGTTATTTTAACATGTCTTTGAATCAAAATGTTTCACTAATAGCAAAGAAACTTCTTGTTTACAAGATGCAGTGTGAATTATCTTGCCCGAAATCGACCCGAAAAGTTTCGGGGCTTTTGAGAAACGCACACCTGGAGTCACGGCGACTTCAAAAAGTTTCTCACGTTTTACTTTCGCTGTTGTATCTGAAGGCGTATTTCAAGCCGACTAAGGGTAAAAAAATTCTACGTTGAGAGAAAGGTTGTGGTTTAATTCTCAGGCTTAACCAATCAACAACACTACAGCCGCGCGCGCATTCAATACTCCTGAGATACAACATGTTTTTAAGACGAGTACGGTATTTCCACAAATTAACAAAAAGTGAGCAAGTGTTACACCAGGCATTAAGATGCATATCGTACTTTAGTCCTGTAACTTTGTTTATCAAGCTAATCAACTGCGTGCCAACCTTGTGCTCCCAAGTAATTTGCATCTAGACATGCACACAAAACAAAATTACCATTTTTGAGGTTACGGGTTCGGTATCGACTCACGTCTTCGTCTTCTTCTTCTTTACTTCGAATGGGGGCGCGGTGGTGTAATGGTTTGCCCGTTGGACTTCAGATCTGAATTTCGGTGGTTCAACGCCCAGTTCCCTCTATCGTGTTGTTTCCTTAGACAAGAATCTTTACTCCAGATTGTCTCTCTCCACTCAGGTGTGTAAATGCGTACCGGCGACATACTGCTGGGGGTAACCCTGCGATGGACTAGCATCCCATCCAGGGGGGAGTAGCAATACTCTCAGTTGCTTCATGCTACAGAAACCGGGGTAAGCTTCGGCTGTGTGCTCCACCTTGGCTCGCGTGCGAATTTACCTTACCGTTTCACGTGTTGTTAGCCCAGACAAAAGGCAACAGTCAGCATAGCTTGAGGTCACGAGTTCGACTCACTTCTCGGCCAGGGTCTTTGAGAAACTGGTAAAATCATGCTGGCGATGTTAACCTTTTGCCGCATTCCTCAGTCAACTAAATTAGTCAGGGACACGCCCAAAACACCTACTGCCTTTCTCAGTTTCATTCGTTCTTTCTTTTGTTTGTTCGTTCGTTCTTTCATTGATTCATTTACTCATTCATTCATTCATTCATTCATTCATTCATTCATTCATTCATTCATTCATAGAGTAAGTCAGCTAGAGGCACCGTCTATGATTTTGCTGCCATCCGGTTAGGTTGCTCTAATCCAGATAACTACTATCATCATCATCATCATCATAGACGTATAGCCTGTACAAAGACTTCCTTTCCACGAAAATTTTTTGAGGTTGTCAGCGAAATAAAATTTGCGGTATAGCTGACACCCTTGACAGGTTGGGGGCGGGGGGAGGAGGCTACTATCATGTAAAAGATATACCAAAAGATCTTGAAAGCAGTAGGCAAATTGCGGATTTTGAGAAAAAGCACAGCACTCTTTTCACACGTTTCGGCCGGCATGGTCAGTAGACTGCTCGCACGGCAAAGTTGCATTTAAAGAAACTGTTTAAGGGGCCGACCATTTAACTCTTGAGGGGGGGGGGTGGATGATTTCGAAAAAAAATTTCCTGCAAGCCCTTGTCGGAAGAAAAAAATTGCATGCAGCACAAATGAAATAGAAAAAAAATTCTTGCACTGCTGCAAGCAAGAAAAAAAAATGTTGCAAAGCTATTTCATCATTCCAGGGGGACTTTACAAAATCCCAGCAAAACTGCAACCATTCTTCCCTTGCTCCCTTTAAACTCTGGAGTTGGTTATGCTTCAGAATGTGCAATGCATTCTTAGCTTTATAGGGTCCGACAATCTGTGAGCCAGCGAGCCACTCCAGTTAGCCTAAATCACACTCTGGTTTAGCCAAAACAACATTCCGGTTAGCCTACAGTTATTAGCTTTAATAGGTAGCTTGCGGTTAGTCCTATATAATGGGATATAAAGGGATTTCTGGCTTGCACGGTTCACAAGGCTCGCGAGTCATGCAAGCCATTATGGTTAGCCTAAATTACACATTGGCTAACCTAGTTAGCACTGCAGTTAGCCTACAGTTCCTTTATAGGTAGCTTGCGGTTAGCCTATTTATTGGGATTAGGGATTTCTGGCTCGCTGGCTCGTACTGTATCCAAACTCGTTAGCCTTATAATATCACAAGCAGTAATGGAGGTAAATTTTTCTATTTAAAGAATCAAGTTTTATTAGACAAAGAAAAATAATTTGTTCATTTTTAATCTTTTTAACTGAAGCATTTTCATGTAACATAACACTTATAACATATAACATTTTTGCCATTTTTGATTTTTGCGATGTTTTAGTAATGCACCTATCAGTGTCTAGCCCCAATGGGGGGAGTGCAGGCATACCCAAGGGCTATAATGATTGACATTTTCAAATATTTTGGGTCACTAAAATTTTTAAATTCCCCACCCTCTGCCATTTCAAACCTTGGTTAAATCCTTAATTCTTGTTATGAAACTATTCTATGATTCTTGTTGTCAACCATAAGTAACATGTATTTATATTTTTCTATGTTTAAATATTTGTAAATAAAATATATCTCTATTATAACATATTCAGTATAAAAAGAAACAGATCCAAACCTTTCTTGTTGTCAACCGTAAATAAATAACAGTAACATGTATCTATATTTTTCTATGTTTTTATATTTTTAAATAAGATACATCTTTATTATAATATATATTCAGTATAAAAAGAAACAGATCCAAACCTTTCTTGTTGTCAACTATAAATAAATAAATAAATAAGTAAACAGTAACATGTATCTATATTTTCAATGTTTTTGTATTTTAAAATGAGATATATAATTATGCCATAAAAAATTTTTCCCGGACCCCCCTGAAGCGCGAAAATAAAAACCAGGAACGCCTTTATAGAAGCCTGGCATAATGAGAGTAACCAGGCCTTAAGATCCAACCCACTTGAGGATACACTGGGAACAAGCCTACAGTGCTCGGTAGTAATGGGAACCATGAAGAACATTAAAATAGCTTGAAATTTTGTAGTTTTAAGGGAAGGTACGTTTTTTCTTGGGGGGGGGGAGGGCTGGGGAATTTTGGGATTTTTTTCCCAAAAAAGTGTTGGCCCTCCCTTGCGTTTTAATGAAAACACTCCTGACCCCCCACCTTTAGGTGACTGACAAAAGTGCGACCCTCCCCTCACTACTACATGGTATGTTCCATGCTGTAGAAACCTCAGAACGTTTCACTTGTGAACGCAAAGTGTTTGAATATGAATATATCTCGATATTGAATGTGTGCACGCTGAAACAAAGAAAATGCGAACAATCAGTGTGGGATATTTACGTTTTATAGCTGAAGTTTGAATATGGAAGTATTTGAGTATTATAAAAGTTTTGAACATAAAATATCTAAGGGAAAATACACGCGCTTCTTTCTCCGACTAGCCGGCATTGCTGTTGGTTATTTTAACAGAAAGGTTTATTTGTTTAGCATGCGAAATCTGCCTCTCAAAAACAAATATTTCCTACATTTCCGACAGGGTAGAGCGCATTGTTGAATCTACTAGTAACTCCTCAGAACTAAACGACTCAGGAGATCAGGCAGCGGATAGCCAACAACAAGAAGCTGAAGAAACGATACCTGAGTCAAGTACTTCTCGATACGGACGCAAAAGGACACGAGTCCTCCGAGAAAAACTATGAGCCATGGCATAATATACATGTACAAATGTAACCTAGTACCTTTTATAAAACACCAAATTAAATTAAAGTAGGTGAAAAGAAAAACTTAATCTGTAAGAAAAATGGAAAGCAACATCACAAAAATTCTCATTAAAAAATTCCGGAAAAGATGTGTGACCCTCCCTTGAATAGCTCACATGAGGTATGGCCCTCCCCTTTTGGTGCTCACTTTCACTGATGACCCTCCCCTCTGAGGCCCCAGCCCTCCCCCCCCCAAGAAAAAACGTACCTTCCCTAACTTAATAAATGGACAGTTGTAGCTCTAAAAAAATAAATAACTGTTATGTCACAAAATGGCACTATTATGCCGGCAAATAGCACTATTATGCCGGCATTATGCTCGATGCTCCACCTATAGTATTATGCTCGAAATTATGCCGGCATATATGTCAAACCCTAATTAGTAAGCTCATACAAAAAAAATACTGTAAGTGATTTTCATAATCCCATGAAACAAACTCAAGCCCATGCATTTCACTTATGATTTATCTATTTGTTGTCTTGTCTGTGAACAAAGCTCCAGCTGGAATTGAAAACTAATGTAAGAACTCTTTTTTTTATTTTTTGAGGGAAAAAAAATTCCTGCAGAGAAATGAAGAGGAAAAAAAAATATCCTGCAGAGCATTTAGAAGGAAAAAAAATATCCTGCCCACCAGGTTGCTAGAAAAAAAAAAGCTTGCTGACCAGAAATCATCCACCCCCCCCCCCCTCAAAAGTTAAATGGTCGGCCCCTAAACTGTAGTTAGAATTGCTAATGTAAGAATTATAACTTAACCACAAAAGACTACGTGATAACGTGAGAAATTAACAGGGAGTCTTCAAAACGTATTAACATGATGAGGCTGCTGTTTCATATGAGCTATTCCCAGTCGATATGCAAAAATTATCAGGGGCACCTAACTAGAAACTTTTACCAAAATACTTGAAATGTCATTTTCTGGTGTCTTAGATTGTTTCCAAGCTTTTAAAGGCATATTTGTGTAAGCTGATATGGGTTGAATTTAAGGCGCAGAGAATTTTAGGAAAAAAAACCATCCGCCAAATTTCCGAGCTGCTAATATCTTTCCAAAAATGCTAGCTGACCTGATTTAACACTTTAAACGACATATTTGTCTCTCCGAAAATAATAGGAATTAATCAGTCACCTTTTCCCGAAAGTCTGAGCCGATGTTTCGCCAAAGAAATCTCACGTTTTCACTGCAATTAAATCCGACTGAAGATCTCAGGCGATTTAGGTCTACCGAACAGATATTCCGCCGAAACGACCGTTGGGTGCCCTGAACTGTGCATATGCAAGCACTAGCTTCAATGCATAATTACAATACGCGATCAGCCTGAAATTATGGTAAATTATCTGGGGCGGGGGGGCAAAATTATGGAATAGTCTACCAGAAAACCTAAGTAATCAAACCTCTTATAGCCTATTTGAAAATTCTGTTGAGATATACATACAGAATCATTTACAATACATCATAGTTCTAGCACTAGTAGTTTTTCTAGTTGTATTTCTAGTCGTCTCAATCTCATGGCTACGGTAGAGCTCTTACTCTGGTTCATGAGCTGCAAGTCGTAAACAAAAGGAAGACCCAACTAACGGGCTGAATGACTTACCGACTGGCTGACTGATTGACTGACTGACTGACTGACTGACTGACTGACTGACTGACTGACTGACTGACTGACTGACTGACTGACTGACTGACTGACTGACTGACTGACGACGGACCCACTGACCGGCTCACTCCCTGCTAAAGGATAACTGACTATAGAAAGGGTCTCAATGGGGTTAACCGTTATCCGTAAAACGACCAAAAATTTAATCGTTGGGCGAATAAAATTGAAAAATTTTAACCGTTAGCCGTAAATAAAGTTAACTGTAAAAAAATGTAGCCACGATTTGTCATTTTGGAAGTTTCAAGATCTCTTGTCAACTAGACTGTTTTTGTGTCTGGTCTCGTGGCTAGTGCGGCTACGACAGCTACTCATTCTGCCCTGGTACCTACAGAAAAGCAAAATTTCAATTCTTGTAATAATTAGCCATTCTTCTTTTCATCCTGGAATGGTCCTAAGACCTTAAATGAGTATCACCACAAATAAAATTAATTTCTTGGCCTTTTAAAACAATGGAAATTACTTTGTTCAAGATTTCTGATAACCGGAACGGAAAGAAATTAACCGTAAGCGAGCCGTAAAAAAGCTAAACTTTAACCGTTAACCGTAAAAGCCACCACCCCATTGAGACCCTCTACAGAGAATGAGCAGCATTTCCTAACGTATTGTCAAGGATATGATAACCCAAGAAGTGAATTCCATTCCCTCATTAGCAAACAGATTCTCATTTTGCTACTCTAAGTGATTATCACAAAAAAAATGACATATTTTGTTAGACTTAGAGAATCACAATACTTGTGTTATAACTTGTAAGGAAGTAGATTTATTCAATGTTTCAGAAAAGAAATAAGATCATTTATACAAAGTAATCAATTTATTACTCATTAAACTTTTATTATTTTCTATTTTTTTTAATTATTCCATTGTATTAGTTATGTTCTCCCTTTATTGAAACTAGACCAATAGTTTTCTGTTACAGTTACCGACTTCTGACAAACCGAATTACAGACAGGGAGACTATCAACCTCGTCCTCAGGGCCTTCTCTTCGTTCAAAATGGCGGATGGGAGAAACGGTTTCTCCGATCCGCCATTTTGAACAAGGAGTAGGCCCTGGGGACGAGATTGGGAGACTGTCATTCTTGACTGATAGTTTTAATAGAACTGATCACAGCACAGTGAACAGACAAATAATAGAATTATCCCACATTGCACAAAACTATTGAAAAAATGTTTGATTGTCACCATTATCGCCTTTTATGTATCGCCTTTTTAGGTCAAACATTGTACACAAGAACTTCATACTCCTGCAAAGAAATCTTCAATGCTATTTACTTACCTTGGCATAACATCGTTCTTCAGTCGTCATTTATTCTGCAAACTGGGAGACTTCAGATACTTTAACAGATTCCATTTTTGTCAAGAAGGCATGACCTTCAGCGGCTTGTGTGTCCTGTGTCTGCCATTAGCGAATTCATTCGGTTCTATAGTGGCAATACTCCTGGTTAATGGACTCATGGATGGAGCTATGCAGGGACAGTTTTCTCTACTGGTTTTGGGATGTGTTGGAAAACGCAAAGTCATCCACGCATGGGGTTTCATAATGTTTTTTGTTGGTTTGACGTCTGCCATAGGGCCTCCACTAGCAGGTAAGCTCAAATTAATTGTGTTAACCTTCAGGTCTTCATGTACATGTTGTGGTTTGATTTTTTTCGGTTTGAAATGTTTTCAGACCAAACACAAGAGGATCTACGTAACAACTAACATTAAAAAATTTCTTTGCAACAGTAAAAACATTTAAGAGTGGATGTCTGTAAGAATCAAACAAAATCGAGAAATAGCGGCAAAAGTGTGAAAATTCAAAATCGCTCTAACTTGGGCTGGTGGTTGTCCATATTGATTTATTCATCACTATGTGGTTCATTTCTCGAATACTATTTCCTTTCGGCAGAAATTGACCAGAAGAAAATTCAAGGTCAGACAAGGGAAAATTCGGCTTGAAAATAAGCCATTTTCAATCAAACTGCTCGCTTTAAATTTAAAACCAGAAGACATCCATTTGTTATCAACCTATTCTACAACCTTTCCTTGTTTTATTTTATGATTTGCATTACGATTGAAAATAATTAAGATACTGAGACAGACCTGAAAAATTCCCTCCTGGTTCTCGACAGAAGTGACTACCTAAATTGAAAAAATAATTTACCCTACTACCTTTACCACAAATGAAAACGAAATTTAGAAATAAAACTAAAGAATAAATGGCCCTTTGAATGGTATAAAATTTTTTCTGGGGAAATCAAATGTTACTCCGTGAAAGAGCGCTAAAACTGGAGGAAGTAGGACAAAAATCGATACACGTAACAAGTGGATTGCGTGACATAACGTGACCGTAGCACTTATTACAAGTAGATTTCGTTACCTGAGCACCTATTTGAGGATCTTGGGGATCTTTTCTAACGCTCAGTAGAGCTTGCTTAAGATCTCTAAGTCATATATTTACGTATATACCTTTTGTGAAACCTGTCACATATGGTATAAATGATTGTAAGGCTAATAATTCTGCCTGAACGGCGCAGTCATTCTGTGAAATGTATCGATAAATCTGTCCTATTTGACCATCATCTCATATAGTTTTTCATGTTTTCCTAACATTCAGGCTTAGGTAAACGAATCTCCCGTGCTGGGAACCAAATTGCATGTCACGTCTGTTATCTGTTATAAGGAGTTACCTACAAATCAAATGGGACAGAAAGTCATTATTGCAATGTATAGTTCACCTTCATTTGCCTAATGAGTCTATGATTGCAGATCGAAACTGAACATTTGTTGCCAACTGCAAATGTATAAATGCAAATACCGTGGGGGAGGGGGGGGGCGGGGGTGTTAGGGTTAAGGAACTCTTCTTCGGCACCCCTCATCACGGTGGTTCGATGCTGGTGTTTTCAGGAGAAAAATTCTAACTTCTTAGGTCGGATCTAACCGAACCTTTTTAAACCGTCTTTTCAACGTGCTGTACACTTTTTGACACCTAGCAGTACTTCATGTTATACGGCAACATACTCTATACTGCGTGAGATTTAAAAATTTCCTCTGTAAATCTCACGCAGAGGACGAGGGCATCTTAGTCATTTTCTCTTGCAATGCGGGATATATATGAATTAAATTAACTGATCGAGCCTGGCAAATTCAAAATGAAAATGGGAAGATAATGAATCCAAGCAAACACAAACGTTTGAGGTCAAAGCGCAATATGCTTTAACTCTAATTTCCCTCTATGAACTGTTTCGTATTACGCATAAGACAATTTCGTTATCTTCCACACCATTGTCAGAACAAACCAACCTGCTAACTGAGCTCCTTTCTCAGGGAATGATATAGCTTTCTTCTTAATGATCATAAAAAGGATTAAATGAAACAGACCTTTGCATTTGCAAAACAAGTTCCCTTGCCATGGTATCGGTCATACACGGTAACCACACCCCCCCCCCCTCCCCTTTTTAGATCCGGAAAAATAAAAGTCTGAAACCATATCACACACCAATAACATGTACCGTCCACATTATGAGTGCTTGTTGGCATTACAACTGCAGCCCTGCACCAGGCTTGAGAACAAGTCCATGAATGGCTTTTCCCGCCTGACTGTTATTTCGGATGTTTCAAGTCCAAAAGCTTCACAGATTCGATGCTCCGTAACATTGACACTGAAGAAACTAAGTTTAGAGTTTAGCACTAACTCAAAGATGTTGTAGGACATAGATGATCGGATGTGAATGCTGCATGCTCACTTCAGACAAAACGTTTTCCCTCAGCACAATCTGAATGTCTTCTCCGGCAGTCTCTTCCTCGCTATTAGGATGGTCTAGCTCGACACTTCGCTTAGCAGCAAGGCGAAAGAAGTGACTGCTAACTTGCTGGCTCGTAAGGAAATCGTCATACCCAAATAGTCTCTCCCCGTTGCTATCTTTTGCTGTCCTCATGGCTTTAGAAACGTCAGTCGGGTCAGCCTTCTTCCCGGTTCTTTATACACCAATTTGGCACTTGGCATTTAGGTACTGCCTTTGCTTGTCAGTGAATTTGGTGCGACGTGACTGTATCGTTATCAGTGCCCGTCCCATCATGAGAGTAGGTGCGGTTGGTAGTGATGGTCCACTTGCCTCTATCACTGTTGGAGCTGCGCTTGCTCCACAGTCCGGTTTAGTCACGTATTCTATCATGGCCTTATCATATACAGCGTTTCGTGCTCTAGCGTACGTTTGTGCGTTCTGCAGTCCAGGTGTTTTACAAGGGATGAGTGCCACCTAAACGCCTTGACGCACCCCTCTTCCGGGCACGTCAATAATCGGGAACTGTTGAAAGTGGACATGGTATCACTGTCGAAGCTTTCGTCTGTCTCTGTGGCTGGATGCTGGCCACTGGTTCGTCTGGGACGTACGGGTACAAAGCTAGTACTGGTCTTCAGGTTGGAGGAGGGCCTAACCTCCATCGTTGGCAGCTCCAATTCTTTTGGTACATCGAACTTTGTCCGCGGTATTAGTTTCCCAGGGCCAGTGGTGTAGGCTTTCCATGTTCTTATACCGAAATCGCTGTACAAAAGGTTGCTTATATAGCTCACCTTTTCCCGCTTGTGGATGTTCTTGCTTGATGGATCGCCGGGAGGACTACACACCCTCACGCTCACCCCACGTACCCCCCCGAAAAGACTGGACATGGGCCTTCCAAAACACTCCTTCTACAGTCTCGACAAATGCCTACCAGTCCAAATAGAACAAATGTCACTTTCAGACCAAACATACCCCCAGCACATCCGAATCAAACATATCAAAATAACGTTTGCATTAAAAAATTGCAGTCTGTTCACAACGCTTTTACGGGAGAAAACTTAAAGCAAATGTTTAATTCCAATGTGAAAAATGAAAAATACAAAATTTTATGTTTAGAGGTTTTTGGAGTAAACGCCCTTTCTCAAATCAGGGAGATGAGGGCTCAAATAATCTCCCCTCCCAAACAAAGACCTTCCGTGGGCAAATACAAAGAGGAATTTTTTCAAATATTTTAAACGTTTGAGGCAAAAAAAATATTTTTATAACATTTTTATTTCATTCAAATAAGAGGCCAAGTTTCTTTCATATGGAACCAACTCTCTAAAAGAATAAGAATACCCCGAAACTTCCACGTGACGTGTCGGAACCCTTTGTAAAATGAGGTGAAAAATAATAGGCATCACTGTTATTCAATGAAATGCAAATAGACTGCAGGGTATTCTGCAATCTAGACAAGAAATATATTCTGATGTAAAAAACAATGGTTACGTATCAAGTATTAGCGAGAAAACAACGTTGAAAAAGACAATTGCTGAAATTTTCTGTACGATATCAAATTTCAACCCGGTTATGCAAATTAGTCTGTGTTTCGAAACACTGCTTCTACTAACCAAAGACAATAACCGATCGACAAAAAGGTAGTTTAAAATAAACGCTTCGTGAATTTAATTGCGAAATATCTTGTCTTTCAATAAAAGTTACAGCATTTAAGCTTAAATTACTCCGAACCATTAGTTTATCTAAATGAAGCATGTCTGTTAAGTGGCGTGCTACCTTTTTGGTCTAGCATTTCCTTTGACTGTCATGAAAAAGGTATTCAGTTCTGAAATAAAAATTGTTTTCCTTTGAACCTTAACTTACCTGATCCAACTGGGACAAACTCTCCTGTCGTCTTATGGATTCGTTCGGATACCATTTTCGAAACACCCCGATCTGCTTTTCTGTTTGCTCCATGTTTGGATATTATTTGCGGTACATTGCACTTGGTGAGTTTCGCCACCAGCCAAGCCCGAGTTCACGCCTGTGATATGGGCAAATAGTGGCCAATTTTTTTAGATGAAGTCTCCTCCTCGCTAAAAACACCAACTCTAGCGAGTATAAGTTCGCTCTCTGTAGTTATTCCAGAAAATGACAGGTCGGAACAATGACTTGTAATATCCTTTGAGCAGTTGTGTAAACTGATTATTTCAAGACTCTCGTTCTTGTCCGAACCTATCATACGAGCAGGACGTTCCGGTTCTACTCTGAAGAGAGCACGAAAATGCCATCGCAGTCTTTGCAGAGCTCGAAAGATAGGCCGTGGGAACCACCACAGCAACGCGGACAAATAAAATAGTATAATTAAGAATCAAGAAAATAATACAAAAACTCCTAGCTAAAACAATGAAACTAAAAACTTTAAAATTTGAATTATCTGTGACTGGTATCTTTCTAAAAGATTTGCGTCAGCATGCATTTGACATGAACTCGTAAAGTAGCTCATACATGTACATTACATCATTCGAGTAAAAGAAGTAACTGTATGCACAGTACTCTGCACTGCATAAAACTATCAGGGAAGTGAGGGAAAACTTTGATAAAACAATTGAACTACGTGTTACTTTTTCTTAGGAAAATAAAATGTAATACAATTCGACGCCAATAACAACAACAGGACCGAGTTAGGGCAAAAATATGCGAAAACCACATCTGTACCATCTGTCACGTCTGTCACGCAATCTGTTATATATCGCGATTTTGGGAGATTTTGAGCATTTCTTCACAGACCACGATGTGATTTCCCCGGGAAAAGTTTTATATCAGCTGAAAGGCCATCTATTTGTAACCTTAAATTTTGAATTTCGTTTTATTTGTGGTAAAGGTAGTAGGTTAAATTATTTTTTTCAATTTGATTAGTCATTTCCAGATACAAATTGGAGGAATTTTCTCAGGTCTGTCTCAGTATCTTAATTATTTTCAATCTTAATGAAAATAACAAAATAAATTCAGGAAAGGTTGTAGAATAAGTTGATAACAAGTGGATGTCTTCTAGCTTTAAATTTTACCACCATTTTCACTACTACGCGACTTTTCTTTTCAAAACACCTCTGAGCACTTTGCAATACGCTTCCGTCAATCATACCTTATATGGAAAGTGTGTGATGTTACCGCAATTGAATTGAGCTCGAAGGAATAAAGATAGCGCCAAATTATCCCGTAAATTTGCGCTGGAGAGTCTTATATTGACTAGTAAGAGGCTTTAGAGTCGTTGATGTTGCAAGAATACTTCACGTTTGGTAGATATTTGTAAAGAAATTTCGACATTTCTTGTCGACATGTATCGTCGTGGGTGATCGCTAAATTTCATCGAGAACAGTTGCTATTTATAGATGAATCAGAACTTCTCAGATTCATCTATAAATAGCAACTGTTCTCGGTGAAATTCTCGGTGAAATTCAGCGATCCTACAATACATCGTCCTGTTTCCCTCATCACGTTCTTTGGCAATCGTCTTGAGTTATAACGAAGAAGTAAACTTGAAAGTAAGCTTAAATATTTTCCTCGATTCCCCGTTCCCGCTTGTAGAAATAACAATTTTCCTATCATGTCACAGCGTTATATGTTTACATTCTCGAAACGTAGATCAACAAACGTTACAAGCCCATTACAAGCTTATGCTTTATTTTGTTTTTTCAATTCATTCCGGAGGTGATAGGTGATTAGAATTAGTAGTGTTCCTTCCAAAAAAATGCAGCTAGTCATACGTACCTTTCTTCTTGTAAAACCCATTTTCTTCACGAATCGGTTGATCGCACGCCGATCATGATTCGTTTTCCCGTTGCATACTCTATCCACTCCTGAATTTCGTCCTCGTACACTTCGGGATATTGCCAGATTTATACTCGTGGTGAATAACATGTCGTGTGCTATTTTCAGGTCAGAAAAGCTAGAATTATTACTTCACACTTTGGTTTAGCTTATTCGCGAGTTTCAACGCACGCTTACCATCCGCCGCCTAGGATAATCCACCGGGCAGGTATTTAATTCTGAAGAAATGTCGAAATTTCTTTACAAATATCTACCAAACGTGAAGTATTCTTGCAACATCAACGACTCTAAAGCCTCTTACTAGTCAATATATGACTCGCCAGCGCAAATTTACGGGATAATTTGACGCCGTCACTATTCCTTCGAGCTCAATTCAATTGCGGTAACATCACACACTTTCCATATAAGGTATGATTGACGGAAGCGTATTGCAAAGTGCTCAGTGGTGTTTTGAAAAGAAAAGTCGCGTAGTAGTGAAAATGGTGGAAAGCGAGCGGTTTGCTTCAAAAAAGGCTAATTTTCAAGCCGAGTTTTCCCTTGTCTGACCATGAATTTTATTTTCGTTAATTTCTGCCGAAAGAAAAAAGTATTCGAGAAATGAAACACATAGCGATGAACAACTCAATATGGACTACTAATAGCCCAAGTTTGAGCGATTTTGAAATTTTAAAGTTTGCCGCTCGATGTTCGATTTTTGTGGACACGCGCTCTTAATTGCAAAGATCTTTTCCTCCTTATTCTTTCACTCGCAGTTCGCACGTACGATTTTATTTCATATGCACATTATCACAGTCTTCAAACAGAGAACATCACCGCGGGAAGGCGTTGCAAAAGATCCATCATTCGAATGATCACATCGTAAGATTTTTTCTTCAAACTAAAACTTTAGAGGCTCATAGCACGAGACAATATTTAGCTGTGGAAGCGAAAGGATTAAACACATAACAGGCTTGAAAGGTTCTCAAGTTGTCAACGATTCTTCAGTGGAGTGTATGTTGTATCGGATTTTTTGTTGAAAAAGACTGCTGCGGAACGAGCTTAGCCATTTAGCTTTAGTAAATGATAATTCTGGAATCTTACAACATATGAATTTGTATATTACGTTTTTCTCTCTACTTACAGGTTTAATGGCGGATGAGCTTGGTTCCTACGCTTCTACGTTTTACACTTCGGGTACAGTGCTGGTTGGAGAGGCTTCTATCACATCACTTATTACGTTTACGAAAAAGCAACGTGAAAGTTCCGAAGAAACGGAATCCTGCAACGTCGAAGAGCTTCTGGTTACAGACAAAGTTACAGTGCTTTATTTGTATCATGAAACGATTTCGCTGAAAGAAGTGAAATTACAAACACACTGCAGTGATCTACCACTGAACAGAACCACTTGAAAAAGCTTACTACAAACAATAAGTCAGTTATGAAGCTCGCAGTTGCTGAATCATTTTCCACACGAGACGGTTTGAGAGTTGGATTGTGACAGAGGAGTACGGGGCTTTTATAGCGTATTTAATTTCCTAAACTCCGTCGCGTGATCTGACGTTCCCCTTCCCCTCTTTTTTTGAATTGCTATCCATTTATAAACAGTTTCAAGAAAATAAATAGACTGGGGCATTACTGGGAAGGAGTTTTTATTCAGACCACTATAAGGCAGAAGCAAAGATCTAGGTGTCTTGCTCGCGTGTTTGTCTTCGTTTCTTGAATAAACGCAAACTTAAAGACGTCAGGTTTTAGAAAACACCCGTGCGCCTTTATTACAGAGAATAAATGTTGATACCTGCAAAAGTATAACGTCCAGATTTGTCTTTAATAATTAAGTTCTTCCCGTTATCTGTGAAAAGGAAAACTCTGTTGTTCGCCCCCTTGTTCTGTAGTTTCACGCTTGAGCTACTAGAACTTTATTTATCTGAGCTTGATATTTTACGTTTCTGTAGCTGAATCAATTAGAAATCGATTTACCTAGTTGATGTTATTTTGAGTTGTCTTGGAAGAGTTTTGCATCAGTGCGAAGACTTTTTCTTCAGGCGATTTCACAAACGCAATCGTTTATTAACCTTTAATTCTTCCCGCTCTTTTGTGTAGTGTCTGTTGGTGTGCACTGATTAACTATCCCTATCTGAAACTGCCTTTGCGTTGATGCCAAAATGACACACAGGTAAATAAATTCTTTTTTTATACTTGATTATCGCACAAATTTAAACGGGCAATTTTCGATGCGATTTTAGCAGCGATTTTACCTCATATTTTACGTGGAAATCGCCTCTTTACAACGATTTTTATGACACTTCTCGGCCATTTGATTGGGATTTTGAAGGCAATGTGAGCAAATACACGTCAAAGCTTTTATGGCAACAAAATCGCAAACAAATCACCATTAAATCGCCGCCAGGGAAAATCGCGCGTATAGTACACAGATCGCACTTCACTGTTAATGAACCAATGATAACAACCCTCTAATTTCTACTTACAATTTTGTTGTCGTGTTTTGCCCTTTTAACAACCGGTATAGCTTTCTGTTAATTTCATCAATTTCCTGAGGAAAACCATCTGAGACTCCAATCGTCGTACCTTTTAAGTTCTTAAGAAATTGTCGTAGAAATTCTTTGTCTTGATAATGACTAAATCTAACAATTATCGGTCTCGCACGAACGAGTCTCGAAATGCGCTGAATCATCGCAACAGCTTCCCCCGAGCTCCACGTGGTGTTCCTCCTCTTCGGTTTGTGAACCGTTTTCTTGCCATTCGTTTTCGTCAGTCTCTTCGGTCAGGGTCCGAAGAGGCATCTTTGTCATTTTTCCCCATGATTTGTTAATCGATGACGGTTTTCTTATCATAAAAGTTTACTTGAACATAACAACTTGATGGAACACTGGAAGACACGTCCAACCTCAACGAGGTGCACTGCACAAGTCAATTACACTCTTAGGGGCCGATTACATGAGGCGGGCTGGCCCGGTTAGCCGGGCTGGCTCGGTTTGCCAGGATCTCGGCACCTCTGTAAAATACATTATAAATCAACTTTGTGAGTACATGGAAAAATCTCATCCCGGCTTTGCGATGCCGGGATCTCGGCTAGCCGGGATGAAAATTTACCATGTAATCGCGATTACCGGGCTAGCCCGGCTAGCCGGGCTAACACTTTCTCGTCACTAAATTTCGCTTCAGAGGAAAATGGCTTACCAAAAGATCGATATTTCTCATTCTATATAACACATAAAGGTTTATCAGACCATAAAGCTACGTAAAACTGAAAATAATACACTAAAATAATGGATTAGCGAAAGGTAAAGCACTCGATTCATGCTCTTTGATGTAGCCATCTTTTCACACGACAGCTTCTAAATTTAGCCGCAGGCGGGCTGGCTCGCCTCATGTTATACCGGGCTGAGCAGTCATCTCGGTAGACCGAGCCAGCCCTGCTAACCGAGCCAGCCCGGCTCATGTAATCGGCCCCTTAGTCTTCGTTCATTTTTTCTCAAAAAAATTAACCAGCTATTTGAGCTAGACCGTGTTTTGTATCCAGTCCACGTTTTTAACCAAGACCAAAGTCCGTAGTCCGTTCCTCCTTTAGTTCGTGTTTATACTAACACCAAGTACCGACTGCACAGGAAAATCTATCATCAGATAACAAATCCCAACGCGGTCTAAAGACAACAGAGGCGAAGAGACAAATAAGTGTCGTGTCTTGCCCAAAAATGAGGGTTATTTCGTCGTGAAACCGATATGAATCGCAGTGGAAGCTGCTTTACCTTGCCCTTACAGTAGAAGTCGGTGATATAAAGCGACATCTCCTTGACACGGGAAAAATCTCCACTGAACCGGTAAGTTCTTTGTTTAGTTCGGAACACGTTCTGAACCTGAACGAAACACGCAGTTCCGACTAGCGGTAGAGTTTAGTGACCTTTTTATCTCAAAGCAAATTACTGCGTGTAAAGTAATTTGCCATAGAATTTATGCCACTGTTCTACCCTTCAAGTACGCCGAGAGGCTTGAAAATGTACGTTGTCTGAAATGAATGCAAATTTCTTTGCTCTTTTCAAGAAATAACATAGCTCAAATTCATACTCCCAGAAGAACTGGTTTTTTTCTTTGTTGATGGGTCTCGAAATGAAATTGAACAAATTGCTCTAATTCAGTGCATGCTTATCAAACGTTTTACACTTTTAAACAGACATACATGTAATAAGAATAACCGTATGCGGAATGGAGATCTCGTGGATGTTGATGCTTTTTGCCTGTTTGTTTGTTTGTTTGTTTGTTTGTTTGTTTGCTTGTCTGTTCTAATAGAAAAAATGTTTTGTTTTTCATTTTATATTTTTTATTTTTTTTTATTTTTATTACTATTATTATTTTTTGCAAGGACAGTTTTGTATTTTATTACCTGGAAATGTTTGTCTTCGTTAATAAACAATGAAGTTGATGAATTGATTCTAACTTTCTTATTATTTTTAGTATCTTTTCTCACGAATTGTTCCACATGTAAATTTCATTTTTTCACCAAACATTAGAGTGCGTTATTGTCAGCGGTCGTGATTCGTTGTTGTTGTTAGGCAACTGCTTACACCTCGACCGCTCCAAGCGATCAGCGTGCGATTCCACGCTAAAAAGTTGCAATCCGCTCGCGAGAAAATGCGACAAATTTATAAACCATAAAAGAAATACGGGGTGGAATAAGTCTCTCTTCCAGTGGCGTTAAGTCTAAAAATCGTCTTTTTTCAGGGAACATCACTTTATTTGCATTGGAAAAACCATCATTTGCCACGTTTCAAAACTTTGATCCCGGGGGAGGGGGGCACTCAACAAAGTTTTATACGGGGAGGCTCCGCCCCGAGGTCCAACCCCTTACCCTTTTATATACCATTTTTGACAGAAAAGGTACCCCTTTCGTATACCTCCCACTGAAAATTGGTACCCCTTTCACATACCTACTTAAGAACACTGCATCCCTTTTCTGAGCCCTTGGAAGGAAGTCTTCTTGTCGTTTTCACGTAGCGTTTGATAAATTGAAATCATAAGTCATGAGATGCGTCTACTCGAAATATTTTAATTAAAAGCCCTTTTAAATACCTAAATGACAGATTTCACTTCCCTTTTATAGACCTGAAGCCTAAAATAGGTACCCCTTTCGGGCGGAGCCTCCCCGTATAGGCCGTCATAGGGAGTACCCCCCCCCGGGCTTTGATCATCGGGCAGATCCGCTCCCTACTGTCGACAGTCATGGGAGATCAATAATTGCAAGAATCCGCCCAATCGGGACGACGGCATTTGTTTGCAGCATGAGCATTTGAATTTGGCATTAAAGGACAAGACTTTATTAGCTCAAAAATTTGCATTTTGTTTAATATTCAAGGCGCTCTTTGTCAACTTTTTATCACTTCGCCAAGATGAAGGCTGAAGTCTTAGCGGAAACACAAACTTTTAGCTAGCCTCTTCTGCAGACGTTGTTTTGGTTCGTCGTGACGAGCCAAAATAACGTCTGCTTGGGAGGCTAATTTTTAACCGATGTCAGTGACGTTTCTTTGTTGTTACTGTATACCCCAGTTACGCAACAATTAACAATATCCTTTAAACACTTGTTATAAGAAGATTTACCACATAAACTATTAAACTGTGACCTGTGCTGTAACTGCTAGTCGATTATTAACCCCCGTTAGTTTATGTTTTTGTAATGTCACACCCCGGATAGCCACCTTTTCTATTTACTGCGTTCAAGTATATCGTGCGAACGTTGGAAAAGTATTATTGCGTTGGATTTGTTTCGCTGTTACACAAGTGCATAGGAGAATAGTCGGTAAGATGTTTCGTATTTGTTTTCGTTTTGCACTAATCTTACCCGCTTTTTACTTTAAGATGCACTAATTTTGTATTTGTGACCTCGCTTTAGTCTTGTTTGCATTATTAGTATTTCGATGTCGTTCTTAAGACTTATTTCGCTGTTTGTATTTTAGTTTGACGTTAAATCAGTTGATTAAATCTGGTTTTGTCGTGAATTGTCATTATCTGACAACATTTCCACATCCTACACTTACTTGTTACGTAACAATCGAAACACCGGGAGCTATGAATAGGATAACTGATCAGAACACGTGCATATGTTGTGGTCCAGTATCATCCTTGATTCAATTTCTATTTTCCTTTGTGTTTGTGTATGGTAATGTATGATAATGAGTTAAAAACAAAGGAAAATAAAAGTTGAACCAAAGATAAAATTGAACCACAACTCATATATTCTGAGCCAATATTTGTCCTATCATAGAAACTTTCAATCAACGATGAAATTTGATGAAGATTTAAAGGCGTAATCACACTAGAGGACAAAACTCTCTACTGATATTAAAAAAAAATTTTAATCTATCATCATGCCGAAAAGCCGGGTGCGATTGCGTTTTTTACCCAAAACAAAATTTGTTCACTGGATTGCCGTACATGTGGACACCATATGAAGGGACTGCCAGAACAGCTCCTTCCAACGCCATTTGCGTGCAAGCGCAACTGCATCATCGGATGTTACTAGTCCACTTTCCTCAGCCGAACGAAAAAAAACAGTATGAGAAGAAGTGGGCCAAGCAGGAGGGAGAACGTGACCCAGCTTTGTTGGCTTATATTTTTTCTCCTAGTGCGTTTATGATGTTGAGACAAATGTCTTGTCTCTGGGCGATTTCGCACGAAATTTTGTCTCGACCAATCTCAAACAAATCCCATGTTGTCCATTTTAGTGTGATTATGGTTGTGTTTTCACAAGGACCATTTTGACTAGATAAAGCTGGAAAAGTCCGGAAATACAGTGAAAACAGCTCTTCAAATGTTAAGCGAGTTAAAAATGCAAGCTGTTTTTACGAGAAATAAAAACCAGGGATTATCTCGCCTTTATGACCGGAAATTCACGCCAAGTTATAATATAAATCGTCCCGATTAAAGCTGCAACCAATCACATTGCACGTAGTGACATATGCCTGCAAAATAGTGCTCGGCAAATATTTTCCAGACGCTTGCCTCGTGGCACACTACCCTTTCGAAACGGCAGACGAATTCGGCGAATTTAATCGTAATACTCCACCATTTCGATTTACAATTCTTTTAACCCACATCGTCTTGTGCTTTCGGCGATTTCGATTGTTTTGGTGCTGGATTGACCGGATTACAACATTGCATCGCATCCTCCCCATTTGTCGAGACATTACTCGCATCCTCCGAAAGAAACTCCTTCTTTTTCGAAGAAATATCGCGAGAATCAATACGAGAGAAGTCATAAAGTATGCTTCATCTCCCGCCATTTTTTCAAAGATGCGCGCTTTTGTAATTTGAATCTTCTGAGTAAGCGGCTTAATTTCGGGTTAAATTTCACGGTGACAACAGCTGTAACGTTTAACTAGTAAATGTCGGTCTGTAAACAAGCACCAACAAAGAATGTTCAGCTAGTTAATCGCCCTAGTGAAAACACAACCTAGGTACTCTTTGTCTTTCGTTGTCTTCTCTCGCCACTTCTGTTTCCTTATATAAGTTTTTTTCTTCATTCACTTGAATATGTTAAGACTTCTCCCTCTCATAATTTGTTACTGACAATTGGACGGACATTTTTGTTTACCATTCTATCTTGAATTTAAACCTGCCGTTTCCTCCAAATTTTCAAGAGGAATAGAAGATACAAAATGAATTTCATCAATATGGCCAAGAAAAATAACGCTTGGTTCTTGTTGTGATACAGTAGGCTCCATAAGGGTTGATGGTGTAAAAGATTCATTCGAATTTTTTAAAAACGCCGATCAACTTCAACATCCCCTCCCGGGCATACCCCTGGCATTTGACTGTGCATGGTATCCGGGAAGGGGGAAATCTGAGCGTTGCCTTGGAAGTGTGGGGAATTTGAACCGGATATATCTCTTGTTCTGGCGTAATACTCCCGGAAGTTTTTTCGGTTTTTGCAAGGTTTGACGGATTTGCCTTTGTTAGTGAATAACTCTTCAAAAGGGTCCTCAAAAGAAGATTAAAGATGTCATCACGGCATATTTCTCTCTGAAACGTGTGAACAGTGTTTGACTGAATATGAAATTAGTCTTTGAGGAGAGGTATTTCAGTACTAATTGGTGGGACATTTGAACGGCTTTTTTGCCCCTAGGGGAAGGAATTTGAGCGATCCAACCTTTAAAAGTTCAAATGCCCGGGAGGTTGCCGGGGAGGGGATGTTGAAGTTTGGAATTGATCGGCGCATTACAACAACTGCTTGAATGAACACATTGTCGCCCCATGCACCATCCAGTGACATTCAGCCTGTGGTGCAGCCGGATGTGTCACTCAAAACCTAGGGGTCCCGCAGACGGACTATCCCAGAAGGAATGTCTGCAACCCAAGCTAGTGACATTCTGTTAACATAGTTTTTAATAAAACCAAGAATTGTCTTAATGGCATTCAATAAACCTCGCTGGGTTAAGCTTTAAAAGATTTTCAACACCAATGTACCGCACTAATGATGCAAATTAATACCACCAAACAATTAATATGCAACAGCTCTAGAAAAAACAGTTGCCGCCACAACCAACATCAAAACACAGCTCTAATAAACCATTCATTCATTCGGGCTGCTTAGTTTGCGATTTTGGTGTAAGGCGCACGCCATGTGATCAAAAACACGCCGTAATCGTTCCCTTAGGGGTACTTCGAGGCAGTCTTTATGCTGCCGTCCGCTTTGCATGCCGAGAAATCGCATTAAAAAACGCTGGTAGTCTATACCAAATTGCACCAAAAATAAGGAAAAAACTCTATAGAATCGCATTAAAAATCTCCCCCATGAACAGCCATTTACGATGTGACAACTGGCCGCGAGACTGCCGAGAATTTCAACGTGCTCGGGTCTATTTGGTCTGAATTAATTTCCATATTTTAATCATTTCCACCTACTTTCTTGCAATCAAAAAAGGAGGGACACCTCAGGTAATTTCGGTTGACTTTAGAAATTTTTTGACGCTACACCGTATTGAAAGTAAAATTCTAAGCTTTCGACTCTGCTAGAGTCTTGTTTTCAGTAACTTGTTCAGGTCACGTGACGTGTGACCTACCAGCCTCGTCCAGATCGCTGAAAGGATGTATCTCCCTCCGTCTCTACTGAGGGTCAGCTTGTGGGCTCTTATGTAAATTGCCTCTCGAACTCCTCTCATAAACCAGTCTGGATCTCGGTCCACAATCCGTGCCTCGTCGATGTGGACATCGTGTTCTGGCTTGTCTTTGTTGATGTGTCGAGACACCTCTGAGGAGGCGCAGCTCGTTCTCTTATGTTCTAAGAAACGTGCCTTGAATATTCTTTCCGTTTCTCCAATGTAGGTTTCTTCACATTCCTCACCTCGGCCTCCTCCACACACGATCTTGTAAACGGGGCCACAGACTTCTTTCGGTTCCAGTCGGTCTTTAGGTTTGCACAGGATTTCGTTGATCTTTCTTGTTGGCTTGATGTATGTCTTAATGCCGTACGAACTGATCACTCTTTTGATCTTTCCCGTCGTGCCTTTCACATAAGGGATGCTGACTGTTGTTCTTTCGGAGTCCCCTCCTCGACCGGAGTTGGATGCGCCCTGTTTTGGTGGCTTGGGTTTTAATGCCTTGTTACATTGCCCATGTTGGATAACCGCACTCATGTAAACCGCTTTGTTGATGTGTTGTTTTTCCTGAGGCAGGTCTTCAGGGTCTGATACTACGCTGTCCGCTCTATGATGTAATGTGCGTACAACGGAGAGCTTGTGCTCTAGTGGTTGGTAATGTTTGTCATTTTTTCCGATCCTCAATCCTCGATCCTCGATCCTCGATTCCGCCAATCCTCGCTCCGCGATCCTGCCTTTCCAGGAAACCCCAAGTACCGACTGGACAGCCGACTGGACAGGAAAATCTGTCATATAAGTAATCGCAACGCGTCTACAGGCAAGAGGGGCGAAGAGACAAAATAAAAGCAACGTCTTGCCCAGAAATGTGGTTTGTTTCGCCGTGAAACCGATAAGAATCGAAGTAGAAGCTGCCTGACTGGTTTCACTTTGCCCTTACAGTAAAAGTCTGTGCGACATCTCCTTGACACACTAAATCTCCACTGAACCGGTAAGTTCTTTGTTTAGTTCGGAACACGCTCTTGGAAGGCTTTGAGTTTTTTGACCCTGAACGAAACACACAGCTCAGACTAGCGGCAGAGTTTAATCACCATTTAATCTCAAAACAAATTACTGCGCGGGTGAAGTAATTTGCCACCGAACTGATAACACTGTTCTTCCCTTTAAGTACGCCGAGAGATTTGAAAGTGTGCCTTCCAAACAAATTCAAGTTTCTTTGTTCTTTTTAAGATTTAGCATAGCTGAAATTCATACTCCCAGAGGAAATGGTACACAACCCAATCGTGGTTGCTTATTACATGATAAATGTTTTATATTCGGTTGAGCGGGTAGCGAATTTTAATATAAGAAAAACTACAAAACTACACCGGCTGAATAAGGAACCACGGTTGAATGATTCGGCGCAAGCAGTGATCATGAACAACGTGTCGTCGGGCTACCGCGGTGCCGAATTAACATCAATTTTAAAATTTGGTTCGACGGGTGTAATAGGAGGGCCTAGATGGGGGGTCGGCATAACAGCTAACACTAAAATTTTAGGCCATTTAACAGCTAACAGTAAAAACATTCGCTGTAACAGTTAAAATAAATGAATGAAAATTTACACAAGGATCGAGAAAATGGCCTTTTTACGCGTGTTCATGGCAATTTCATTAGTAACATCACTTCTGTAGTTTCAGTTATCCATTTTTCTTGTTACATTTAGTATCTAAAATGTGTTGTAACACTTAGCTATAATTTCATATAATTATAACAGTTAACAGTAAAAATTCGGGCTGTTTAACACTTAAGGCCCATAACACCCAACAGTAAACGCCATCTAGGCCCTCTAATAGCACGGCAGAAATGTCAAGTGTCGTACCTAGCATAATTCAGTCGCATTCACAGCATGGCTTTTTAGTCAATATCATCTCCCTCGTGACCACCGTGTACGCTAGTCTACGAGTAGTCTCTCTTTCCGCTCAGGGATAGTCGAGGGAAACGAACAGGCGAGCGAGCGCGAATTTGCCTGCCACATTGTTACGTGACGTGTGCGAAAATCGCCTGCTGCGTTGCGGCTCGCTACACTCACGTATCAATGCGTCAGGCGATTTTCGAGCGCGCTCGCTCGCTTGTTCGTTTCCTTCGACTATCCTTGAGCAGAAAGAGAGACTACTCGTAGTCTACGTGTAGGGATGGTTTAATTTTTCTGTAATAATTAAATAAACATTGGGCCAGATAACAACAACCAGAACATAGACATCCCGCCCTAGTAAGGTCTAGTAAACATCATTTTTGTTTTTCTTTTTTTTATTTTTCTCGAAAACCTTTGACTTTCTCGTCGGGCACTCTGTTTAAGTGTTTCTTTCATTTCTGCTTCGAAGGAGAAACCTTTTTAGGGGTGTTCAACTCTGGATTCACTAAGTGTCTGAGTTTGTCATATATCATATATATCTCAGAGTCTAGGGTCCAGAGTCCAGAGTCCAGGGTCCAGTCCAGATTTTAGACTATGCCCTCGAATCAGAACCTTCGAAATTAAAAACAAAGCTAAATAAGGTGTTAAGTGACCGCACGTGGATGGTAACCACGTGCATAGGGCATGATGGGGGTTGCCATAACTGGTTCAGGAGCAAGGCGAAATTTATTGAGGAATCTCAATCAATGCATCCCCGAGAATCGAAACGCCTCGCAAAATTGTTCGAGAAACTAAGAATAACATGGAGATATCCCAGAATGTATTCGGGACGTGCGTCTTATAGTTTGTTTTAATTTCAATTTTTTCCTTCTACCCACGTTGACAGGGAATAGTTTTAAGGTCATGAGCAAATGTGTATGACTGTTTATATTTTAGTTAATTGATAGAGACAGATCATGATATAAAAATTAACCAAAATTTCCTACCGTGTAGCACTAAATTTTGGGGGGAGTTTATTATTATTATTAATATTATTATTATTATTATTATTATTATTATTACAAGCAAGACCGGAAAACAATATTATAATTATTAGTTAATCATTAGTAATACACCTCTCATCAAATTAGAACCAGTGTTTCATAAATTTTAAATAAGCCTCTGTTGTAGGTAACATAAACTTAAATATCTAAGCAATTTAAATGCTTTATTCAACAAATGATTTGAAACCGGGATACTATAGTGCAATACGTTTTCTACAGTGTAAGATGCTCTCATACTCATATTTTTCTCCTTATATGGTAAAATGATGCTATAGTTGAATAATGATGATGATGATGATGATGATGATGATGATGATGATTGATGATGATGATGATGATGATGATGATGATGATGATGATGTACCTTATTTACTTGTATTAACTCCCCGGGACGTTTAATTAATAATAGGAAGTATTGAACCCTAAAACATCCCAGGGCATTGCTTTCTTTCTTGACTGTCCAATAGTGGCAGTTCCTCAAAAGGAGTAGCTTACTGGAGTTAATATGAAATATAATTTAAATTACTGTAAAAGCTCTAATAAGTCCTGCTCTCTAATACGCCTTCTTACCTACTACTTGCTAACTACAAATAAGTTATTTGCTTACAATTATGTCATGACATTGGGGCTTGAAAATTATTTTATGTTTCAACTGATGCCGGGTATTATTTTACTGCCAGAGGAAGATGCGAAGAAGTGCAGCATTATGCATGTAATTACATGTACTTACATGTAATTCAGGTGAATCAATTCATTCATCTATTTTAAGTACCAATCAGTCAATCAATCAACCACTCAACCAACTGGCTGATAAATCAGTCACTCAGCCAATTAAAAAATAAATCATTCAATCAATCAATCAATCAATCAGTCAATCAATAAATCAATCAATCTGTGACTCAACCTCATTCCCAGGGTCTCTCTCTCCCCGCCCCCCCAGAGCGAAAGAAGAGAGACCCTGGTTGGGTCTGGTCATGTGCCCCCCAGAATTTGGGGGGTGACAAAAAAATGGTTGATGGGAGGGGCAGCTTAGAGTGTTTTTGTCAATACTAAGCCCTACAGGAGAGCGTAAAGTGTTGCCACCAAAATAAACACATATTTCACGTGGTTCCGGTATGTTGCATTACGGCCATGTCGCAGTGGAATCCAGTGCAAACGCCGAAAAAATTAATCAATCGTCCAGTAACAGAAATCCAAGTTGTTGCAGGTTGTGTGGATTTGTTAAAGATGTGAATTATTGCAAAAATCTCTTTGCGGAAGCCGGCAAGCAATTGCTTGCCATGGCCGAGGAGGTTTACGGAAGGCCTGAAGACTGCTGTAAAACATGACACGTTTAATGGCGGTCGGAGCGCGCGAGTGATAGCCTCGTTTTGAAATCGATAAACGACAACGCGACAAAATACTTGACATTAGAGGACCCCTCCCTTATTTGTCCAGGAGGCACGTGACCAGACCCAACCAGGGTCTCTCTTCTCTCGCTCTTGGGGGCAGGGAGAGAGAGACCCTGGGAACGAGGTTGTCTGGGACTTCAGTGTTGCCAATGCGAATAACAAATGGTCCAGTAATGACTAGTGACTTTATTTGATGCACAGATTATGACTCACTCTCTTACTACCCCAGACCGTGATGACAGTAGATCTCGAGACTTTAGTTCTTTTTGGTTTGATAATTTTGTCACCAATAAGCATTGTTACTGATTGCCATAATCTGGTACCAAAGAAAAACAAAAGAAATGGCCTCTTCCTAAATCATTTCAGAATAGTCTGAAACCTAACAGGCAATGAACTGACAAAAAGGGATCAGACTGTGGTGAATCAGTCAATCGATATAGTTTTCCCCAGAAAGAGAATTCAATCAAATACATGTAGATCTGACTCTTCATTCCTGGGATAGTAGTGGGGGGGCAATACTCCCCCCAAAAATGATATGGGACAGGGTGTGCTCATCAGATATTTTGAAGTAGAGCTCTAAAAGGTGTACTCCAGGATTCATTCCATTTTCATACATTATCCACTTAGTAGTACTGAGGGGTCAGTCAAACTGATCAATGACATCAAAATAATTATTAAGCAGAAAAAGACAAAAATATAATATAACCTTATTTCAAAACTGCTCTTCAAATTTTTTTATTTCAATTGAAAAAGTGTGTCTGGGAATATAGCTAAAAGAACAAATTTCTTAACCAAACCCTTAGAATAAACTGCCATATTTTCCTGACATCAGGTTGATGGAATAAAACCCTGTAAGAAAAACAAAGTAGATTTTAATTATCGTAATTACCAATAGTAGGACAGTTGGTGTGCACGCGCCAGAGAAAAATGAGAGACTGCTCGTAGTCTATGAGAATGGTACCAACTTAGGCCGGTATGACTTCAGATCAACTCCAAATGCTTACCTCTGTTTACATGAAACGTACGAAACATGAAGCTAGTATAAAATAATTATCATCTTAGGCCGTGTTTACACGAGTGATTTTATCCTGAGTTAACTCTCATATCAGTGTCTGGTCATTTACCTGCAAGTTAATACATGATTTGGAGCTGAAATGATGTTTACCCCGGGACGATTTCATCCCGGTGCTGAAGACCGGGATGAAATCGTCCCAGAGTGAACACATTTCAGCTCCAAATCATGTAAACATTTACAGTTAAATGACCAGACTCCAAGATGAAAGTCACCCCAGGATGAGACAAAAGTCATCCCGGGATGAAGTCACTCAAAGACATGCAAACAGGGCCTTAGGCTGGTTTAACTCATCACTGCTGCTGAACCAATATGAATGACTCAGAACGGTTTGAAATCAGACTGGGGAGCCACTTAAACATGAACAGGGTTCCAATTATTGGTCTGAGATATTTGTTTTGGGTATGCACATTTAATAAGTGGTGTTGGAGCACTCCAAGCTGTTGGATAATAGATAACCTGGATTTTTAAGGATGGGATGGTTGCGGACCATATTAACACAAACAGAGTTTAGATTGGTCTCATATTAACACTTCATGCCAGTCTGACTTTCAGACCAGTCTCATGTAAACAAAATCGTACCAGTCTGAGTTTGCACAGGTCTCATGAAATCAGGGCGTTACTGCCCCTGGGTCTCCGAGGATGTTGTTAAACACTCTTGAGAGCTGCTCAACTTTAGGCTAAGGGGGTGTTTACATAATACCAGCACGATTTTCATTCTGGTACAAGTTCCTCCCGATTTCCTCTTGTTTCTCTGTATTTGTTTAATGTTTACAGCACAAAATCTCATAACTAGCGTTGTCCACATTATGCCGACATAATTTTGAGCATAATAGTGAGGCAAAAGAATCGAGCATTATGCTGGAATAGTAGTGCAAAGTTTCTTCGACTCTTTGTGCTTTCTAAAAACCTAGCCAGAACCATGGGATTCCCATACAAGACAGCGGCCCGGGTTAGACCAGGTAAGACCAGGCCTGGTTACAAATTAGCAAAAACATGCTTCCAGCAGTTCCAGTTCTACATTGTCAGCTGCCTCCTCGAACTGTTTCCATTTACACTTCTAACCAACATAAACCTGCCTTCTGTGGTCTCTTACATATTTATGTTTATTTATGTTTAATGGAGCATAACAGTGATGGTATTTGAGCATAATAGTGACATTTGTTGAGCATAAAGAATTAGCATAATAGTGTAAAACATTGAGCATAATGTGGACAACCCTACTCATAACTGTACAAGTCATACCTGTGTGAGCTTGCCCCAGTAGTGGTACTGGGTCACAATTATCACTGTGGTACGGAAACCTATACATGGTATAACTGTTTGATTCATTCTGCATTTTGTTTTAACCCTTTAACCATCAAGAATAAATCTTACATCACTATGAAAAATGGATTTTGTAACTTGGAACACTCATGTAAGTGTTGTGATCTAATTTCATCCTTGGTTCAGTTTTTATTTTCCTTTGTGAGTATTAGGATTGCAATATTTTCTTTTTCCGAAAAGGCTGTTTTAGCCACCCAGTCTTCTAGGTGTTTACATGACAATATAAAACAGAACATGCTCAAATTCCACACTACAGAAATTTGTGCTTGTTCTCACACTCTTAAAGGCAGATGGTTAAAATATCTGGTATATTTGAATGACTTTAAAACTGTTTAACTGTACTTAATTATGTTTGACTGGGTTCAGAAATTGGAATCGAACACTGCTGTATGCATACAGTATTATTGGTTTAACTGTGTTCAACTACTGAACCCAAATTAAACCAATCATTGCATTTGGCCCAGTTCATTTTACTGAACAGTAAGATAGTACATAAGCTGGGATAATTATATGATTGATGTCTTCCATGCGCATACCTTCACTGTAAGAAAAGCTGCATCACTGATCACTGCTGACATGCATGTATATGCCTAGTATAGATAAAAAAGGATCAGTAAAAACAGCGACTTCAGGGCTAAAAATTGACAGTCTCCTGGTTGCCAGTAGCGATTTAAAACTCACCAGGGCCACTAAAAGTTGAGGTTTGTTTTTATTGACATGTGACTCCAGTCTTACTTAGAGTTCTGCAGTATGTGGTACTTTTTCCACATGATTATTGGCGAAATCCATGGATAAAAGATTTACTTCTCACCCAGGTTGGGAGGGGTCTATTCAAGTAAATATGGTTTTAAATTCTTTGATTTAGACTAGAGGATTTTGAAAGCCACTTTATCTAAATGGCCTGGTCTACTATACTAAGCGAGCAAGCTAGAAGACCCTGGGGACGAGGTTGGAATTCAAGGATACTGGTCCGAGTTGCAATTCAATGATTCAAGCACTGAAGTTAATTTTTTACCCTGCAAATTATGGAATAACTTAATCAGTAAAAGTAGAGAATGAGATGTACAAAAAAATTGCATCCACCTGCTTTGAAATCGATTATCTTAAGCATATTTTCCCAAAAGTGATCAACACATAACTTTTAATAAAAGTTTTACATGCACCTAATTCGAAATTTCAATTTGTTGTTTGTCATCAAATCATGCCAACTATAGCTTTGAACCTTACTTGATCTAAGAAACTTTCGTGAGTCATTAGATGTATATAAATAATTTGCAAGCAGTGAAGAAAAGCCCAGCTAATAAACAAATGGAGTTGGAGATAAAATAAAATATGTTATGTGTTATGTTGTTATGAGATGTTTACAACACGTAAGCTTAAATAATGCTACACAAAAGAATTTAAGCATATCTGCCAATATCAACATTAGGAGAATAGTCTGACGTTCTTGCTTTAAGCAATAGCTGTTTGAAACATTAATTTTAACAGCAACGCTGTAATTAAAGTTACGGAAAACATAAAGGATGCGATGCTACCCCTTTCACTTGGCCAACAAGTAACATACGATTCACAGACGAGTGTACAAAAACCGCATCACTTCATATAACGTTTATTTAAAGACTTACGAAACTTAATAAACTTTAGTTACCAACGTAAGTGTCTATCTTTCGGCTTTTTGCTGCCGGAACGAAAATGACAAATTATTTAAGCACTGGACTAACGATAAATATGCAACATCAAACTATAATGATTCATCGGTAAAGCCCTGCTAATATATTAAGCTGTTTACCGAGGACAATAAAAGCTATAATTACACGTACCTGACATGAGCAATGCAGCGAAAAATGAAGTGCTGTCCTCTTTCCGAGAAACCGTTAACAATTCTTATAAGCAAATTTCTAGCAAAACACCTTTTCACCCATTTTTCAGCTTTTGTCGCTAGCTATGCCGCCGCGCCTAAAAAGTGCACCAGTCTTCCTGAGCAATCCGTAACATTGGTGCCCAGTACTCCGTTTCCCTGCAAATTCACATCCCTGAGCTACACGAAAACGAACTTTTAAAAAAAAAACTGTTAACGTAGTTAGAAAGAGCATAGTTTGAAACCAAATATGCTGATTCGTTTTTACATTTATGTTAAAACCTCACAAAACAGGGGATTATCAAAAGTTTAAGGTTCATTTTTCATCGTGCTTTTTTCAAAAGGAAAAATAAGAATGGACGTTTTTGGATAACTTGCAATTTTTTCTGCAATATTACTGTGAGAAATTACGACTTTATTAAGCTTAAAGCAGTTTTAAAGTGATTTGAATTTTCTGTGCGCTGTGGTCACGTGACCAATGACGTCACAACAGTGAACATATCATGGTCGTTACTTTTAAACTACCATAGCTACTGACTCCTTACCAGTCCCCTGGGAAATGCTCCTGTACAGAGCCACCTTAACTTTCAGATGCCAGATGTAAAATGGCAATTTCCATATTGCCCATTCCCAGGGGGGGGGGGGGGCCTGGCCCATTCCAATGACCATCAGGGCACGTTATCTGCTTTTGAATTGATGAAGGCAATTATCCACCATGCACCACCATCATGGTTGGCGCAGTTCGAAGCATACTATGTGTAGATACAACATGGGACGGGCAGGTCGCTGTGAGCTGTAAGTCACTTGTGGCGCGAGATGCCGTGGAGAAACATCGGTCTCGAGTAGCGATTTGGAACACATAGGATAACAACGCAATTTATTTGTCTTATTTCTCTATTTTTATTTATTTTTATTTATTTATTTCTTTTTTACATCATGTCAGGAACTGACCATGAGGAACTCGCAAATCCAAGTCTGTGTAAAGGAAGATGCAGGGCATGAACCAAAATGGCGTCCCGACAGCTGTTGGTCGTGGTTAGTGTGCGCCGCCGCGGGGATATCAGTGGTCATTGTCTCGGGTATCGCGAATAGTTTCGGTTTACTGCTGCCCCAGTTGATGGAAAACTTTCAAGCAACTCGACAGGAGACAGGTAACAAGAAGATTATGGAGCTCAAAATGAAGCTTTTAAGCTTTTAAACCGTGTAAGATGTAGTTTATGGTAAAATTGGTTTCTAATGTGTTACGATTTTGACCTCAAGGCGAGGTTCGGTGGTTGGTCTCTGTCCTGATCTAGCTGTGTAAATACGAAGCGGCGAAAGCAAGAAATAATCTCGTGATGGACAAGATAAATAATGGGAGTTCATTTTTTTCTTCAGTTTTTTAAGGAGGGGGTTTGCAGAAGGGGACTAATTCGAGGGAATACCATATTGAGTATTTTTAAAGAAAGATCTTAAAATCTTTGAAATCCTGTTTATACTAGCTAAGCATGCAGAAAAGACCATACAAGCACTAAGAAACGCAAGTGCAAACCCAAGCACAAGCCACTTTGTGCTTTGCGCTTATACACACTAAGAGTTTGTTTGTCGAGTTTGTGCGACCAGGTTACAGTTACTACACAAGGTTATTTAAGGCTATTTAGGGTGAAATTTACATTTCTTGTATGGGACAGGGCTGCAAGAGAGTACTGAAGTAAACGTATAAGTTACAATAAAGTTAAAAATATAAATAGATTTAAAGGGGTAGTATCACGAGGATTTTGCTCGCGTTAGACCCCACTGAAAAGGCAACAGTAACATTAATATATATGAAAGCCTAAAAATATTGGTCATTTTCTTATTCAGACACCATACTAATTCAGTGAAGCTATTACTAAGTGTCTTTGGCCACGGATGGCCAAGATGGAAGTGGATTACAACTCGAAAACGTCTGGCGAACGTTTTCAAATTTTGTGCTTGTATCTTGCAAAAATCATTGAAAAATTATTATGGTTTGCTCTCCTTGGAAAAGTCCACGTGATATCTTCCTCTTGATGTTCTAGGAGCATTTTGTGTGTGAGTGAAAGCATTTAATCTCATTTTCAGCGAAGTTTTGACGAAACGCAAGGAAAATCCCTAATACTAATAATGCTAATACGAAAGAGGAAAAGTAGGAAAGAAGAATGTAAGTAATCTTTACCTAATGTACATGATGCATAGATATGTTTGGCCTTGGATGAGAAGAAGACTTGTGGAATCTTTCTATTCTAGTTAATTGTACAGAGAGAAATGGTCGTCCTGTTTTAGTTTGAGCACAGCATAAGGGCCTTTGAAGTGAAAATGGCAGCAAGGCGAACTTAAACATACACACAAAAAGAAGAAAGGCACAAATTCTTCTTATTTTGTTTTCACTAGAAACAACCGCCACATCACTAAGCATTATAAGCGCTTATCCTTATGCTTATACTTATGCTTATAGTTTCATCGTCGAACCAGTTTTCGCGTCGACATAACGCCTGTTAACAAGCGCTTGCCCTTTTGATTGTGTCGCTAGTAAAAACCAGACTTTCTGAAAAAAAGCTCGCGACATACGGAGAAACGTAAGCACAAGGAAATGAGTTTTCTGCTCTTGCACTTGCCTTACTTAAACTTATGATCGCCTGGAGCCTGTTTATACTTTGACTCAAATGCTTGAGCTTGCGTTTCGTTTGTGCTTGAAAGCCAGGGGCTGGATTCATAAAGCCCTCCTAAGATAAGATGTGTCCTATGTATTGTTGGAAAACAAAAGCCTACAATGTCCTATTGTTAAGAAAGAATACTTACGATTCGTCTTGACATAGGACAGCTTTGTGAATCCGGTTCTTGTCTTTGCTAACTATCGATGGATACAATAGAAATTTTTAACTGTTTTTGTTGCAGCATGGATTGGTACCTTACATTTTGCATCTGGATGCATCTTAAGCCCCGTCGGCTCATATCTCACCCATCACTTCAGCTACAGATTCACCGCCATACTGGGCTCATTAGTAGGGATGAGCGGCTTCTTGCTTGCTTCGTTTTCTCCCAAACTCTGGATGATGTACATCACATATGGTCTTCTGTCAGGATTCGGGCATCTAATGATTTTCAATTCGTCAAATTTAGTAATTCTGCCGTACTCTTTCAAATGGCGCTCCCTGTCTGTTGGTATTGTAGCATCGGCTCCAGCGATCGGCACATTCGTAATGACTCAGCTCACACAAGCTCTGTCAAGTGCAGTTGGCTGGCAATGGACAGTTAGAGGATTTTCTATTCTGTATTTTGTATGCGGTTTGTGCTCAACTCTGTTTGTACCTCTTAACAAGCAAAGAGAAGAAAGCACCAACAACAAGAAGGAGCAAGAGGAAGAAAAAACTTCTCTATCGCGTAATCGCTCCTTTTTGATTTTGTTGGCTTCACTAACCGTAGTTCATTTGAGTTACTTCGTTCCAAACATACACATAGTAAGTACTAAACGGAGTAAAACATATTGCATACATCGTTATGGTGACTTCCGTATTTCTAGTTGTCACCAGCTCCTGGCTACGTTAGACCTCTAACCCTAGTTCTTAACTCCGAGGTGCAAATCACATGATACTTCCACAGCCGAGGAAGACCGATAAGATCGACTGATCGACTGACTTGATTGACTGACTTGAAACGAAACTTACTCATTCACTCACTGAACTTACTGAATTACTCACTGACGTGACTGTCTGACTTCGAACCGGCTGAATGACTGAATCACTTATTTACTGATGGACATCGCTGACTGAATAACTGACATAAATCACTCACTCACTCTCTCACTCAGTCAGTCATTACTGACATAACTGACTCACTCACTCACTCACTCACTCACTAACTGCTGACGGACATCCCTGACTCGCCGATTATTAACAGATCATAACAGGTTCATTGCCATTCTTGGTTGATGGTTTAATGAATAATAAAAAGGTAAGGACGTTCGCTCCCAAAAGTCTTCCCACGTTCAGTAAATTTTTGCACCTGATGTCATTATTAGCCTTACAGAAGGATGCTTGTAAGTCATGAACACCTGCATTTGTAGAAAAAGTAGATAACATTTGGCTAGAAAAAGCAAACTAATTTAAAGTTCTCACGTTCTGAGTTTTTGTTTTGGTTAAAATGTAGAGAATCAGTAAAGGGAGTAAACTATCGAAGGCAAACGGGGCGTCATCGTGCAAATAAGAGACTATAATCCGTGGATAGAGACATTACAATGCCCACCTCAACTGTATTTGTCTATACTTCTTACTTAGCACGCGTGATCTATGCGTGCCATGGGGTGATATTGCTAAGTGAGAGGCGCATAGACAATTAGCACGAACGTCCTTAAACCATTGAGCCACGGCTAATAACAACTAATAGAATTATGCTCACTGGAAAAAAAGTAACTCAATTCTGTACCTTTATTGCCTTTTTAGGTCAAACATTGTGCACAAGAACTTCATATTCCTGCAAAGAAATCTTCAATGCTGTTCACGTACTTTGCCTTAGCATCTTTCTTCAGTCGTCATTTATTCTGCAAACTGGGAGACTTCAGATACTTTAACAGATTTCATCTTTATCAAGGAGGCATGACGATCAGCGGCTTGTGTGTCCTGTGTCTGCCATTAGCGAATTCATTTGGTTCTATAGTGACAATATTCGTGGTTAATGGACTCATGGATGGAGCTATGCAGGGACAAATATCTCTAATGGTTTTGCAATGTACTGGAAAACACAATATAATCCACGGATGGGGCTGCATGATGTTTTTCACTGGTTTGACTACTGCCATAGGGCCTCCATTGGCTGGTGAGTTCCAATATGGACCTTCCGTTCGTGTAATTGATTTAATTTGGAAACACGTTATTACGCATTCATCATTTCATGGGTATATACCTAATTCAATAAAGGTTGCTTTGGCAATTGGTCATTGGCAATTGGACATTGGGCACTTGGGCATACGGAACACAATGCAATGCTTTGCTTGAGTGACCGCAAACAATAGCTTCCCAATGCCCAATTGCCCAATGCCCTAAGCAACCTTTATTGAATTAGTTATATACGAACTTGCAATTCAGTGACAAACTCCCATTGGTGGCCTTGTAGTTCAGAGGAAGAGTATTTGCACCGGTGTCTCCAAGGTCATGGTTCGATTCTCTTTGAAGCCTTTTTTTTTTTAATTGCAATTGCCTAGGTTGTCGTTTATCTGCAAAGCTTTCATCTTCTTTAATAAAAGAAATAAAAGAAAATAAATGGGAATTAGCAGTGGCACATCCACAAGGTGGCTTTTCGTCCACTGTGTCCAGATCGAATTGGAATTAAGAGATGTTGGTTTTTGAGGAGAGGGGAAAACCGGAATACCCGGAGAAAAATCACTCGGAGCAAGGACGAGAACGTACCAACAACAAACTCAACCCACATCTGACGTCGAGTCCGGGACTCGAACCCGGGCCACATTGGTGGGAGGCGAGTGTTCTCACCTCTGCGCCATTCCTGCTCCCCCTGCACTGAGTTGACATATATGCGCTATTTTATTTTCATTAATTATTATTATTATTATTATTATTATTATTATTATTATTCTGCTGATTTAAAAACTCGATACGCTCACAACATCTAAAAGGATACATGCAAACTAGCAAAAAGGATACATATCTTATAAACTATAAAGATGAACTATCAAATAGTAAGCTAACATATAAACAACTAACAAAATAAAAATAGAATCATTGACTTGTATAAAAGCTTTCCAAACAAAATTGATTTAAGACTAGTTTTAAAAGATCACAAAGAAGGAGCATTCTTCAAAGTATGAGTGCGCACTAGGAGAAGTTGCTTTGGCCATATGTCACAGAGTTCACAGTAAGAGTAGTATGAAGTGGCACTGGAAAGCGGACAGCACGGTCCCAAAGTGTCACTGAAGTGATCACACCGTAGGATTTCATCTTCAAACCAATAAGTTAGAGGTTAGTTGGGTAGAGGCAGATTGCACGAGGCAAGGTGTAGCTTTGGAAGTGAAAGGGTTAAACACATTACATGCTTGACAGAGTTCAGAGATGTGACCGCTGAACCAGAATATGGTATAACGGATTTCACTTTTTGAAACAAGCTGCGAAGAAGTTATATGGGATCACGGAGCTTGTAACCGATTGCTGTATCCCCCCCTATTGTTTATTTCAATTCCACTATATTTCAAATCACTGAGTTGATTTTTGTCTTATATTCGTCAATGTATCTACAGGTTTGATGGCGGACAAGCTTGGTTCGTACGCTGCCGCATTTTACACTTTGGGTGCAGTGCTGATAGCAGGGGCCTCTATCACATCACTTATGGCGTGTGTGAGAAAACACCACGAAACTGAATCTGACACGCAATCCTACAGCGTTGAAAAACTTCTGGTTACAGAGAAAGTAACAGTTCTTTAGATTTATATCATGCAACCATCTCCCTTGACCAAATTACAAACACACTGCGGAGTGATCTACTATTGAAAACCTTTCTACTAACAATACTGACTTAGTTATGAAGTCTACTGTTCCTGTTTCATTTTCCATGTGACACGGTTTGGGGGTTAGATTGTAAAAGAGAAGTCCGGGGCTATTATAGCGCATTTTTATCTAAACTCCCTCCCTCGATTTCATGTAATTGTAATTGATGTCATAATAAACAGTCATAATAAACAGATGCTCCCCCTCGATTTGATGTAACTGTAATTGATGTCATGATAAACAGTCATAATAAACAGATGCTCCCCCCTTTTTGACAACTATCCATTTCTAAACAGTTTCAAGAAAAATAAGTAGTCTGGGGCATAGCTGGGAGGGAATTTTTATTCAGACCTCTATAAAGCAGAAGCCAAGCTCTAGGTGTCTTGCTGGCCTGTTTGACTTCCTTTTTGTGAAAAAACGCAAATTTGAAGACCATAGGTTTTAGAAAACACCCGAAAGCTTTTATTAAAGAAACTAAATTTTGATACCTTAAGAGTATAGCGTCTAGTTTTGTCTTTAATCCCTACGTTTTTTCCGTTGTTCCGTACACAAACACATTGGTATTCACCCCGGCCATTGTTCTTAGCCTGTGAACAGGCTCCCTGGCACATTGTTATTCGCCCCATTGCTTTCGCGGAGTCGGTTCACAGGCTACATTGTTCTGTGGTCTCACGTTTCAACATCAGTATCAGTTAGAAATCGATGTACATAGCTGGCGTCATTTTGAGTCGGTTCCTGCACCAGCTCTGGAGTGTAGTTTCCGATGACGTGCAATAAACTAACACGATACGAAACTGTCTTTGTGCTGATAAAAATCCCGAGCAAAATGACGAACAGCTAAATCAATTTCTCTTTGCTACTTTATAATTAGACAACTGTAGAACGTGTGGAAGCCCTGTGCGATGTGTGCGCAGTTCAGTTCTGCCTAGAAATGTGTCAGTCCATAATAATAAGCACTACAATATTTTAAGCCAGAGAAGAAGCCGGGAAAAGAGCCGACGAGAGTTTATGGCTAACGAGTAGAATTGTTTTTCTTGAATAAAATTATACAAGTGCCAATATTTCGTAAACCTGTAACTCTGTCACAAAACACATGCGCGGTTTTCTAACCCTCGAACTGAAGGTCAAATGAGATACAGAGACTAACAAAAAATTTACACAAGCAATATTTGATGCGATGTTAGATGCAAGTTAACCGCCGATTGTCAGGGTGATGTTAAAACCATCTAATTTCTTCTTACAGTACCACTATTTGATCAGACTTACAGGTCATAAGAAAAAAGAAAATGATCACTAAAAGCTAAATTGTTTCGACGTTTTGACAAATTCTCCCTCTTGTACACCATAAGAAATCCATGGAGAACAGTGAGGCGAATATGTATGCTGACATTGGGACTAAACGAGGTAAAATCGCTGGAAAACCGCCACGAAAATCGCATCAAAACTCGTTTGATAACAGCAGGGGAGTGTTGTACCCGCCAAGGCCCAACTGGTCGAAATTCAAACAGTGTTGTATTTTGTCTCAAAACCGCAACTTGCCTTCCTGTTTTCACGACCATTTTTAACATCATCTGTTTGTCGTTTTGAAAGATTATAATATCTTGGGCAGTTGACTTGCTAATAATGGCCGAGGGATATTTCAATACCTTGATATAAACAACAAGTACCGACTGGACAAGAAAATCTGTCACATAAGAAATCGCAACGCGTCTACAGACGAGAGGCGAAGAGACAAAGCAAATGTCATATCTTGCCCAAAAATGAGAGTCGTTTCGCGGGGAAACCGATGACGGTCAGAGTGGAGGCTGCCTGGCTGGATTACCTTTGCCCTTACAGCAGAAGTCGGTGGTATTAAATTAAGCGACATCTCATTCACACACTAGATCTCCACTGAACCAGTAAGTTCTTTATTTAGTTTGGAGCACGCTTTTTGACTGCTTTGAGTTCTTTGATCCTGAACGAAACACACAGCTCAAACTAGCGGCGGAGCTTAGTGATCTTTTATTGTCAAAACAAATTACTGCGTGTTAAGTCATTTGCCACCGAATTGATACCACTGTTCTGCCGTTTAAGTACGCCGAGAGATTTGAAATGTACCTTGTCTGAAATAAACGCAAATTTCTTTGTTTTTTTTCATGAGCGAGCATAGCTCGAATTCATTCTCCCAAAGGGTCTCGAAATGAAATCGAACAAATTGCGTTTATTCATTAGAATCATACATTTAACAGACACTTAGACATAAAAAGAAGAACAACAAAACTACAACAAGGAACCACGAACAAATGATTCGGGCAAGTAATTTACCTATGTAGAAAAACGTGTCGTTGGGCTACCGCGGTGCCGAATTAATTGTGCCGATCAATTTTATTTTGCACAGCAGAGGCTTCAGTAATGGAGAATGGGGAATGAGAAATATTGGTCAGCGGTAATATCTAAAAAATTAAGTTGGAGTCTGCGCAGTACGGCAAAAAGACGAGGACTGCACCATTCTCGTCCCCAGAGCCCACGATTCTTTTGGTCTGCGCCAGGGATCGAGACCTCTGGCAGGGACCAGATAACGCGCAAGCGCAATAGCTGCCCATTTTTGTAACGGATAGTAACCGTTATTGTTTCAAATTTCTGAGGCTGCGCACAAAAGCCGGAAGTCCGTGATTCGCGGACTTCCTGCTTCGGTCCCTGTCAGAGGTCTCGATCCCTGGCGCAGACCAAAAGGATCGTGGGCTCTGGGGACGAGAATGGGACTGCACGTGGAAAGCGAAAGAGATTTATTCAGGAATCTCAATACATTCCCGAGAATCAAATCACACACCTCCCAAAATTTTCCGGGAAACTGCAAATAATATATAACGAGATATCAGAATATATTCGGGGCATCCATCTAATTTTGTTTTAATTTCAGGAGACTTCGTGATTATCGCCCGTGGATGGTACCCACGTGGGTAGGGCACAGGTTTTTATCATGGTCATGACAGTTTTTATTTTAGTTAACTGATAAAGACAGATCATGAAACGAAAATTAACCAGAATTTCCTACTTCGATTTTCCTTGCCATTCCAAAACTTTACTGATTTATCACTTCCGTTTGTTTCAACACCTCGCAATGAATGCAAGACGGGATTTGTTGGGCTGTGACGTCAAAACAAGGACTAAAGTTATGCACAGCGCCGCAAATGCTCCCGAGACCGCAAGTGATCCCCGACTGCGATTCCCAAATTGGACCGCAAATGACACCCAAATTGGACATGGAATGCAAAAAATTGGAATGGCGTGGACAATGAACAATGGCGAAGACGTTGAAATGGTGTGGACCGTGGAATAGCGTGAAGAGAGGAATGGCGAGAACAGGGGAATGATGTGCACAGTGGAGCTTTTGTCTATGATTCCAAAAAGCTCTTTTTTGCCTCATAAATCATGGCGTAGATATTTTGTTTCGAGGCCAAAAAAAATAAAAATATTACGATGCAATGTAGTCCTTTTTTGCACGCATGTTAAAAATGTATACGGTTTGCGTATTTTCTTTAGGATCTTTTAACTGAATGCTCTCTAATACAAGTAGTTCTGAGCGCTAATCGGGACAAAATTTGCGGCTGCTCATGTTAACTGATTTTACCAGCCAGGTACAAAGAATTTTTTTATTATCTCGCGCGGTCCACGTTTCCTTCTAAAGGGCACAATACTCAACCGGAAATCAATGAGTTCATTTCAACACTCAAATTTTCAATACACAGTTACTTTTTAACCAGCTTGGTGAAACAGGTCATATAAGTTTTCAGTCACACTTTGAAAGATTGCGTACATTTTATCTTTAGTCAACTAGCAATGTGTAGGCCTAGTTTATGCGTCAAATTTAATTCATTAAATTCGTCTTCGACGTTTTATCCGTCTCACCCGGACGAATTTAATTCGATTTAAACGTCGGACTATTATCGAATTTGATTGCTTTAGGGACCTTGAATTAAATTCGACCGTGTTGCGACGTATTAACAAAGCGTTACTAATCGATATTCTAGTTTCATTTCTTTTCGTACGAACCAACTGCTAAACGTTCAAAATGTTCTGTTAATTTCTTGTTAAAATAAAAGAGGCTTTTATCCTTTTTTTAATTATTTTAACTGCATGCGAGGATCTTCTTTACATTTATTTCTTCATTCCGCAGTTCAAATATATGAGTTTCATATATTCACAATTTTATTTTAATACTATTACTATTTACATTTCAAGATATATACTACACCATATTAGATTCACACATCATATTTTTAGTGGATAGTGTAGTCCTTTTTATTTTACTTATAAAAATTGAATAATAAACTTTGAAGAGAAAACTTTTTACTGAAACATGGAAAGTTACTTTTTCCCAATTCGCTGAAAAAGTTTTATTAATAAATAATCGTAAGTGAATAATTACTTGAAAATTGTTTAATTTCGTTTATTTTAATCACTCCACAACCCTTGGATTAAACGCCGTCCAGAAATTACTAGGGGATCATTTCGGGGTCAGCGTGGAAAAAATAGCCTGCGTCGCAGACACTCTACACCGCCTGTATAGACGGTTTCGAGTTTCGACAACGCGTGGGCCGGCTGCAACGAAGGCTAGGAAAAACCGGGAATCATTCCGTGGTCGGGATCATTTCGGGGTGTTTGAGTGCAGGTCACGCAACTGCAATCGCGTGCAAATGATCACCATTGAGATTGTAAATAACGGCAACAGTCCTTTCAATTTTGCTAAATATCAGTTCACTATGTGTTGACCTTGTGTTGGTTATTTTCAAGGCCGTATACCTTGGGCAGCTGAGTTGCTAATAAAGAAACCTACTGGACAAGAAAATCTCTCATACAGGAAACCGCAACGCATCTACAGAAAAGAGAGGCGGCGAGAAAATAAATACGAAATCTTGCCCAAAGTGGACGAGGATTGTTTCGCCGGAAACCGATGAGGATCGCAGTGGAGTCTGCCTGACTGGTTTTCCTTTGCCCTTACAGCAGACGTCGGTGGTAAAGAGACATCTTGATACAGAAATATCTCCACTGTACCGGTAAGTTCTCTGTTTAGTTCGGAACGCGCAGTTTGTCTCTGATCGAAACACACAACGTTCAAGCTAGCTAAGTAAGTGTCACGTAATTTGCCACTGAATTGATACCACAGCAAGGAGAAAGTGGTGCAAAGTGGCTTAGCTTTTTGTTTAATTTTATCGTCTTCGTGGCCACTTTTCACGCAGAAACGGGATGGTTCAAAGCTTTTTGTAATAAATATGGACAAGAACAAAGAGGACATTGAACTCACCCTCGTGGATGGCATTTTGTCTACCCACGTGGATAGGGTATGGGTTTAAAGGTCATGGGCAAATGCCTTGAAATGTATATGAGAGATTTTATTTTAGTCACTTGATGGAGGGTGATTGTGAAATGAAAATTAAACGAAATTTCCAACATCGATTTTCCCTATCTCGAACACCCCGCTATCCCTAACTAAGTGTGGCTTCCCATGGCTAGATTAATACCTTTTATCTCGAACTTTCCCGATTATTTTGATTGAGTGACAACAGGAAGCAACATTTATACAAACAGCAAGAGGCTATTTGTAGCCTTCACTCACCGTAACCAGCTTGAAAGCACGAGAAACCCCGAAACAAGAGCAAATTTGCATCAAAAAAGCACAAAAACGTTGAACTCCAAGACGCTCACACCCTCGCAAAAGGGTTGAGGTGATGATGCAATCGCCAAACGATTACGTATTCTCGTTCCTAGAGCCCATCTCAACTATTCTCTTTTTACGTAAACTCCCTTAGATAGTAGTCGCAGTAACATCTGTCAGCACGAGACTTTGTACGGAAGACGTTGTTAGGTTTTTTGGTTTACAATAAAACATGTTTTGTTCAGTGAATGGGTTAAGGGATCTATAATGCATGGTTCAATTTTACCTGTTACCACCCCCCCCGGCCAACCCCCGGGAGAAGTCCAGCCCTTCGGGCCCGGGGGTGGGGAATTGTTTGAAACGGTTTTGTCCCGGGGGTAGGGGGCGGGGCAAATCGAAAACGACTTCTCGTTTTTCTTGTGAAGCACGTCACTAGCTTATCACTTCTCATTTGACACAATGGCGCCGGACCGCGTAGAGAAGACTGCCTGTTTCCAGGGAAAATCTCTAGAATTTGTAGCAGACTGGTTGGAGAAGAATAATCTCTCGGAATTAAAACCTGTATTCAAAGGCACGTTTATTATGAATTGTTAAACGAAAGTGCGTTTGATGCGTACTCGAATGGATGGCGTTCATCACAAACATAGAAATATTTCTTCAGCGTATTTCTATGAAACAGATGCACGGCTTTCTATTTAACAGAGATCTCAGTCCAGTGTTCTTGTGAAACAAGCTAAGAAAAACTCCTTTAAAATGCTGTCATCAATTTGCTCACCGGACCTCTTTTGGTGTGCCCATGTGCTAATAAAACACGCGGTGAAGAACATTTCTTTACTCGCCAGCAGGATGCCAGTGCGGTTAGACTTTTTTCTTCAGTTTTCTTCTTCAATGTAGCGTCCATGTTTTTTATACTATGTAATATCCTTCGTTCAGTAAACTCTAGAAAAGCGTTTAAGTTCTTGTCAAAACGTCTGGTTGCAGGTTGTCCTATTGTATGGAAATCAATTTTGGTCGATGAGGAGTCCCGGGGGTGGGGAATTGTCTCTTTCTGCGTGCCCGGGGGTGGGGAATAGACCGCCAAACGAAGAATATTACATAGTATTAAAAAACATGGACACTACATTGAAGAAGAAAACTGAAGAAAAAAGTCTAACCGCACTGGCATCCTGCTGGCGAGTAAAGAAATGTTCTTCACCGCGTGTTTTATTAGCACATGGGCAAACCAAAAGAGGTCCGGTGAGCAAATTGATGACAGCATTTTAAAAGAGTTTTTCTTAGCTTGTTTCACAAGAACACTGGACTGAGATCTCTGTTAAATAGAAAGCCGTGCATCTGTTTCATACAAATACGCTGAAGAAATATTTCTATGTTTGTGATGAACGCCATCCATTCGAGTACGCATCAAACGCACGCACTCGTGGGGAATATCCTTGCGTGCCCGGGGGTGGGGAATAGACCGCCAAGTAAGAAAAAAATTGCAAATCCCCGGGGGTGTGCCCGGGGGGGATGGTAACAGGTAGAATTGAACCCTGCATAAAGCAGACTCCAGAAGCACTACTAAAGTTCAATCGTGCTGAAATTGTGGCATTTGGCATTACTCTCGCTATCTCGAGCCACCACTATCTCGAACCATTTCTATGAGAGCTCGAGATAGCGGGGTTAGTTATGACGTGGGACGGGCAGGTCGCTGTGAGCTGCAAGTCAGTCATTTTCGGCACGAGATGCCGTAGAGAAATATCTCAAATAACGTATTGCAACACACAGAGAAACAACGCAATTCTTTAATTTACTTACTTTTTGTTTATTAAATTAATTAACTAATTTATTTATTTATTTATTACGTCACGTCAGGAACAACATGAAGCACTCGCCAGTCCTAGCCTGTGTAAAGGAAAGTGCAGGACATGAACCAAAATGGCAACCTGACAGCTGTTGGTCTTTGTTAGTGTGCGCCGCCGCGGGGATATCAGTGGTCATTGCCGCGGGAATCGGATATAGTTTCGGTTTACTGCTGCCCCATTTGATGGAAGACTTTCAAGCGACACGACAGGAGACAGGTAACAAGATTATGGAACTCAAAATGAGGCTTAACCATGTTAGATGTAGTTTATGATCAAAATGGCTACTAAATGTGTTAAAACTTCCACCTCAAGCTGTGTAAACGGGAAGCGGCGAAAACAATGAAAGAACACGGAGAAACTAAAAGGGAGTAATTTTACGATAAATAAGATAAAGTAAGGGGAGAGGTTAAGTCATTTTTTCAGGTTATTTTAGGGAGGAAGATTATTGGAAGGGGACTAATTAGAGGAATGTCATAATTATTATTTTTAACAAAGGAGCTTTAAAATCCTTGAGGCCCTATTTTCACCAGCGAAGGAAGCAGAGAAGTCCATACAATGACTAAGAAACGCACATGCAAGTGTAAGCACAAGACTCAAAATGTTTTGGCCTGAAATGTTACGTCACATCGGTATATACGTTACTAGATTTCTTGTGCTTATGTGTTTATCCTGAGGCTTGCGTCGCACATGAAACAAGGCCTGTAGCCTCTTGTCTTCGTGCTTTCGTCGCCTTTGAAAACCAGGATTAAAGGCGTGGTTTACACGTACGACGCAATTCCAGGCACATGCGCCAGCATAAGCGCAAACGTCCACGTGTAACCGCATAAAGTACAAGCTTAAGCACATGCATAAGCATACAATCTCGTACCCAGACTCCTCAGGCTTCCTAGCCAGCAGGTGGTCACCGGGGGAGACTGGCGTAGAGAAAAAATATGAATTTTTTTATTGGCTTTTTACTTTACCAAAACTTTGAACTGGTAACCGAAGGATTTCTGCGGTAAAAATTCAGTACCCAGCCTGAGGACTATTGGTACGAGATACAAAAGTATAAGGAAAGGAAATCTTTCCTTTTTAACCGACGAAGTCGAGTTAGAGCAGTCATGTCAAGAGGGTCGACTGGTTTGGTCGGTCAAAATACGTCGTGTAAGGCTCACAAGGTGTGTATTTCGCTATGGCCCACGGGATGGGATGACGTATTCTGCAGTTAAGCCCATCGATTAGTACACACACGCACGCACGATAGGACAAGGGTCCACATAAAAAGTATCGTAGGTATAGAAGGACACTTCCGCCGAGCAGTGTTGGTTTTGATTGGACTGAAATATCTGTGCAATACTAGTGAAAGAAAGCAAGGAGGACTGATAACAACAGGAGGTGAAGTCCAGTGGCACTGTTGATGCTGGTGGGACCAAAGTGTTGCTGAGACATCGTAAGGATAGAATCGTTCTCATTAAAGGTTATGAAAGGAAAATCTGGTCTATGTTGTTGTGGTTATGTTTATTACTTGAAAATGTCTAGCTGCCAACGTTAAGAAAGGTCATTGGCAGGTGGGAAATGAATTACGACACAAGGCTGGATCTTCTTGGATAGTATACTATAAGCGGCACAGAAGGATATACCAGTTAGTCTTTTTAATTTTTCTGCTTTACTTTTGATTTTGAACCGATTTGTTCGATTCTAGAGTTCGAGACACTGACTTGCTGACTGCGGAAGAGGAAACCAGATTTAACGATTACGTCATAAGACATGCTTTAACGTGTTTGAGATAAAGCGACGACTTCGCTTTTTACTAATTTCTTCAGATCGATAATCATGTTTGTATAGTGCCATATTCACAACAGTATATAAATGCTTCGCTTACAACTCTTGATAACGGCATGTTCAGTTGTGGACAAAATTTATCTTTAAATTCTAATTTTAATTCAACAAAATATTCAAAGCGATAAGACAGATGAGCTGAGTCATCCGATTTTAAACATTACGTCATTCGGTAACGCAAAAGACAAAATACTGTCACAATTTTCGTCACGCCGGTTAGCACGTTGAGATTCTGACGATGTCTTTGTCTTTATCGATAATCATGTTTTTATAGTGCCCTATTCACAACAGTATATAAATACATTGCTCACAACTCTTGGTAAAAGCATGTTCAGTTGTGGACAAATGTATATCAGCATTTAATTTTTTAGTTTAATTCAACAAAATTAAATATTCAAAGCGATAAGACAGATGAGCTGAGTCATCAGATTTTAAACATAACGTCATTTGGTAACGCAAAGGGCAAAATACTGTCACAATTTTCGTTACGCCAGTTAGCACGTTGAACCAAGTAAAAACATTTGTCGAGGGTGGAGTGGGTCAAAACGACTGGTAAATGCCTACAATGCGCTTTCTTGTAACCAGTACGATAGAGCATAGCAATGATTTATTTCGTATTTGCATTCACAATTTGGCTTAAGGAGCCCTTGACATGATTAAAGGAAACTGTGCACAAAGCGTGGTTCCCAGGTATGGGGAAAAGTTCAATTCTTTTGGGCTGTTACAGTGCCCATACTGATCAATCGTGAAGATGTGGTTACTTTTATATTGGGAAATTTTGTCGCCCATTTTTTGAAATGCGTCTGTTTTGAGAATTTTTGTTCCGGGTTTTGAGGAAGAACGACCAACTGACAGAGAAAAATGATCTTGAGTGAAGAATGCATAGTCTGTAGAGCTATGTTTGGTGAGGAGAGGGTGAGTAATTCGGTTGACCTCCTTTCCAGGGTATTGGTCGCCTTTTCAGTTGGTCAAATTTAAGCGTTAGTTACAGTTACACACTTTTACTGCAACTTGCTTTTACAGATGCTTGAATGTTATTGAAGTTGCAGTCACGCACGGCTCGCTTGCTTTCTTTTCGAGACGAACCAACACTTCGTCGGTTCTGCACGCATTGCGGGCCTATGTTTTCCTGTGCTTGTGCGTATGCGTGGGTCGTTGTCTCGCCCGTGTAAACCGATATGGCGCAAACCTATACGCAGGCATAAAAGTGTCCGCCAAATAAGGCTACCGTCATGCAAGGGTGGTACAAATTTTAAGAAACTGCTCCTGAGTATGTTGCCGCGGGTACTCCCTATAATGTGCTACCTATACCGGGAGGCTCCGCTCGAAAGGGGTGCCTTTTTAAAGCTCGCAGTATAGTAAAAGATAGGGAAAATTGTCATTTTAGTATATTAAAGGATCACCAAAATGTGTTGCAAAGTGAAAGAGATGGCAGCTTAAGCTTAATATATAAAAGGGTGTCAAATTTTGCCAGAAATACCAACGCGAAACGCACGAAAGCATGGAAGTTTGAACAACTGAACCAGAGCAACTGAAAGCGTATGAAAAAAACGCGGCGATGATAGGATATCCTATTGTTTTGGCTTATATAATACTTCATTGAGTACCCCTCCCCCACCCCCAAGACACCCTGAGTCACCCTGAGTCACCCTGTTCTTGTGACTATCGCTCGTGTAGACAAGCTTTTGCTTACGCTTGCTCTTATCCCTATGCTTGCGTCGTACGTGTACACCAGGCCTAAAGCCCCGGATGCAACATCTTGAACAGTTTTAATACAACTTTTTTGTACAATGTTAAATGAGGTGAGCAAATGAATTCCACATCTCGACACATCATCGTCCAACATTGTTGAATTAACCTTGTTGAACGAGTTTGGCGACCCTGTTGAATGATGTTCAATGTTGTTGAATTACGTAAATTAAGGTTTCCTGCCTGTGCATGTGTTCAGAGGGGAACTTAAGCAACCACAACGGCAACGCCAAGGAAAACAATCCGGGAGCTGACTCTGTAAGGACGGCGTTAAAGTTCAGGTAGAAGAAAGAAAATTCCCTGCCGTGTGTTCACGTTCTACCTAAAACTTTGAATTTGGTCATTTCACGTTGTTGTTTTGCAGAGGACGACAAAGAAATGTACCAAAATCTGTATCGCTCGTGCAGAGTGATTGTTTTGCCAATTAAGTCTTTTGTTTTGTGACGTTCTCGTCAGCCGTCGCCGTCGTGTTTGCTTAAGTTCCCTAATGTGGATGCACGCGGCGGCCAAACAAATTCCACATTGCTGTTGGTTGATGTCGGATCAAAAGTTTGATGGCAGTCAAGTTTCGCTCAATAACATTGAACATCATCCAACATTATTCAACATGGTGGCAAAACATGTGTGACATGTAGGATTCAACAATGTAGGACGTTGTTGAATGGAAATGTTGCATCCGTTTGTCCGGGGCCTAATGGCCGCCGTCACGCTGTTCTAGAATATTCTGCTGATTTCTCAATTGGTAAAAATTGTTAGAATTCTTAATAATGATTCCACCGAAACCAAAGACACATTAAACCTTCACCGATTTATTTGTTATACATTTGATTTTGGCTGGCTGGCTGGCTGGCTGGTTGGCTGGAAAACTTTATTTATACACGGTACAATTCATCAGTCAATAAAATTACAACTCGACTTTAAAATTATAACTCCAAGTGTAGTTAAAAATTTTAACGTGACACTAAATCGTACTTTTTCATTAGCAACGGAGCCTTAAGCATAGAATATGGGCCTTTCTAGTGATAACGTAAGTAATGCAAGCATAAGAATAGACATAAACATACTTGATAAGAGGAAGAAAAACACTCAATCTTTTTAACTGCAATCTTTTTACGTCCGCACTAGTCCACTTTGTTTTGCGTTTGCACTTATGCTTCCGCTTGTGGATCGGAGAGTCCGTTTTCACGTTGGCCTAAATGCTTCCGTTTATGTTTTGTCTTGTGCTTGCAACGCTATTAAAAGCCAGGCTTTACTGACAATCAATGTATACAATTTTTTGAACATTTTTATTGCAGCATGGATCGGCACCTTACATTATGCCTCCGGTTGTGTCTTAAGCCCCGTCGGTTCATATCTCACCAATCGCTTCAGCTACAGATTCACCGCCATGCTGGGATCATTAGCAGGGATAAGCGGCTTCCTTCTTGCCTCGTTTTCTCCTAAACTCTGGATGTTGTACATCACATATGGTCTTTTGGCAGGATTTGGACATATAACTGTTATCAGTTCGTCAAATTTAGTAATTCTGCCGTACTTTGTCAAATGGCGTTCACTGGGTGTTGGTGTTGTAGTATCGGCACCAGCGATCGGCACATTCGTAATGACTCAGCTCACACAATCTCTATTAAATGCGTTTGACTGGCAATGGACAGTTAGAGGATTTTCTATTCTTTATCTTGTATGTGGATTGTGTTCAACTCTGTTTGTACCTCTTAACAAGCAAAAAGAAGAAAGCACCAACAACAAGAAGAGGCAAGAGGAAGAAAGAACTTCTCTATTTCGTAATCGCTCCTTTTTGATTCTGTTGGCTTCACTGACCGTGGTACATTTGAGTTACTACGTTCCAAACGTCCACATAGTAAGTACTAAACTGAGGGAAGCAGGGTAGATACGTAGTTGTGGTGACTTCGATATTCCTAGTTGTAACTTGTCACCAGCTCGTGGATATGAAAGGAGGAAGGAAGGAAGGAAGGAAGAAAGAAAGAAAGGAAGGAAGGAAGGAAGAAAGAAAGGAAGGAAGGAAGGAAGGAAGCAAGGAAGGAAAGAAAGAAGAAAGGAAGGAAGGAAGGAAGGAAGGAAGGAAGGAAGGAAGGAAGGAAGGAAGGAAGGAAGGAAGGAAGGAAGGAAGGAAAGAAGAAAGGAAGAAAGGAAGGAAGGAAGGAAGGAAGGAAGGAAAGAAAGGAAGAAAGGAAGGAAGGAAAGAAGAAAGGAAGAAAGGAAGGAAGGAAGGAAGGAAGGAAGCAAGGAAGGAAAGAAAGAAGAAAGGAAGGAAGGAAGGAAGGAAGGAAGGAAGGAAGGAAGGAAGGAAGGAAAGAAGAAAGGAAGAAAGGAAGGAAGGAAGGAAGCAAGGAAGCAAGGAAGGAAAGAAAGGAAGAAAGGAAGGAAGGAAAGAAAGAAGAAAGGAAGAAAGGAAGGAAGGAAGGAAGGAAGGAAGGAAGGAAGGAAGGAAGGAAGGAAGGAAGGAAGCAAGGAAGCAAGGAAGGAAAGAAGGAAGGACATAGCTGGTCATGAAATGACATGACATGACTGACTCACCTACTCACATTTACTGACATGAATGAACAACCTAGGGCTTTCTGATTGACTGAATGACTGACTTACTCACTCACTGACATGCCTAACGGACGGAAATACTGTCTGACTGACTGACTGAAAGACAGACAGACAGACTGACAGACTGACTAACATTCCTGATTGATGATTTAAATAGAACCACACAGCACAATCAACATATAAGCATAGAATTATCTACATTGTGGGAAAATTAATGAAAAACCTATTGAAATAATGTCTCACTATTTGCCAAAGGCTACCTTTAAACTCTGCATCTTTATCACCTTTTTAGGTCAAACATTGTGCACAAGAACTTCATATTCCTGGAAAGAAATCTTCAATGCTGTTCACGTACTTTGCCATAACATCGGCCTTCAGTCGGTGTTTATTCTGCAAACTGGGGGACTTGAAGTACTTCAACAGATTCCATCTTTATCAAGGAGGAATGACCATCAGTGGTTTATGTGTCTTGTGTCTCCCACTAGCGAGATCATTCGGTTCTATAGTGGCAATATTCGTGGTAAATGGACTCATGGATGGGACTATGCAGGGACAAATATCTCTAATGGTTTTGCAATGTATTGGAAAATACAATGTAATCCATGGATGGGGCTACACGATGTTTTTCACTGGTTTGACTACTGCCATAGGGCCTCCATTGGCCGGTGAGTTCCGATTAGTGTGAACCTTCCGTTCATGTATGTAGTTTAAATTGGAAATACGTTATTACGCATTCATCACTTGACGGGTTTATAAGAACTCACCAGTCAGTGACAATCTCCTATCGGTGGCCTCTTAGCTCATTGGTAGAGCATTTGTGCCGATGTCATTGAGATAATGGGTTTGATTCCCTTTGAATCTTTCGAAAACGGCCTGCGTTGCCTCGCAACTACAAACATTTCATTTTTTTAACTATTTTACCCGCAGTTTAAATATATTAGTTTTTACATTTAAACATTATCATGTTCTTCAAACAAGAATTCATTTGCTAAGCATTTCAAAGCGGACAGCACTGCCCGCAAATGCCACTAAAGAGCTGTTTGTTAATTAGTGGTCCCGCTGTGAGATTTCATCCTCAAACTAAAACATTAGAGGGTCGTTACACGAGACAAGATTTGGCTGTGGAAGTGAAATGCTCAAGCACACAACAGGTGTGACAGAGTTCTCAAGATGTGACCGCTGAAGCAGACTATGGTTTTATTCAAGCAAACTGCAGAGAAGGTATTTGGGATCACAGGCTTATAAGCCATTCACTGCTGAATCCCCCTTCTTTTATATTAATTCCTGGATTTTATTTGGAATTCATTTGTGTATTACATTTTTCACAACATTTACAGGTTTGATGGCAGACAAGCTTGGTTCGTACGCTGCCGCATTTTACACTTCGGGCGCGGTACTGATAGCAGGGGCTTCTATCACATCACTTATGGCGTGTGTGAAAAAACAACAGGAAAAGTCCGAAACGCAATCCTACAGCGTGGAAAAACTTCTGGTTACAGAAAAAATTACAGTGCTTTAGACTCGCGTCATAACTAAATTGCATAACGTCCTAACTATAAAATGGCAGAGTGAATCTAAACAGCAACTGATAAAACCACACAACGTGAGATGCTCCTAATAAAACACAGAACTTTTGGTTTCGTTGCAGGAAAACTTACCATGGCCTAGTACAGTTTTTTTTTTTACAACTCGAGATTTTGAAGGTCAGGGGCACCCAACGAGAAGAGTCTAGCAAAATACTTGAAATATCATTTTCTGCTTTCTTAGATTGTTTCAGAGCTTTTTAAAGGCATATTTGTGTAAGTTAATACCGGTTGATCTGTTCGGCGTTTCTAGATGAAAAATTAGGCCACAGAAAATTTTAGGAAACAGGATCCTATCCGCCGAATTTCCGAGCTGCTGATAGCTCTCCGAAAACACTAGCTGACCTTATTTTACACCCTGAACGACATATCTGTCCTTCCGAGAACAAAAGGAATTAATAACTCCTCTTCTTACGAAAGTCTGAGGTGATGTTTCGCCAAAGAAATCTTTAGTTTTCACTGGAATTAAATCCGAATTTCTCAGGCGATTTAAGTCTCCCGAACAGATATTAGCCGAAACGAACCGTTGGGTGCCCCTGGAAGGTTAACGTCACTTACTCAAATAAAATAAAGCGTGCATCCAATACGCCTCTGTCCCTCCTTTTTTTTAACATATACTTAAGGTGGCTCCACAGTGTTATTATTGTGGCCTGACACGCGCCAATGTTACCCAACAAAAGCTAATTTTCTCATTGTTATTCCTACTAGTTCGCTCCAAACTACCAAAATGTAATAAACAAGAACAAAAATATATTCTACAGCCATCACTGTTAAAATGGTGGCTTTTAGGACTGAATTAAAAACGCCCAAACTCAGGCTTAGGTCAGATGCACAAGACTTTGTTTTTGATTTTCTTCAATTTCCTTGGGTGAAATCTTTCCAAATTTTCAAAGTTTATACAACTTCCCCGGGGAAACCTATGAGGACGAAAAAAGTAGGGGCAGGTTTTTCGCTGCAATCTTGTGCTTTTTGCTTTTACATAAAAAATGCGTTTTCATCTTGATAGTTAAGCCCTAAGTAGAGCGAATCTTTCTTATCTCTGTGCCAAATTATACAGAATTTCGCTGAAAGAAATTCGAGAATTTTCGTTCTTTCTCGACATCGCTACGTCATAGAATTGGAATTCGCCGAGATCGGTATTCGAACATGCCTAAGATTCCGATCAAGCAGATTTCTTGACTGGGAATTTAAAGCGAAACTCGTCATCTTGGAAAAGTCGTAAAGCAATATTTGCTGTTAAGAAGATTGTCAAGAAAGAATGTTTACTTTGAAAAGCTTGACGATAGCATTTTCAGGACTAGAATTTGGGTGTTTGCATGGACTCGCGTCAGCTCGTGCGGGAAAATTACCAAGGCTCGCGTCAGTTAGCGCGCGCGGTCACAAAACTCTCTTCAAGCAGTTTAAAGAAAACATTGTTTCTCGAGTCCAAATATTGCCTTATTATTATTCAACAAATTGTCACTATGCCCATATATGGTAAGGAAGCCCTCAATATCTGTCATCCTACATGACAGATATCCTGCGATATACGTAAATGACCATATTTGGAAGTGCACTGCAGATTTTCTTTCATTGCTTGTTTGGCGGCCATTTTGAAAAGCGAGGCAGTCTTAGCAGTGTTCTCCGTAAATTTTAACTCTCTGGAAGAAAATTTCCACGATTAAATGCTCTCAAAATGTCAACAAGTATGTGCTTCAGCTCACAAAGATATCCAGCGGTTGACGTGAAATTTTCATAGTGAGAACTCAACCAAGAAAATGTTATTGCGAAAGAAGCAGCACACTTGCTCACGGAAAGTTGTAAAGACTAAAGTTGAAAAGATTTTAATTCACAGGAAGAGGACTTATTCTCGGTAAGGTAGCAATATTTTTTTCCTTTGTCTTGTCATTTCCAAACATGAGTTTGTAAATAAGTCTTTTTAAGTGAACGGTAGTAAACTTCGATTTCTTGAAGTTCTGTTTTGATTTTATTAAGCTCTATGTGTTACTAGCTTTTAGCGTTTTTATCATAGAGCCATAGTTCTTCTCGTTCTGAAAATGGTAGTCGATGGGAATTTGTTGAATAATAAAACAATTATCCTGCTCAATCTTGCGGAATATCCCCTGATTTAGCCAACTCGGCCTACGGCCTCGTCGGCTAAGTATCAGGTGATATTCCGCGCGATTTCGCAGGATAATTGTTAATTAGCTTTCAAAGATGACGAGTCCTGCGTTAAGTGTTCACTAGAGAAATCCGCAGTTAGCCTTCGTACACGCCACTAGTTGCCTTTAGTAAGCGCAGTAGTCTCGAAATTTTTTGTGACATCACTTACACGCAAATTGAGAAAAATAACGCTCATTTCTCTCGTGTTTCCTTGGGTGAAACGTCCTGAAAATTTACCCGCTCCAAGAGACAGATGTTCACTCTTAGATATTACTTTTTCAAAAAATCTGTCTAAGGATTTCTTCTCTTATTATTGAGAATATTAAATTTCATGATATCAACAGTGAAATGTTTTCTGAAACAGTTTTTACAAAACCGCCAAGTTTCAAGATATCTCAACGAAAGTAACTCGAGAAATGGTTGCAAAAGGGCTAAAAAAAATAGCAAAAAGTTGGTTATCTTAACGGTCGGTTATTGCCATAGCAGCAGTATTTGATGCCAACATGTGACCGAAAAAGAAACCCTTCATTTATTGTTGAACTTTACAGCAAATGTCTTGAACAAAACCCTAGGGTAAAACAAATACTTTGTCCCCAGGTCTCCTCCCTATTATGCGTATACACATACTGATGACACCATAGGGAGCCACCTTAAGGCCTCCGCAAACGAGCAAACATTGTTTTAAATGTAAAGAAGATCCTCGCAGTTATTAACGCAACTTATGCACTTGCGAAAAGAAAGCCTGAAAAAATCAGGCTTGCCGGGATTCGAACCCTGACCTCTGCGATACCGGTGCAGCGCTCTAACCAATTGAGCTATCAAGCCAACTGGGAGCTGGTCATTAAATTGGCTCGTAATATACCCGGGAAAGATGAAGATGAAATTATGAATATGAAAATTAAAATTTTTTTTTTAATCTTGGACACGTTTCGTGTTGCAGAGATGACGTGAGCAAGTCGCTTACAACAGTCGCAAACAGACATCGTACCTTCTAAATCAGTCCTTTCAAACATTGTTTTGTTCGTGTGCGTGCAGGGCCGATTTAGACCGTAAGATTTTTGCTTAAAAATATACGACTGTCGTATGCGATTTTTGTAGCCCGCGCTGCTCGCATCAGGTGTAGATCGTAAACAACTCGCTATCCTAACATTTTAATTTAATTTGTGCATTTTATCTGTGGACACGTTTCGTGTTGCAGAGATGACGCGAGCAAGTTGCTTACAACAGTCGCAAACAGACATCGTACCTTCTAAATCAGTCCTTTAGGCCGTTCGCGCTAATTGTTTATGCGCATCCTTACCGCGCACACAATCCCACGCCACTTTAAGCATCTAATGCGCGCCCTAAGGAAGAAATGTAAACGACTGTAGCATTGGTGAGCATTGTAATGATTTATACACGAAGTTAACTCTCTTAAATGCACGGTGACCTTAGTTTTTCTTTTAATAGATCACTTCCTTCACTGTTTCTCTCCATTTTGTCAAAAAAAACTTCTGAACGTGAGAAGTTTTAATTGCTATTTCTACAAAAATGCTATCGTATTTTTCTACGAATGCGAGGGTATGTGTGTCTGTGGGACTAATTCTACCGGAAAGAATGACCTCAGCTCCAAAAAAATACAAAATATGCCTATTTGCGTTGAAATCAAGACATCGACCTCATCTAGAGTTCTCCATTTAACATTCATAATTTGCTGGTAGCGATGAAGCCGATATCGCCTAACTTGAAAGCTTCTAAAAACACTACGTTTGCTCCGAAACGAGCACGGTGACCCTCTTATTGTTTTGCTTTTCTTACATAAATGAGAGTGAATATATGAAATAATCATATATGTGAACTGCGGATGAAATAAGAAATGATCATGACCCTCGCAGTGAGATATCAACTTAAGCAGTTAATAAAAAAACAACCTAAAAAAATGCAGACTTGAACGGAATTCGAACCCATGACCTCTGCGATACCGGTGCAGCGCTCTAACAGATTGAGCTATCAAGCCAACTGGGAGTTGGTCATTTCTGAATTCCTAGTGCGAGGGTTATCATCATCTCTTTTCTCATCCGCATTCACTTACGGACTATTTCTTATATTCACTCTCATTTGTATCACCACCTACCGGATCACTACGAATTCACAAATGACCAGCTCCCAGTTGGCTTGATAATTCGTTAGAGCGCTGCACCGGGATCGCAGAGATCATGGCTTGGAATCCCGTTTAAGCCTGAATTTTTTTACGTTGTGCAAGAAAGGAGACAATTATGTCCCATGTCTGATAATAATCTGTCACGTAAATCTACGGCATGATGAGATCAACTTTATCACTTCGATCCCTATTAATAAAACTTTAAAAGGAATTCATTAATCCAGTGATGGTCGACTGCTTTTAAGCATATTAAAATATTGAGGAATTGATACATGTACTCTATTTTCGTTAAAATGCATTCCTTAGTGAAGAGTAATTAGGACAATTGCAGTCTCGCGATCATCTGCAGTGCTGTACATCGTGCCCGCCTGTTTGTCTTCGTTCTTTGAATTGACGCCTACTTAGATCTTAGTAACGCATCAAAGTATTTATTAAAGAAAATAAGACCTTTCAAACACTTCCAAACTTATTCAAAATATTTTCTTTGACCATGAAGTTTTGCCCGTTTCCCATGAAAAGCACACTTCTTTCTTTTTTTTTTTCTTTTTTTTTTTTTTTTTTGCGTGTGTGAGCTACATCCACCACTTTATTTTCTCAGGGCTTAAGAAGCGGATCTTTCATCCCACGAGCCGCTATGATGAAGCTTTTTTTTCCTCTCTTGTATTGTACATGCATTGCAATTCAAATTACGTAGTTCTTTGTTGTTGCATTGAACTGTATGTGATGCCATCCTTTTATGCTCTCAATATATTTTAACAAGAGAGGACCTCTCTTGATTTTAATAATTTTTTTCTGATACGCAAATCTAAAATTTGTCCACTTTTTATGCAAAAGAAAAAAGCACAATTTTGCAAAAAGCGGAGAAACTGCCTTTGCAGCCACTAATTTACTCATGGTTTTCGAATCTATGAATCTCTCTCTCTCTTTCTCTCTCTCTCTCTCTCTCTCTCTTGTGGAACCTTAGAATTCGTCCAACCGACGAACTTTTTTGAAAAGACATCGTACTGGCAGCCTCTAAATTACCTAATTCTACTAGCAAAATACTACATTTTCTGCACAACTGGTCAACAAGATGAACTTTGTTTCGAGAGCTTTCTACTACGGGTAAAAGAAAAATTGCAAATACTAAGGGAGATCGCAAATGCAAAAAAATCATTAGAAAATTTTCAGTTAACATGGGCCTTTATTTTGTAAATCTTGAAATCATAAATGTATCTTGAAATTATAAATTGTAATGTACAGTAAGCTTTATACGGTAAATCTACGTAAGTACTGTTTCTGTAAGTTTTGTAAGTACTGTTTTTGTAAGTTTTGTTGTGTATTATTATACAAGAAAAAAAGTAATGTAAGTGACTGTCATGTAAGTAGTGTATTAAGTAATCTTTTTGTAACTAGTCTGTTTTTTTTCTGTAAGTAATGTAAGTAACTATATCAATTGATTTGTAAATAAGCTTTTTCTTTTTTTGTGTTTTGCAATTAAAAAAAAAAAATTCGTCCAACCACTAATTAAAACAATCTTGATCCACTAAACAATCCACTAAACAATCCACTAAACAATCAAACTTGTCCAACCACTAAACAATCTTCCATCTTAGTATGGCCATACTCACGAGGTGATTGTATCAACATGATATGGCCAAACGATGACAAATAGGAAAGGAACTGTTTCCTCTAGGCAATCATAACGACCGTCGCAATGACATACATGATCAAGGTCGGAAGTCATACTAAGCATACTAAGTTTACAGTACAGTCAGTTTTTCTGTAACCAATAGTTCCTCGTCGTCGTTAAGTTCCATTCTCACAAATTCTTCACGTTTTTGTTTCGCAAACGCCATAAGAGATATGATAGAAGCCCCTGCTATCAGTACTGCGCCCGCGGTGTAGAATGTGGCAGCGTACGAACCAAGCTTGTCCGCCATTAAACCTGTGAATAAGGAGGAATTACAAAACGCTTTACGTAAGGATAATTGGAAAGCATGCCATGATAAAAATGGTTCCAGACTGGATTGCATTAAACGTTTTGCATTTTGAAAGGGAACGTACTCAAACAAATGTCTTAATTAAAAAGTACGAGTAATGGTTGGAGACATCTCATAATTTTTAACAAGTCGCTTCCAAACGTTTCACGAGGGCCCAGGTGAATCTCATTAGGGATGACTTCGGATGAGTCTTGGGCGTACTTTTGAAATATTTCGTAATCTTCTAGTGCCTCTTAAATATCTGATCCCAGATGTCTCCTGTCTCATGGAACACGACGTATCGTTCACAATATGCGAGTCTAAAATCCTCCTGCGATATTTGAGTCTTACGCCATGGAAACGAGGAGTGCTATGCAATTAGTAGGTATTCATGAAGCAGTGTAAAATTGAGGTTGAAAGTTTTGACATCTTAAAATCATAATCGAGTCGTTTTGTTACGTTCTCGTTAAATGATGTATGTGGGGGGGGGGGGCAGGGGGGGCGGGAGCCCAGGAGAATAGGGGCGGGAGGGGTACGGGAGGTGGGAGAGGAAAGGGTGGGAGGTGGGAGTTCTAAAAGGGCGGGAAGAGGTAGAAATAGAGGGAAATTATGCAACATTGCATAATATTTTGCAATCGCAAAAGGGCAAAGGGAGGAAACCAAGAAGTAAGGGCGGGGGCCGGGATTGCAAGGTACGGGAGGCGGGAGGTTTGGATCCCCCTGTCCCACCCCACATGTATGGTTCAGACTTTTGCAAGCGATATCCAAACGATAAAGACAAAGGCTTACAGGTACCCCCCGAAATTTCATTTCGACTTTAGAAAGCTCTTCAGATTCATCAGTGCCTAGCAGACCAGGTCTAAATTGTACATTTATAAAAACTGTACATGTGTGAAAAGATAGGTGTGAAATTGGGTCGGAAGGTAAATATTCAATTGATTTGGACTTACCAGCATAAGGAGGTCCTATGCCGACACTAAATCCAGAAACAAACATTATGTAACCCCACGCTTGATTGACTTTGTGTTTACCAACACATTCCAAAACCATCAGAGAGAACTGCCCGTTCAGAGCGCCGTCCATGAGCCCAAAAACCAGGAATATGACCACTATAGAGTTGAATGATCTCGCTAACGGAAGACACAAGACACACAAGCCGCTGATGGTCATACCTCCTTGATAAAGATGGAATCTGTTAAAGTATCTCAAGTCTCCTAATTTGCAGAATAAATGGCGACTGCAGAATGATGTTATGGCAAAGTACGTAAACAGCATGGAAGATTTGATTCCGGAAATGTGAAGTTCCTGTTTACAATGTTTCACCTGCAATAAAAGGAAAGGTAAAATACGTCCTTCATTGTTGCCACATGGCTCGTTGCTGTTTGGTTGGTTCGGTTGGGTGATCGGTCAGTCGGTTGGTTGGTTGGTTGGTTGGTTGGTTGGTTGGTTGGTTGGTTGGTTGGTTGGTTGGTTGGTTGGGTTAGGTTGGGTTGGTTGGTTGGTCGGTTCATAGTCTGTTAGCCTGGAGTTGGACAGTTCATTCTAAATATAGATGCCTAGCATAACCAGTCAGAAATAAATTAGTAAACAAAAATAAAACCAAAAGACATCAATACTTACTATGTGTACGGTTGGAACATAATAACTCAAATAAACAACAAATAGTGAAGTCAACAGGATCCAAAAAGAGCGATTCCTCAGTAGAGTTGATTGTGGAGTTTCTCGTTGTCTTCCACTACTTTTGTTCTCACATATTTCGCCCTTTAGCTTGTCGATAGGTACAAACACAGTTGAACACAAACCGCATAAAAAATGCAAAAGTGCAATTGCTCGAAGCGCCCATCTCCATCCAAATGCACTTAATAGAGCTTGTGTGAGCTGAGTCATTAACATGCCGATCGCTGGTGCCGATGCTACGAAACCAACAGCCAGCGAGCGCCATTTGACGAAGTACTGTAGAATTACCATGAAGGAAGAATTGTAGATCATGATGTGTCCAAAGCCGGACAGAAGACCATATGTGAGGTACATCATCCAAATTTCTGAAGACATCGAAGCAAGGGAATAGCCTATTATTGTTGCTAATGAGCCCAGCATGGCGGTGAATCTGTAACTAAAGCGATCGCTGATGAAAGAACAAATGGGGCTGAAAAGGGATCCGCTTGCCAAGTACAAGGCACCGATCCACGCTGAAAGGAAATTGTCGAAAATAAAATGAATGAGTTGAGTAACACAGCCTAAACGCCAGTGAAATCGAGAATTATTGTGGTTTTCTCCTGAGTCACAAATGCTATTTATTCGGGGGAAGAAGATAAGGTAGGGTAGGTAAAGGTGCGCACGAGCCACAGGGTCCCAAACGGCCGGAGCTTAACCCGGTTTCACACAAGCCACAGGAACCCACACAGCCGGAGCTTAACACGGTTTCTGAATGGGATGCTAGTCTATCGAATGGTTTCTCTCAGCAGTGTCGCCGGTACCCATTTATACACCTGGGTAAAGAAAGACAATGTGGAGTGAGGTTTTTTGTCTAAGGAACCCAAGCGATGGTAGGGACCAGACCTCGAACCACCGACCGTCAGATCTGAAGTCCGACGCGCTAGCCACTACACCAATGCGCCCCCACTATTTTTTTCTGGGTAGAGGATTATCAACAGTGCGCAATTTCGCAATCGCCTTTCCGTATACATCTGTTGCAAAGCTGCATTGAAGTGTTCAAAGCTGGTTATCTAAGCCGTTTTAGCCAAAATATTTTTATAACCTATGAAACTGCGTTAATCTCCCAAGTCGTGATTCCCCTAGACTAATCATGTTCAGTCTCTCCTCAAAAGTATAAACATTTTAACAGACAAAGGCTACTGACTTTAAAAAGTACTAATTAACCATTTAAAAAGTAGAAGAATAATATTCGATTACTGCACCTTGAATCTAACTGTGTGGCCTCACTCAAGGCCTCAAGAGCACAGGCAGACAAATCTCTAAAACAAGTGAAATTGATGCGCCTCATGACAATAAACTCAACTGTTTGATGACCCTCAGTCTTTAGTAAAAAATTTTATTTGCCCTTTCTTCTAGTATAAATGGTTCTCGGTGAAGATAGTATTATTAGAATCAATTTCGCTTATAACGTGTTTAAAAAATGGCGATTCTAGTTATTGTCATTCGAATATCACCAAGGTAGTGAGCAGCATACCACCGTATTTAGACCCCGTTTAGAGTATACGTTAAATAAGACCTGTGAAATAGAGTGTTCATAAGCTAAGTGATGAGCTGCGTTTTGTCAGAAACTCTTTTACCTGTTGCTTCCCGGGTTTCTTCAAAGTTTTCCATCAGAGGGGGCAGCAGCAATCCGAAGCTGTAGTTAACACCCGCGACAATACCAACCAATATCCCCGAGGCAGCACACACCACCCACGACCAACAGCTGTCAGGGCGCCATTTAGGCAGCTCATGTTCTTCGTATGGAGGTATACCACGGTAGCCTTGGGCTTCTTTGGATTCCTCAGTCATGGTGGATGTTGTTGTCCCGGCGCGTGTCAGGAAGAGACGGCCTTTTTATCATTCACTACAACCTGTTTTTATGAACTGTACGTATTTTGTTTATTCAGCCGATCGTGTTGCGCCTCAAAACATGTCTAGTTCAGTTAATAATACAACACTCATGAAATGACTTGAGCGAATGCACTAACGCTGTGAGGATGAGGAACCCAACGAGAACAGGGTCTGGAAGGGTATTCTCGGGATCCGGGATTCGCCCAAAATACGGTGCGGGATTCGGGAAAACGCAAAATATCTTGACGGGATTCGGGATTTGACTGCTACCAGGGAAGCGGAATTCGCCAAAATTTGGGCACGGGATGCGGGATTTTTTGGCTTGTCTGTCGGGAATTCGGGAAATCGTCACGACCCAAGTCAACGTTCTAGCGGCAAAAGCGAATCAACCAGGCGAGCGAAAAATATCAATCAAAAGGGCCAATCTACATCTTAAATTTATTAGTTTTTGCAGAAATTAGTCTTTTTTAACGTATTTTTGGGAAAGAAAAAACGGTATTCGGGATAGCGATGAGAAAAGGGCGGGATGCGGGATTCTTCTCAAAAAGGAGCGGGAATGCGGGATCAGGACCCCCCCTTCCAGACCCTGCGAGAACTATGCAAGTACTGCCTCAGTTTATTTTAACCTTTGTCTTTATTATCTGGTCAAACTCTCACGCTTTTAAAGGAGGATTTTAGTTACTTTTTTTGCCCTGAGAGCATAGCTATGACTCGAAAACAGTGGAACCGAACGGAAACTGAGGCCCCATTATTGGTTATGGGGATACGGGATATTTAAGGAAAAAATTATAGGGATACGGGACACCGAAGGAAAAAGTTATAGGGATATAGGATATTTGAAAAAGAAATATGGGGATATTCATCGCGGACTCCGGGGATACGAGACCGGGATAGGGATAGAGAGATATGGGATATTTCAAGAAAACGTTAAAGGGATACCGGATACCCAGACCTCCCCCCCCTAATTGGGCCCCCTAATTGGGCCGTTTCAGGAAAAATATGTTGTCCGTTACCGCTACTTTAACCCTCGGACCTAATCTTTCTTTTGCGTGCAAAGGGGCATTTTTACTACAAAAAATTCGGTTTGATCAACGTGAAAAAAGCTCCGTTGGTCCACACGTTTCTGACCTCTTACGGAAGTAAAAGGTCAGATAAAAAGCATTTTGTGGACCTAATTTGAAAAATGCTGTTTACACTATATTCTACGGCGTGCGGACACAGGTTTGATGCGAGCGTGAATGAAGAAGCTTTTTCCTCACACAATATAAAAATGGGATCGGGCCCATCGAACACAAACAAGGTACATGTCAATATACCGTTCGTGCAGATTTCTTAACTTAGTCCGGACATAATTTTTTTAAGTTAAACAGAAAATCCTCAAGACGTCAGTGCGAGCATAAATTTGAAGGGATGGGTGACCCTTGATCACCAGTGCTTAGAAGTAGCTTCAAAACAGGCGACAATACAAAGTCTTACAAAACTACCCTGGCGGGGTATGGTCAAGAAAAACTGTCTCGAAGCCTCAAACGTTCAATCCGTCTCTCTAAAATGAAACAACCTTCATGCTTTTTACCAGTTTCTCTTTGGCAGAACGTTTGAATGCAAAAATCTCTTAACGCATTAAGTAACGATGCCGCTGATATTTAAGTGAAGTCGTACAAAGGTCGCAAGTGGCCCACACGGTCGAGTGCATGAGTGTTACTACTTCAGCCCCCTGGTGAACAAGGGGAGACCTGAGTTCCCCTCTAATCTCCCCAGGTCACCCAATCCAGTCCCCCCTGGTCACCCCTTGGTCGCCCTGATCGAAAATTTAATAACTGCTTACACCACTGTACCTCCGCTTATATAAAGTCTACAAAAGGGTCCATAACAGAATTATTCACGGCCAGGTGATCAAAGCTTTTTTTAGAATTTGGAATGCACTTCATCGGCCTCTAAAGTACACTTATCATCCAAGAAGATGTAATGTTATGTAGATCGTCCTCATCTGTCTAGACATGACGCAAATATCATGACCTTCGTAATGCTCTGTGCCGCGCTTGAAAGGTGATCTATAAAATCAGGAACGAGAGACACTGGAATGGATAGAGAACAGGGGATTTTTTTTTCGCGGGAGTTTCCTATTACGGAATAAACTGGCTAGTCAAATTGTGCATTAGTCTTGATATTATGCATTTCAAGCCAGCGTTTCCCGGCCATGTTCAAGAGCATTTGCTCCATCGATTGATTTCGTGAATGCTTAGCTTTATCTCCTTTTTTCTGTACTGTAAACTTTCACTCAGTTTAGGAGTTTTAAAACAGAATTAGCAGGTCTGACCTGTTAATTTATACTAAAACTCCGATTAAGGTGGCAGTGGGCGAAACACAGTTTGTAGGATTTTATTTCAGTTGTATTTGCGATTATCGTATGCAAAAATACTTCTCATCTACTGCACAGTGGATCAGATGTTATTTGATTCCATTTTGCTGATCAGAAAACGACACTGTTTTGACCAAGGAAATGTAGCCCCCCACAGGTTCCACAAAACAGTTTTCCAAACAAAAAAGGTCTCCGATTATATTTATTTATTTATTTATTTATTTATTTATTTGACTTGAAGAGGAAACATATAGAGTCTAAAAACTAGGGAGATTGCGTCATTTGGTGATTTGGGGATTCAGTTATGCAACAAGAAACATGTTAAAGGTTGCAAGTTCTTATTTCCTCAGTTCAATCACACTTCCAGTCTTTATCTTTAATATCCTTAATTAAAATAAAATTATTCGAGCTATTCCCTAATTTTTTACCCAATCAGCATTTTATACCAAGTCTGTAGCCCGTAGTCTGCAATCCGTAGTCCACTCTTTTGACGCTATCCAGTCCTATCAGTAAGTAATGTCAACTGATACGACACTCCCGCACGGGTGATACTCGCTTGGTACACCGGTAACACAGGTAACAGCTGAAAGAAGTTGGTGATGAGATAACCTGTTGTTTTCTTGCGTAAGCCCCATTCTCTCCAACAGTGAAACCTTGGTTGATGGACTATGACTTCAACGTTTGATGCAGTGGTTGAACCTTGAAGTATAACCTTCAAATGAGAGAGATTTTTCGTGTGATACTGTTTGTTTTAGTGGAGGCGAAGCGGTTTACGTGGTACGAATGTATGCACTTATTCAAAATCACAATGTCCCCAACACATATATCTGAAATTTATTTCCAGTTTTTAATTTTTCAACCCTGGATGGTGTGAAGATTAAGCAGCTTACAGGTTCCATATAGCAAGTATCACATCATGGAGGTGCGTCCCGACAGTCTGTGGTCTTGGTTGGTTTGTGCTGCTTCAGTATTGTCAATTGTTATTGTATCTGGTGGCGCCTACAATTTTGGATTGCTCCTTCCGCCATTAATGGATCATTTTAACACAACGAGGCAAGCAACAGGTAAAGTACAAATTGTCTATTGTGCTTACGATTTAACCATTTCCATGCAACAGACCTGGGAAAGGCCACTCGTCGTGACATTCAGTGGATTCAATTACAGCTATACACAAAATCTGATGCATGTAGAGAAAACGTGTTATAAATAGAATCACGAGGTATATGTCAATCAAATATATAACATTTGAGGGTCCTCTTGTCCGGTCCGATCATAACTTGTTTCTCCAATTCTCGAAAAGAAAAAAGCCACCAAAATTATTAAATTTCCTTTTGGAGAATATTGGGTGGCAATCAACACCAATCGATAGTACTTCTAAGAACTTTCAGCTGAATGGTGACACTTTGGGGTTTCATCCGCGGACTCAAAAGTTAGAACCCCCTTGTACAGCATAGTAAACAGCAAAACGGAAAAGTACTGCTCAATAGTTTTCATGTAGTCATGAATTCTCACACTATGGGGTTTCATCGAAAAAAATTCAAAAATTAGAACCACACTATATTGAGTGCCCGGGGGGTACTCCCTTATATGGCCTTAACGGGGACGTGCGGCCCGATAGGGTATGGTTTTCAGAGGGTTTTTTCTTGAACTGGGTAGCGATTTCGTAACACGGCCTTGTGTATTCGTTAATTTACAGAAACCTCACCACAAGTCGAATTTTTACCAGTTTGCCAATGTACAGCATATTGAAACAAGAAACAGTCTCTGACTAGTCCATTCTAGCCGTAAAGAGAATATGATGTTGGGTTAAATGTCTTAGACAGGGTACGAAAACTCTGAATTTTGTCTTAAACAGGGTAGCAAAATCAGAAATGTTTGTCTAAGACAGGGTCAGGGTTAAACACCCGGGCCTCACCTCCCTACCCGAGCATCTGCTGACTGCCCTCCCCCCCCTGAGTGACTGAGGACTGAGTGAAGGGTTAACCTCTCACTCACAGCATGCGACATGGGACAATACACCATTATGTAGTCAATATTTTACAAATTTGCACTGCTAAATTTGGACACCAAAGAGATTTTAAAACATACCCTTCCCTCCTTTAATTTATGAACAAGTTTTAACCAGACCTCCAACGTTTACTGCGAATTGCCAATTGAGCTATGGTTCAGGGGAATTCCAATATGCACGAGGAATGATTCTAATGCATAAAATAAGAAATCATGCATTTTTATTTTAGGAAAAATGCTTGAGGAATAATTTTTAAAGTTTTTTTTTTTCATTTTGGACTCTTTTTAGTTTGACATCTTCTGTGTTTGTCGGTGTGATTTATGAAATTCGCCAGACAAAACCGGCTTGAAATTCCTTTGTCACATGTTCTTTGGGGAGTGAACGACTTAATTATACCTTATTTAGTGTTCGGATGGGTATTTGATTGCAATAGACACCAGCGGGATAGTCTGCAAGATATCCGATTCTCGTTACCTTCTGCTTTCGGGCGGCATGACACGACAGACAAAAATTCTGAATATTTTTTTTTTTTTTGAGAAAATAGCCTGCTTGCAGAAGAGAATTTTTTCTTGCCTCGTCGGAAAATAACTTCGTTCCGACTAGGGAACGAAAAATGTGTCTGCACGCAGGTTAGCGAGATGCCAGAGAACAACACCCAAAACGAGATGAAAGGTGCCGATGGTAAAGACTTCTTATTAGGTAACAACTGCTGAAAAGATCCTTTGGTCTTGTCACGCACTCCTCCCCCGCGCGAAAAGAGCAATGTTTTGACTTAAAGTCTCAAATACGTATCAATTTTGATAACTCTGGTCTGAACTACAATTTAGGACAACCCTTCTCGATTTCCATGTGTGGAAACACCAAGACAAGATTTCAGAAATGCTTTCCCTTACCCCCTTTTTTGGCAGCAAAGTAAGGGGGGAAGGAAGAGAGAAAATATTTTTATAGAAGAAAATTTAAGGTCGAATTCCTCACTTATTCGGGAGTGTCTCAACGGTCTTGTTCGAGACTGTACGTATACATTTTGGCTGTGTTGGGAAAGGGAAACGTTTTAGGGGTAGGCCTGAAACAGGGAAGCAACCCTGCTCCTACTCAGGAAAGCGAAAGGAACGAAATAGGCAAATGGCTTACACTTCTCTACATCCAAACATTTGTCAAGATATATCCACGACAACTCCCTTTACCTCCACCCTTAAGGTGTCCCGAGAACAAAATCTTTTTTTTTTTTTGGTTCTAAACCTTGGATTAACTTATCTGTCAACATTCTAAATGCAGTCAAACTCGTTTTATTTTATTTTGCAAAGATATACTTTCATACAAATTTAAGACTACTATTTTTAGAGAAAAATAATCGATTTAAGGGATGTCAGGCAAAATCGCTTGTTCGAGAGCTCGCCTAATCTAATTTAATTTAATCTAATTCAAAACTTAAAAAAACTATATTAAAAACTTAACTACCCAAAGAAATTGCTTACAGTTGTACACTTATTTGTACTCTCTCTGAAGTCGCTATATGACTCGTCCATAAAATTTGCTAAATTATAAAGGACCTTTTGAGGTAACCGCAGAATAGAATTTGCATGTTGCAATTTCCGGAACGTTGGCAACTTGACCTTGGCTCATGCTAGATTACAGTCCTTACTGAAGGGTTGTAGGGAGACAATTTTCAACGGTTTGGAAGGAGGGGTGATCTTACATTGTTCGTTGATATTTTTCAACATTACCGGGTGTTACTTCCGTCACAAAGATAGATGTCACGCTATTGTCTTATTGAAGTACTTTATGTGGTTTGTTTTCACGCATCATAATTATTATTCTTGCTAGATTTTCACGGTACATGTAAGAGTGCCCTCGATGGCTACTTATATTATCGCGATATCTTTGGCGGTGTTGTCAACTGAGAACTACGTTTTAAATTTGTCTCGTTGTCGGGGACGATAAACTGAGCTTTAGCGTGAAATGCCAGATTTACTTCTGTGAAACGTATTCTGCTACCCCTCCCCCACCTCCTTACAGATTGTCTTGCCATATTTGCAGCCTGGGTTGGCTCCTTGAACCTTGCGTGTGGCTACGTGCTGGCCCCATTCAGTGTCTCCCTTGCAGATCGCTTTGGTTACCGTGTCACTGCCCTTGTGGGCTCCCTGTCCGGTATACTTGGCTTCATTCTCGCATCCTTCTCTCCTACACTTTGGATGATGTACCCAACATACAGTCTCTTCTCAGGCTTTGGACACAGAACCATCTACAATGCCTCCATGCTTGTTGTGCTGCAGCATTTTTCCAAGTGGCGCTCTATAGCAGTAGGTTTCGTGACTTCTGCCGCGTCCGTTGCGATGTTTGCCATCACCCAAATCACGCAGGCGCTTTTAACTGCGTTTGGTTGGCGAGGAACTGTCCGCGGTTTCGCCTGTTTGTATTGCATTTGCGGCTTGTGTTCCACTGCATACCTTCCCGTCACTGCGCCAGAGAAGAGTGAGAACGAAAAACACAAAGCTAAAAAAGATGAAGAACAAAGACAACAAAGACATAACTCTTCAGTGCTGAGGAACCGCTCGTTTTTGGTGTTTTCCGCGTCTACAACCGTCGTCGTCTTTAGTTATTACGTTCCTTTCGTACACATCGTAAGTTTTTATTATTGCTTCATAATGTGTGAAACAAAGCATTTTGTGGTGTATATTTCTTTCTGCCCTTCTTAAACAACGCGTATTGTCTCAGAAAAGACACTCCCCAAATTTCCCATTATCACCTATAAAGACAGTTGTGTATAATAAGTATACCAGGGTACCATCAAATTTTATTTTTATTGTTCGTTTATTCATTTATTATTTATTCATTTATTCATTCATTTATTTCTTTATTTCTTGTAAAAAGCTGGAGTATTAAGTATGTCCTTACGCTCGCAGCTACTGAATATTCCATCTTTCTTATTTCTTTGTTTGAGAATCAAAATGACATTATCTCATTGGTCAGTTTGTTTAAGAGAAAATGCAATTGCAGTCAGAAATATTTGAATTTGATTCCAAGCCTTTTGAAAATAGCAAACAAGACCTACTAGGTAACCGTCCTCGCACCCCCTTTCAATGAAACAGCTGAAGGCGCTTTAAACCTTCTGACATGGGGATTTTCTAGGCGTTTTGTCAAACCTCTGGTAAAATTGAGATTGAGTACGTTCGCCAAGAGTAAGATAAAAAAAAGTAAAGCCGAGCAAACCATAAGATTTTTAACGATTTTTCAAATATAGCCACAGAACTTGAAAACGTTGACACAACGTTGTCAAGTTGTAAACCATTTCCAATCTGGCCATCCGTGGCCGAAGACACTTATTTAACTGTACTAGTACAGTGTCTTTGAGCAAACCTGGACCATTATTTTTTTGGTTTTCGTTAGTGTCATTTAAAATGGTTGACATAGTCCTTAAGGACAATCTCATGCAATTGAAATATTTTGAAACCTACCGAAATTACAGGGGAGGGATGGTAAGAGAAACCAGAAGGAGCAGGAGCAAGAGAAATTTAACCTTCCCAACACTTTAACTTTTAAATCTTTATAGAAAGCTTTGTATTTAGCTAGGGAACTTAATCGGAAACTTTATTCCATGGCTGATGAATTTACCCCTATTTGCACGCGCTTTGATCAAATGGCTGCCAGGGGCGTGTGCAGATAGCTGAGAAATCATTAAACGTGAAACTTTGGCAAGAAAACATCTCACCAGAGCAATTTACTCGCTTCTGATTGGTTCTTTAACAAAGTTATGAAATAATATTGCTTGCGTTCTCGCTACAGCGTGCACAGGCCAAAAACAGCATTTAGAGTTATGAGCATGCGCTAAACCGTGAAACCTTAAATTATTTTATTGCAAACTCATAGATACCCTGTTTCGTGCATCTCAAAAACAGTGGTTGTTGTAATGTTGTTGTTCCTAGGATGATTATATCGACGCAGTCGAAGCGACTTTTCTCCATGGCTTGATTATAATGGTTACTAACCCTGATATTTTCTTCCTTTTGCAGGTTAAATATTGTCAGCAGGAGCTTCATATATCCGAAGATGAGACCTTCATGGTGTTCACCTATCTTGCCATAGCTTCTTTTATTAGCCGCCATTTCTTTTGCATCGTGGGAGACTTCAGATCCGTCAATCGTTTTTACCTTTATCAAATCTGTTTGACCGTACAAGGGATGAGTATTTTATGTCTGCCTTTTGTCAGAACGTTCGGATCTTTAGTAGCAATATTTGTTGTTTATGGACTTATGGATGGCGGTTCTATCGGCCAGCAGTCTCTCCTTATGTTGAAATGCGTGGAAAAAGAAAACGTTAACCAAGCTTGGGGATACCTCATGTTTTTCACTGGTCTCGGCATCGGTATTGGACCGCCTCTTGCAGGTAAGGATTATAATAACAATCGTACCTATAGAGCGCTTTTCAAATGAGTGTCGTAAAACCAAAACCAAAGTAATTACCCCAGCTAATCACAACAAACACAAATTACCCAATGAACCAATCAGAACTCGAAGCAAATACATGTAACCGGCGCCAAGCGCGGGAAAACGCGTGCGAGCTAGTCAGGATTGGTTTGAATTTTACTTCTGATTGGTTGAGAAAGTGGCGCGACGTTTTTTAACCAATCACAGAGCGAAGTAAAGCAAAACCAATGCAAAACACGAATTACTTTCGACAGTCAAATGAAAACCGCTCTATCAAAACGATTGATTGCAAGAGCCCATGACCCGGAGCCTCAGCCCAGAGCCAACCCTTTCCAGTATCATTTTAGTTTAGAACAGGTTTCGAAGGAGTTTTCACACGCACACGTCAATCATGTCACAATGTCACAACACATTATGAAGCTAAACTTATTCTCAAGCGTGAGCGCCACATCAGACCAAATGGCACTACGTGGCGGTTCAATATGCCATTTTCACGAAAGCATTATCACAACTATTAGGATTCATTTCTTCTTTCCTCGTTGTCTTAATGTTTGGAAGGGAGCTCCTTCGCGGGCCAAAAGGAGCCTCCAGATATTGAGATGTAAGCCCAGGACCATGTACGTCATCTGGTCAGTAGTTGCTCACCTCTCCAAACCCTTAAGGCGAGACTTAAAATAAGCTTCACGAGGTGTCCACATCAGAGATATTTTAGTGGGCGCCTCGTCACCACAAAGCATTGGCTGTGAGCCTATGAGATCATGACGTTATCTGGTCAGTGGTTACCCACCCCTCCCAACGCCTAGGTTGAGAATTTTCCCTGGGTAAGTGATAGACTTCTTCCTTCCCCCTTAAGTCTCCCTTTTCAAATCTAGCGAGCAAATGCTTGAAACGGTTTATGATATTTCCAATGTTCACACCCACCATGTAGTAAGGATAAAGATACAATTAACGGACTGTACGGATTTCGGAAGATGTAATCATGTTAGCCTGCAATTTTCTTTCCAGTGGCCTGTAGAAGATCGCAAACTTTCAATTTGAAAGGCAGCACGTCTTGTACAAATTTTGCACTGGAAATGAACAATGTTGCATGCTTGTTGTAGCAGCACGTGGTGTCCACGTTTTCAAACGAGTCGAGAAAATCACAATCCAAATCTTTTAATTCTTTGTTTTTTTTTTTGTTTGTTTTTTTTACTTTTTCGGAATACTGGAATTATCTTTGCCCGTGACGAGTGGCTTTCAGTAATCATAACTTTTGTTTTAAGGAGCTATTGTAGCTTCATGTTAATCCCAGCGAGTTTCAAATAACGGTGATCTCAACTTGTATTAGAAAAAGACCCTGAACGATCATGGTGTGGTAAATTGACGCTACAGTGTAAGTGACCTATCTAAAAGCTTCCATCTGCATGAACATACTTAAAACATTTTGATCACAGTCGCAAGTGTCTGTATTTTATGACTCACCGAAAGGTTTGATAACAGCATCTAACTTCTGGGTTTCTGAGAAAGAATTCCAGCTTTCATTTCTCATAGAATTTGCAGGCCGTCGTTTTTTTCTTCTCTATTTTTGGCCCACGAGCTTCACACCATAAATTCGAGAAGGGAAATGGTGGTCCATAAGATAAGCAGTGATATCGAACGCGACTAATAAGACATATGAGCACGATATTACAAACTCTGGAAGTCTGAGTTAAGTTTGTAACTTTTCCAGCTAATACCAGTGAAACACTACTTTTTTGTTCTTCCCAGGTCTGATGGCGGACGAGCTTGGTTCGTATACCGCTGCTTTTTACACTGCAGGCGCTGTACTCATTACAGGAGGCTCTATCGTATCACTTTTGAAGTTTACAAAGCAACCCTCCACTAACCACTCTGACGAGCAAATCTCCCGAGAGGAAGAAGAACTTATAGTTCTAGAAAAAGTGACTGTTCTTTGATAGAATCGAGTTTGCTGCTTGATATGCAGCCTCGGTTTCGCGCACCTCTGTGGATTTCATTTTGCGGTTTGATCGCAAGAATGATATGACGTAACGTGAAATTTACCATTAACGAGCTGTAATTTGCAGTCGCTTTTCACGAAAACAGATAATACTAGTTCACAGCAAACCTTGTAAAACTTATATTGATACTAGAACAAGTTTTCGTTTACAGTTAAGGCTAGAATTTAATTCAGTAACCGTCGCTGTTTGAAATTTTGTTTGCGAACTATATTGAGGTTGACAAATCAAATTGAAATGTCAATAGATATTTACAAACATTTCAGCAAAGGTTCACTCTTTTGATGTTAGGGTCTAAACTGAGGTTTTAGTATTTTTTTACCGTCTCAAAATAACGCGTTGACATATTAGACGACTTATTTTGTTATTACTACTTTTTGACAGTCTGATCTTACCTTACAAATTTCGTTAACATTGATGATTGGTGAGCCAGCCGAAATTTGTTTCACAGAGAAAGAAAAACGAAGGGCTTTACTGGTCTGATGTTAATTTTGAAGCTTTTTAAGAGTATAGTTTACCATGGAACCACTTATTTTTAAGATTGTAGGACTATAACTTCTGTCATAAACTACTGGGTCAAAAAAACTCACTCAAGCAAGCTTAAACTTAAATAAAGTTGAAACAACTCCGCAGAAATTTAGTTACTGAAACCATCAAGAAAACAATATTTTCAAAGCATAATAAATTTGGCCTTGTTTCTGTGAATTTTTCTTATTTAGTTTTTCCCACATGCTGCGTATGGTTCAGTGAAGAGCGCCATCATTGTTCAGTGAAATGTGGCCATAACTTTAAACACGCACCAACGGGTGATTCGATTTTCCTTCTCTTAAAAAGAAAAAAAAAGCGGAACTCCAAAACATTTGTTTTTCTATTCCTATGCCAAAGTCCACTTTAGTTCAAGCTTGTATAGTTGTCACAATTTTTCAGAAATATATCTTTTCATGTGATTTTTCGTTCTCAGAATTAAAAAATACTGGAGTATTGGTTTCTAAAGTATCATTTTGCGAATTTTCATCCTTTAGTACGTCGGACCATCCAAACGAAAGTCATGTTTATGTAGTTTCCTGCAGTGTCGTTTGTTTTTAAATATTTTGCGACAAGAAAACTGAGATTTTTCTTTAGTTTTAAACGTGGTATTTTGGGGAGTGAAAGATTCCAATCCTATTCCGGCAGTTGAGTTAACACATTCAAGCGTTAAAACCGTTTAGCGTTCAGTTGATCCTCAACCCCGATGCCCACAAAGCAGGTCTCAAACAAAAGAGCTCCACCCGATTTACATTCCCAACACAACAGATCAATGAATCTGAAAGTTATTTTTGCCGGTGGTTCGTCGCGCTAATTGATTTGAGCTAAATCCAACAGGTGTAACATCGCTACCGACTGGTGGCGGGAAATTCGCGTCACGTGACCAGCGGTCAAACTGGTATTGCTTTCGGTCCATGAATAAGAGATGATATTCATCTAGTACTTGGTTGAACGTTTGGTGTTTTGTTCTGCCGGCTCTCGTCCTTCCTTTTAAGAAATCACTTAGTTATTTTAATTTGGAAGGCGATCGTGGGAAGCGGTTGGTCACTTTAAACGCTACGAGAGTGAGAGGTGTGATATGGGGATTTGAACGCCGCACAAGAAATCAACGCAAGCATTTAACTGATAATGCCAAGACGAGAGAGACGTCATCGTTAAAGTTTTTGGTGTCCAGTTGTCCTTTTCGTTTGTGTATTCAAATCGTAAATCAAGATTTTAACATAGTTAGGTAAGTGCGTTTTGCTTGTACTGAGATTTAAATTTCCTGATTTTATTTTACTAGGAGTACAAAGAGTTTCTTAGGACAGTTAAAATGTTGTTTTGAAAGTCGCTTTAGTTGAAAGCCGCGCGTTACTGAAGGTATTATTTTGGCAGACGTTTTAGTTGAAGTTGACAGGTAGAACGTCATTCAAAAAGCTAAGTCCTTATTAATATCTATTAACAGTTTAACTGAAAAAAAAGTATTAATACCTCACTACCTCTTGTTGCTTACGAAAAAAGATACAAAGGATTTCCTCACAAAAAGCGTTCATTTGTGAGGTGTATTTTGCTTGATCCTAAAATCGGGTTGCAACCTGCCAGCCCAGCGGGATAGCGCTTTTAAACTCCTTTAGTTTTTTTCAACACAAATATCTTTCACATTCAAAGCGAAGTTGTAAGGTTGATTTCCAACCAAAAATCTGAGAAGATTAAAATGCCATAATCATCTAAGTTTGTTAACTGCTACAGATTTATTTTAACAACTTAGAAACGAGATTTTTACCCCTCTAAGCCTTTTACACCCCTTTGGCACCCCATCTTTCCAACTCTAACGAGGGCAATAATTTTTTATATAATTTTGAAATGTTCCATTGAAAATCTCAAAATAGGGATATCTTTGTCGGAGTGTTTTTTTCCTTGCTTGGTTTGAAAGGCACTACTTTGAATCCATATTTTACCTTTAATCACCCAATCGTTTCCTCTAAATTTTAACAGGCCAAACCAAGTCGCCACTTAGTGCATATCCTGAAGACCAAATGAGAGTTTTTGCGTTAGGGATATTTCTTTTGTTAACCTGGAGGGCAGAATCATCGGGAAGTAAGTATCGCATTTTAACGTTTCACCATTCGTCCATTCATATATTAGTGACTCGTATTATCTTTTCAGTGTACATTCAAATATAATTTATTTAAGTTGTAAATATGACATCGTCTACATTCAGTGCCAGGGTGCTCAGTTTTCTCCTAATCAGTTTATGAAGCTCAGGTGTTAGTCCCAATAAATGACGGTAAAACTAAAAAATAAAAGATGAAATATGGGAAACTGAATTTAGACTAACGCCGGGGGGGAAATATGTTTGCAATGCATAACTGATGTACCAGTGGTAATTCATTAACATCTTCAATGTTAACCGGTAAGATGTGTGAACATTGAACAGTTCAAGGGACCAATTTTCTATTCAAAAGAGAAAAAATATATATTTCACGATGATAAAGAATCAGTATAGCATCGGATCATGTGTATCAAACTTATTTAATCAGTACGAATTTACAGTGACAAACAACTTTGTCGTATTACCTCTAGTACCAAAGTGATAAAAAGCTATTTTCTCCTGACAGTGTCAATAAATCTCTGAGAGTTCAGCGGATGAAAGTAAAAAAAAAATCAAATAGAGAATATTTTGTTATGTAGAATAAAATGGTCAGAAATTATGTCGATATGAAAATGAAACCAATAAATATGTGAGAAAAACAGTGATTTATGTTAATCCGAACACAACCCAATTTTCTATGTTTGTAGGGCAATTTTTGAATATTTACATACTGTAAAGTTAGATCATAGTTTCACTACATTTGTCAGTGTCTGAAAACAATAAGGCGAATTTATCGATGTTTTGCACCTTCAAGTAAACCGTTCATTTCAACAAGAGGCCAAATCCCTTGCTCAAATTGTACTTTCCTCTTTCTTTCTTCCCCGTTGAATGTTCACCCTATCGTTGCTCACAAATGTTTCAACTTCTCTTTCCTTCTGCAATCTTGTGAGCAATTACATTGGGTGTGTTGCTAGGAAAATATTTGTCCCAAGTCTGATAGTGCACGTAAAACTCAGCGCCCTTTCCCTACATTATGGCTTGGAATCAGATAATTCTATAACAGAGCTTCAACAGTACCCAACTCCCCACTCTCCACTTCCCGAAGCCTCGCGTTGCAATCCGGAGATGGTGTATTTGTGATTTTTCTCGACCAAGGCTCTTCTCGAGTACCAATGCGCATACGCAGACCTCGAAGAAACAGCTATTCATTTGAGCGATGAGTTCGATAGAGCATACAAGGTATTTGTGGCCAACTACTTCTTAGATGGTGATAATGAGATGGCAGAACCAGAGAGACGAACCCTCACGACAAGAATGCAAAGAAGAAACACTTTTCTATGCCTTGGTTTTGACCTGAGTTAACTTCTGGTAGCATGTGGAGGAATATGCCCTTTCTTCCGCTATACAGTGGGGTATTCGAATTGTTCGTTTGTCCCATCCTTGGGGACATTGTCATTATTCTGTGTTATTGTTAATTGTTTGTTTGTTTATTTTTTGTTTATGCTTGGATTCGATATCAGGTTTGGAAAGGGGTGGGCTTCGCTTGAGTGATGGCTGCACAAATCAACAACTAAAACATCCTTTAACAATTGCGTCATTTTTTAGCCTAATTTCACTTTTTTTTTTTCAGGAAAAAGAACTCAGCATAGTTCTCAATCTAACTCGCATGTCCGTCGTTCCGTACGAGAGGATCATGGGAAGTCTAAAGACTCTTCTAAACGCCTCTATCAGATGTTAGTCAGGAGGAACATTTTAACAAGAAGAAGAAGAGAGCTCATGACAGGTCCACGTAAGTGAAAGAAGTTATAAATACAACTAATTTCAGACATTTCAGGAGGCAAGCGCTACACTTTACACTTTCACTTCGTTTTTCCAGTATCCTGTCAACCAAGATTTCTGATCTTGGTTGACAGTTTCTGATGAAAAGACTTGAAAGTGGATGAATTGAACGTTGTTGCTCTCTTGCTTTTCACTGCAGCCACGACAACCAAGGTGGAAATAAAGTTCAGAAAGAAATGGCTCGAGCAGATGTCGAACCAGAGGAGTTCTCAGTATAAAATGATGGACGGAAATATCGTCGACGCGGTAAGTCTTACATTTTTAAAATTAAATTTTTCCTTTTAAACATACAGCAGAATTTGACGTTTTCCATGTCGGCTTAAGTTTGAGCTCCCTTCTCTTATTGCGACCAACAAGAACGATTTTTTCTGGGCAGAAGGAAGAGCCACAATAAATATAGTTCACGTTCTGTTAGAAGCCTGGTACCGACTCCGATAAAGACTAATAGTTCTAATTGATCAGTTCCTCGTTTCAGCGTACTATGCTGCAATTACTTTCTGGTCTAGTTTTACGAAAGTGGTCAAAAAATGTACGGAAAATCCACCTTTCTAATACGCGGATCGCTGCTAACGTCATCGTTTACATCTTTAGAATTATATAACATTTAGTTAACATGCGAAGTTTGAAAGAAAAAGATGGAAACCGGTTTCAAATGATGCTTTCTAACTTTACAACATTTACAGACGTTTTTGTGGCTTGGTCGCAACTCTTGCCACCCAGCCATACAAACGTCTGTAAATTTGACCTTTTTAAAAAAGGAATATCATCTTCAATTTTCAACATTCTCCTCTCATATTTGTCCTTTTTACTAAACGTGCCAGTCTCTTTCAATATTTCGTGTTTTCATTTGCCAAGATAACTATAAAATTTTCGATAGCTTATGATAATGCTTAGATCAAAGTCTTCCGACACAAACAAGGATCTACCTATATCGAGGATTATAATAGTCCAAAAAGGAAACGAACAGCATTCTATATAAACTATACCTCTTCTTACCAAATGACCAAATTCAGAGTTTTATGGAGAGCTTGAATACACGACGGTGAATTTTGTCTATAATTATCTATTTGACTTTGAACCCCTTCCTAGCGCTGGTATTGCTCGGTCACTTTTACCAATAAAAAATTATGTGAATTTGTTTTTTTAAGAAACGTTTTACATACCATTGCCGTCGTAGTCTCGTAAACTCCATAATTTCTCTGAAGGCTGATTGATTGTCGCCCTCTTAGTAGACGCAAGTTTAACGCAACACTGTACCCTACTGCCAGCTTTTTTCAACTCATAACATTTTTTGTTTCTTTTTTGCGTTCTCTAGATAACCACAGAACTCATTGGGGACACAAACTATCTTAGTTCTGCTGTAATGACATTAAAGTAAGTTAAAAAAAGGTTGGCACAAATTATACTGCGATAAAGCCTTGACTGAAGTCTTGGTCAAACTACACATATTCTAACTTCGAATTTGCTGTTGTTGTTGTTGCTGCGCTGTTCTTCTTGTCGTTTTTCCTTCTGCGCGGAGCAGAACCCTGCTTCTTAATCCTGTGTCCTTTTGCTTCCGGGTTTCAGAAATTCCCCAGAGCCAAACTCCAGTGTGCTAGCAGACATCGAGCTGCAGTTTGTATCTGGCGAGCAGGACCCGGTCAAACATCTCCGGGCCATAGTGTCGGGCGGACACATCTCCGGGATGATGGTCTATCCCGATTACTTCGTTGTTCTAGGAGGTACGATGAAGCAGAATGTATACACACCTAATTGCAATATCGTTGTCATATAAAAAGGAAAAAAGAAAAAAGCCAAATAGAAATAAATTAGGCACGCTAATTAAATCCAGAGAATTGCTCTTACGAACCGCTAAAGTTCGAAAGGTCTTTTCGTTGGCCAATTTACCTTGTACCAGCTCAGTTGACACAAAATTGAAGTATTATACTGCGGTGATAAGTGCTTTGACCATTATTTAATCCCACAATGTCATTTGCATGGCTATAATTAATTCCTATTTAGGTTTTTTTTCGTTTTTTTTTTTTTTCATTTTTGCATGTTAACTCGATGTTGCAATTTTTTTAGACAACAAGAATCCAGTTGCATCAAACCAACAGGACAACAACAGAATAAAGAATCCCAGTTATCCAGCAAACATTGGGACCCTCAGTAAGTACACGCATAACTAGCAGGTACAAACCCAAGCTTTAAATATAATTGTTAATTTTAAACCGCTCTTTAATATATAGATTTATCCAAGCCTAAAAGCGGAGCCTATTTATGTTTTAAAGTTTTAAAGTAATTACCCATACAATAAAAAGAAAGAAAAGAAAGGAAAAGAATAATAAAAAAAACGACCTCCCTCTTGGATTCGAACTCCAGCCGCCCGATTGCTAGGGGATCGCTCTAACCACTCTACCAACCTGCCACTATATGATAGATGGTATTCATTGTTAAACTTTAACGGTTGTTTATTGATCGCAGTTCCGTCGACTAAACAGGCGGTTATTTTTCTGGGAAAATGTGTTCGGACCGCCTCAAAAACCATGATTGTGGGCAGAAAAAATCAGAGGGCACTAGCTCTGCTATATTTCGGATCGGGACTGCTGCGAAATACTGCGAACTCAAGCGCTGTGCCAAATCAGTTCGCAGCACGGAACCGAAAACAAAGATGAAGTCTCAGTAAATTGAACTTTTTGCTTTTCTAAAAAGACAACTGAGTACTCTGTTGATTTCTTTCTTTCCATTTATAGTTATTTGATATTTTTTCTCAAGTTCTAAACTTCACTTCTGTCGAACTGAATCGTTTTGCTAAACAAGCTAAGCTTTTAACAAACCTCTTTTTCAAAAGCGACCATGGTCATGCGATTTCCCCCCCAAGAAAAACACCGGTTGCCCAAAAGCACCGCGCGATTTCCCGCCAAGAAAAGATGGCAGTCTCCTCTCCCCGTCGGGTTGCCTTGTAACTCAACTCCCCCCCCCCCCACCCCACAGTCTGTACGGACGGGTGTACGTACGGGCGTACGCTGACGTCACAACCAAAATTTCTCGGATCGAAAGGTTACCAAATTTGCTTAGGAATGGTACTCCGCTGGCGCGCTAGCGCGCGGGCTCAACTATTACATCATTTACTTATTAATCTTAAGCAACTTCATTTGTGTCTTTGTTGCAGTTAAAGATTTTCCATATGATGTGAAAATTCAGCAGCCTTGGCATCCCTTCCTTAGCGATATCAACAACTCTAAAGCAAAGAGTTTGAGTGCAAACATAGAAAATACTGTAAGTGTCTTTATATATTCTGTATACGAGGTCGGGATGATTACCGTTTATCGCTTCTAGCTGACAAACCAAAGCCGTGTCCACAAGACAACTGGATCTCACTTGTCTTGATATTTGGTAAAGCGAAATGTCGTTCCTCTTGGTTTCTCGAATCTGTCTTGTGGATACTTCGCCTTTGTAACAACGGAAGAATTCAATGAAAAATTATCCAATAATTTTAGCAATGGATATCAGCGTCTCCGAAAAATTTTCTGGTATCTTCTACGATTCCGACGTGGATTGAGAAAGATGAAAGATTGTTGGTTTGGAACAATTAAATAATCTACGAACTGATCATGACTTAAAAACTGGTAAAAAAGAATTTAAAAAGTTGACACTGGCTAAAAATAGTTATGGACGTTTCGGCCACTACTGTTGCCTTCCTCAGCAAAGATGTATAACGGCGTCCTACTTAGAATATGTAACCGATGTGTGATAAAAAATCACACCTCGAAGGAACTTTCTGAGTGCAACAATAGTCTCTAGAGTATTCTTAATGACTCTAAAAATTCTTAATGTTATTGTATACGTTTGGTAGCGCTATGTGTTCGTTTATAGTGTTCCTATTTCGCACGGAGTGCCAAGCTTCAAGAATTAGTCTTTGTCGCCACGCCAATGACCTGTCGACAATTTCAACGCTCTCCAAATCTATTTGATGACCGTTACGCATATGGTGTTTGGCCAACAAAGAGTTTTTATCCAATGTTGCTATGGCCTTAGCGTGTTCTTTCACACGTGTTTTTAGCGCGCGTGATGTCTGACCAACATAAACACAATCACAATCTTTACATTTGATCTTATATACGATTCCTCTGGAAGCCTCTTTCTCGATCTTGTCTTTTGGCTTTTTGAGTATGCTCGAGATGGTGCGAATAGGTTTATGGGCGACCTTGATGTTGAAACCTCGAAGAACGTTTGCAACTCTTTCGGTAAAACCTTTGGCGTAGGGGAGGATAACAAAGCCACGATGGTCGATATCATTTATTTCTTGTTGTCTACTCAGTTGGCGGCCATTGTGAATGAAGTTAGCAGGGTAGTTGTTAGTGGCGAGGGCTTTCGCTACTCGCTTAGTTTCCCGTGATACTTCCTCCTCGGTGGAAGGAATGTTCCTCGCGCGATCCATGAGAGTGCAAGCGACCGAGTGTTTATGCTGGGGATGGTGGTGTGATTTGAAATCAAGGTAACGGTCGGTGTTGGTAGCTTTCCTGTAGACAGACACGGTGATTGAGCCATCTTCTAACATTAGTTAACATTAACAACATTAGTTAACATCTCATAACATTAAGAATTTTTAGAGTCATTAAGAATACTCTAGAGACTATTGTTGCACTCAGAAAGTTCCTTCGAGGTGTGATTTTTTATCACACATCGGTTACATATTCTAAGAAGGACGCCGTTAGACATTTACATTTTTATCTTTGCTGAGGAAGGCAACAGTAGTGGCCGAAACGTCCATAACTATTTTTAGCCAGTGTCAACTTTTTAAATTCTTTTTTACCAGTTTTTAACATGCCTGGCTGCACACCGAACATTTTTATGATCATGACTTGTCACTGAATAAACCGAGGCCCGTTTTTTCGAAACTCTCAAAACGTACCGGGCCCGAGAAGCATTTTTTTACATTTTCGCGATTGGTGGGAGTTGTTAGTGCAATCTTTTCGGTTCAAAGAAGTTTTAAAGATTTTAAAACTCCGCATTCAAAATCAATAGAATATAGACTCTATGTGGAAGAATATTGAGGACATGAAATAGTTTACTGGTCCAGCTGGCCACACATGTTGATATGACAAGCATCCACCATGGACAGGAATATTATTTAGCAGCGTTTCCTTCTGCCCTTGACATGTTGGGGCAGCCTGATGAAAAGGCGCCGTTATGCGGCATATGCATTTCGTCCAGGTCAGTAGTAATACTGTGGAACCCCGCTAGAATAAGCACAGATGGGCCAAAAAAGGTGGCTGTAATAACTAGGTGGTCGCCCGACCTTCGAAGGTGAGAGAGAGGTACTGTTTTCTCTTTTGCAGCTGATTATGTAGGCAATGGCTGAGTCAGATCTTCAAACAAGAACATCCATGACGTGGGAAACTGCTAAGGACTATAGTGATTGAGCATTTTTAATGAGGTCATTTGCCTGTTTTATCTTTTAGTTGAGAAAACTGTTCGCAGGAGATCCATCATTTATTGATGTCAAGGTCATCGGATACAAGTAAGTTTACCGTGGTCGTTATAAGAATCTGGCGTACCTATTCTTGAGCCGTATAAAGATAAAATACGTTACATTAGTAATTAACAGGTTAGCAAATTGCGTGGTCGGGTTTTAAAGCTTACGCCTTTCTTAAGCAGCTTGATGTAATCCATTTGAATTTTTTCTTTCTACAGCGAGGATCCTGATGGCAATCCGCATGCGCGTGTGGTGCTTCGATTTAAAGCTAACGGAACAGATCCTGAGGAACAGCTCAAAAAATTGATCAGCGGCGGTCATATAGGAGACTTGCCTGTATTTAACGACTATCTAAGTAAGTTTGCGTCGGCTTTCATTTAAAAATATAGGCATAAATCATTTCAAAGAGAGAAAACAGTCGGTCTTCAAGAGTTGTTTTGCTATTTGTATCAAAAAGCCGTACAAGAATTTTTCATTGGCGGATCTGGGAAAGGGGCTCGGGGAGGAATTTGCGCCCCACCCCGCAAGAAAACAAAATAAGGTCCTTGGGGTGGAACTTTTGTTAAAATCAACATTTTCACTCCGGGCACAACAAAAAGTCACTCGAAACCGAAATTTAACTTGTCCGACTAATGAACGATCCCTCAGAATCTTAAAATCTTTAACGTTGCCTGATTTTTAAAGCTCGCCTCATAATTACTCTCCAACAAGGCATTACCCAACTTGATAAAGATACTGGAATAGATTGCTGCTTTTAATTACGCTTATTTTCGTTACAAAGAAAAGAGCGGAGCTGCGAATGAGAAGAGGGAAACCATAGAAAATTGAAATCAAGCCCCTCCCGCTCATTGTGGACCCTCTTCTTTGTTCGCGACAAAAAGGGCCCAGCTCACCTATTGAGAAGGCAATTAATGTTAATTAATTCAGGACTCAAAATTCCCCGAGGTTTTTAACTGTCACATTTAGGGTTCAGCTTGAGTTGATTACAAACTCAAGGATGAAAACCTTTCCTGAAAAGTCAATATTTTGATTTTGAAGTTGATACCAGTCCTGGACTAGTACATTTGGCCCGGAGCATAATTTGCCGTTTTCACATAAGAGGCGGATTACCCGTCTGACGAATTATCCGCCCTAGACAGACTCAGTCTCAGACGTTAAAATCGTCCTGGAGATCCGTATGAACATAAATCAGACAGATTATCCTTCTTAGCCAGCAAAACCGCCTCGTTTTCACATTATGACAGATGATCCGTCTGAGTCGGACAATCCACATTTAATGTGAATTCGGCATTTCCAGCCTGAATCCTGTACTGAGGTTAATTTACAACTTGGGTCTTCTTCCCCTTGTAGTTTGAGAAAGCTAACTCCGATTTTCGATCCACCTTTCTTATGTTAGACGGTCCTATGTCTCCACTTAACGATCAGAATGCTACAGCTCCTCCTCCTGCTGCTCCTGTTCCAGCACCAGCGCCTCTACCCACCGCCTCAGTCCCTAACGCGACAGTTGCAGCTAATCCTCCCGCCCCTACATATGCAAACGCGACCGCTCTACCTCAGCCCACCGCCGCTCCTGCTACGCCTCCGAATCAGCCCACCGGCGCTTCTGCTACTCCTCCGACTCAGCCCACCGCAGCACAGCCTGTTACCATCGCAACCACTGCGCAAGTTCCTTACGTACAACCTGGTGAATGTAAGTTCTAGTCAATGATTATTCAAGGGTCTGATTGATGAGTGCTATCTACATTTCTCTCTTCTTTACAAATGCCCAGAATGTCTTATGACAATATGATATGTAGTTCTATCGTCTTTTCAGGCTTTATGATGTAAAGCTAAGCTTGCTAAGCTAGATCGAAAATTGAAATGAAACCAGTCTCAAAGCTTCAATTCTTTTATCGTTCCGCCCCTAAGGAAAACAAAATAATTTCAAGTTTTCGTTGACACACGCTCAAAAGACGACTTCTAAATGCATTAATGGGTGACAATATTGGAATGGGACCCTTCTATCGTAATTGCGTCCCGAAAAATAGCCAATTGTGGTATTTTGACTACAGAGAAATTTAGTAATACAAAAGAGATCTGTGATACGCAAGAGTTTGACTTTATATCTAGTCAATTTTAATTTGAAAATGTATTGGTAAGTAAATAAAACTCCAATAAGCTACCCGTGATACTCACTTCACTTTGAATAACCGATTTTACGGATTTCACAAAAAGGATTTAGGATTTCTCGAAAGTTAAAATCACGTGAGGTTTGAATCTAGGAATGGAAAGTTGAGAGTCTTGTGGACACCTCCAAGTGCACCCTATCTTAGGAACTTGCATAATGCCTTGAAACAACTTGTTCTTTAAAAATAAGTATGTCCATGCGTAGTCCATGGGCAAAACACATTTTGCTAACTTCGATACCTCTCTTTTAAACTTAGCATTGAATGGAACAGTGAAACTAAATGAGACTTGGTACGGCTACATGGGAAATACAACAAGTACAACGTTCAGAATATTGGCAGATGACATTGCACAAGCGGTAAGACTTGGTGAATTTGATATCATTTCATGTGATATGGCTAAATCAATGCCTGCACAAAAGCCGCCCTGCCTGTCAGCCTAACGGGTCAACCAGGCAACGGCTATCACTGAGATTCACTGAAAGTTAATCCAATCTCTTGTCTTGATCAGATCAATGGCGCATACATTCCTTACAACTATAGCGTCACATCTGAAGTTACAGGACTGAGGTGAGTGCTGGATACACTTCATTTGCCATAACTTTTTGATGTTCACGTTGACATTTAATCGATAATATTTCCAATTTTCAGTAGAAAATTTATTCTCACAGTCACTTTAATCCCTTTTCAGCGAGACTCCTGATCAGCAAGTGCTGGCCTCATTTACCATTCACTTTCCCCCGGGACTGACTCCAACGCTGGTGCCTCTGCAGCAGCTTGTTCAGACGGGACTGCTTGGTGGGATCCCTGTGTTCAAAGACTCCGTCCAGCAAGCAGGTGAGTTGATCAACTAGTTGAATTAGATTTCTCGTCACTTTCCGATCTTACAAGACAGTTGCTTGATTTTCAGGTTATTCTCCTGCCCCAACGACTCCTCCTTACCAATACTTTCAGCCAAACGCTTCAGGTAAGCAACAGTTAACTTCTGCTTGAACAATTTCAAGAGATTTGTTCTTTATTTACACTCTCCGTTATGTTTTCTCTTAGCTAAATAATCAACTCTCAATGCAATCAATATGAAGCAAAAACGGTAAAAAGTAAATCACCAAAAACGAAAAAAAAAAAAAGAAACAAACAAACAATCCGCCCACATGTAAAAGGCTGTCTACAATTTTATCTAAACAAAAACAAGAAGTGCATACAAAAATAAGAACTACATACTACTAGGGAAAAAGAATTATCTTAAGCCCTGGCTCAACTATCACAAATGTTTATCCAGCATTGGTCTAAAACATTAAACGTCGGGCGTCGTGCACAGCTTTGGATGGATAAAATTTGATGATCATATGTAAGCTTACTAGTTGAGGCCGAAAAGCGGTTTGAACCTGACTTTAATTTTTCCAGTCACGCCCAACAACACGATGTTACCTGTCTATCCAGTTCCCGCGTTTAATCAAACCGCGCCACCAGCCTATCCAACGGTGCCTCAGACATACAATGCTACGCAACCTGCCCCAGCCACAGAAGCCGCCCCTGTACCTACTGCAGCTGTTACGTCACCCCCCGAACCAGTGGCAAATGCAACTGTGGCTCCGGTAGTACCGCCGACTAGCTACGGTGAGTATTGTTTTCTTTTTCCTTTCGCTCCTTTTTCTCTTTCTTTCTTTCTTTCTTTCTTCCTTTCTCATTTTCTACGGGGGCAGAGCACAGATACCGGTAGGCGACATTGAATCTGTTTGCATGAGATGCGGAATGTTCATTCCAAAGCGTAATTGCCATAACGATCACTCATTCTTATTACATGAGAAGCCTACCGTACCGTTCTCACTTCAAGGAGGTCAGATTCATTCGCATCGGTTCAGCTCCTGTAGAAAATCCAACCGGACTGAAAAGTGCTTTCAAACCGGCCTCATGTAAACACAAAGATCTGCATAACAACCGAATCTTATCCGGTTTGAGTTCGCACTGGTCTAATGAGAATTGAGCAAGAGAATTGTAGCACGAATTGACTTTTCCTCGACTGGAATGGACTGAACTAGACTTTTCCTTATCAAAAGGGGAGGCACGGTAGTCAAGTAGCTGAAGGGTCTGACGTTCGATCAGGAATAACCTTGTGGTTTGAGACCTGTAACATTTTCACTAACATTTTACCCTATATTGTCACTCTCTGTCTGGTTCTACTCTTTCCTTCCCTGAAACGTCTCGAAAGTACCGCTCCTTCTTGAGCTACCTCAGTTTTGAGATCGTGGAAACTTTCTAAAGCTTTGGTTTCTCAAAACCAGTTTTCTCGTTGTGTTTTTGGGTAACAAGTCGTACTTCTAAGTAAAGGTGTTATTTTCTATGGCGACTTTGGTGGTGCGTCGGTGGGGAGGTGAAACAAGAAACTTTAGGTTTATCAACTGAGACTCGGGCTAACGTTCGAAACGTTAGGTTTTGAATCTCTTTATTGCGGTCAATTAACCTTATCAGCCCAATTGATAACTCCAGTTTTTATACCGTTGTTCTGGTTTGATTACAGTCCCTGCGCAAAATAACACAGTCATCTCAAATGCTTCCAGTATGGCATCAGATCAGTATGGTGAGTATGAAACATGATGCAAATGTTACAAGATATGAAATGTCTCTTCAAGTTTTTAACTGTACCCCTACATAAATTATGTAAAATACTTTGCCGGTTAGTGTATCCAATTTTCAATCGGACTTTTCGATCAAAGTTCCGTATTCGAAGGTCCCCCGTTGTCTCTATCCTGGCGAAACATGCATACCAGCTAAGCAATGCTATACCCAACAAAATGTCAGAGTGGGTAACACTGCGATGGACTAACATCCCACACGGAAAGAGGGAGGGGGATAATAATGCTCTTAATAGTCTCATGCTGAAGAAACCAGATCTAAGCGCCGACACTGGTGAACCACCTGGGTCTTACAATCTGTTGGACTGGACACGAACTGTACCTCCACCTGTCAGAAAACTTAGGAACCATTTCTCAAAGGTCAAGTGCTAAAAGTGGTAAAAAAAAATTCCTTTTGTAGGACAAATCTCCAATGTTCCAACCCAGTCAACAGGCATGGGACAACTGTCTACACCACCCGGTTACACGGGAGGACTCATTCCATTACCAGAAGGTAGGAATTAACTCAAACGCGCCACAATGTGACTATTTTGAATTATTTCAGATATTTTCGGGAAGATCGCTGTCAATTAAGAATTCGAAGTTAGGTCTCAGAAATCAACAAGGTCATGGTTTTAGGGAAAAAAAAGGAAAAATGAAGAAACTGTGTAGTGCATATGTTAAAAATATAACTTGAAAGTTTGTTCTATAAGCACTGGAAGAAAAGTTCTAAAGAACCAGACGTTTCGAGGCTGCTGCCTCTTCTTTAGTGGTGAAGACGCAGCTCAACTCAACTCGTCTGAGTAGCGCCTTGACCACTGAAAAAGAGGCAACAGCCTCGAAACGTCTAATTCTTTAGAGCTTTTCTTCTAGCGCTTATAGAAAAAACTTTCAAGTTATATTTTTAACATATGCACTACACAGTTTCTTCACTTTTTTCCTAAAACCATGACCTTGTTGATTTCTGGAACTTTTCTTTCATCGCTTATAAAACAAACTTTCAAGTCAGTTATATTCATGGTTTTAGGGACTAACTTCGAATGTTAATGGGTACCTCGATCTTCACGAAATTATGCAAATTGCTAGAAGTTGTTACTATTTGGTTTCTGGCTTTGAACGGTTCGAACAAACCGTGGTATTGTGGTATTGTTAAAGTTTCTTTCCGACGTTTTGAAGCAATGGATGACAAGCGCGACTGCTGACTAAAACGTTCGGAAAAGACTTTTTAGAGACTTTTGATCAACTGGAAGACGTCAAACTGCGATTAGATAAAACTAGGCAATGACAATGCTTTTTAACTGCAAAAGATTGACTGCAGCAATTCGTATTTGAAACCTTTTTCTGCTATGCAGAAACTATAACGGTGAAATAAAACCTCTAAATAGTACCTAAGTTCAAAATTTAAAAAAAAATCCAACGGTTAAATTTTTTGCGGAAATTGATAGAAAAAAAAAACAAGCAAACATTTTATCTGAATGGAACACTTAAGGACTTGATTCTTAGACTCAAAAGTTCGAACTAACCTCTACGGCACAGTAAACGTACTGCGTACTGCGCAATATTTTTCGTTCTCGATGGTGACACCTCATGGCTTTACCTACAGAGCCACATTACCTCCCCCATTGTTTGGTTTTTGGAGTAAAAGGGGTCAGATTTAGCAGATGCTAACTATTTGTTGCGCGTTTCAGGAATTCCTAAGTCATGCGCAGAAATCCGCTCGTCTGGAATTGGATTCGAGGATGGCGAGTACGTCATACAAGCGCGACCAAACTGTCACTTGAACATCATCTGCCAGAACATGGACGAGCCCAACCCGATTGAGTTCCTCGGTGGACCTCAGCAGAGATACTGGCTGTATTGGCATTACGCTATCCTTATAAGGCTATCAGCTTACGACAAACAACACGTTGATAAGAGAGCATGCCTCGAAAATTCTGGTATGTGCAGGGAAGCACAGACATTCGTGACTCAGGAAGGTTAACTGGAAGTTGTACGTTCCCTTTGTTGGCTTGTTTTTGCTTCTGACTAATGGCTTAAAACTCTTTCTTTGGTGTCCAGAGACTTGCCATTGTGGGCGTGATGACGTCAAAGAGGGAAACATCGAACTTCTGTTGTCCTTCCTGGCTTACGGATTGCACTTAAGTTCCCTAATGGAAACTTGAGGCTCGCGTCCTATCTCATTTTCTGATGTCAATATTTCCTTTTACCAAGCCTTAATGTTTACCAGTTTCACATCGTGTGACTGCTTCCTTGAGAATTGTTTCGGTTTTTGTTTTTTGCTTAATGCATCAGAAGTCGCATTCATATGAAAATACACTTTTTTCAGTCCAAGGCTAGTTGGTCAAAAGACACTGGTTTTAAAACCTGGCGAGTTTCAAAGGGCATAACAAAGGCGCCGGAATTTATGTTGAAAGCAGCACAACCGCGCGCAATCTTTTGTTTTACGTTCATACTCCATGGCTGAACAGTAACATTTCGATTGGTTTGTTGCTCATGCACATTTGAAATGCTATTGTTGTTTGTTCACGGTCAATGTTAAAAAATTAATTTGCTGAGCTTCATAACGGTTTCTTTTATTAACTGTGGTCCAAGAAAATCTAAAACAGGTCTACATCGAGACTGGTAAAAGCGTCTGTTGAATAGTCAATAGAAATGAAGTCTTCGAAATTACTCCGAATTCCTTTCTTCTTTGGTGAAAGTCGCGTTCACAAGAAACGTCCCTGTTGTTTCAAACCTTAAAAGATCGTACCAAATTTAAACAAATGTCACCTCCCCTCTTACCCGAGGAAATACCGTAATGAAACAACCTAGTCTCCACGGTCTTTTCTGTGCTTCCCAAAATAGTAGAGATTTCAGTTAATCCTACATGGCCGAGGGTTTGCCATTGGACGAATTTGTCTCACGTGATCCATTGTTTGCCAGGATCTTTACTCACCGCTATCCTGAACACCGAGAAGACCCCGAGGAAGAAGATAATCAATGGCACTCGTTCTCTGGCCACTTTCAACGAAACATACTTCCATCCGCAGTGTACACTGTGAATTGAAAATTTCTTTTTTAGGGCCCACAATGGCCATTTTGGTGAATAAAATACAGTACCATTTTCGGGGCTCATTTGACTGTCCTTAGTAAGGCCATAATAGTCCTACTGTCAGCGGCTGGTCTGGCACCAAAGGGCCACAGTGTATACCGTTGATTCTAACATAACCTGTTAATGAAGACCGATGAACGTAATAACAACGCAAATGTCTCTCTTTTTTCCTTTGATCAGATGACGGCCGCGCCGTTATTCACAAAGTGATGGACGCGGGGGCCAAGCAGGGAAATCCACTTGTTCACTGGAAAACCAACATCAAACACATGATCAACACCTTCCTAGGAAAAATGAAGAAAAAGAGAGACCTGACCGATATTACTTTGAGCACAAAAGCCATGAAGATTTATAAAAGGTGAGAATAGTGGGCTGGTTTGAATAGGAAAATTTATATTGATGGTCCTTTACTGTATCCTACTCCTCTCTTTCGCTTTTATCAAGTACATACACTTGGATATTTTCAAGTAATTGCGATAGAGTTTAACTATATTGTCATTGTTTAGAGTACATTGCCTTGAGTATGAGGCTACTGTGTCAATTTTTCTGAATTTTTCATCGCGGAAGAATGCAACTCACAAAATCTCAAAAGTCCCCTCCCTTGTAACACCAAGAAGCTCCCCCATCCCCCAGGAGACCAAAAAATTAACAATCCCCGAGGCACTGGTACCATCCTTGTTTTTTTTTTTGTTTTGTTTTGTTTTTTTACACTAGTTAAATTAATAAAAAAAGTGATTGATCTTCCTTGTTATTTTGTGCCATGATTTTGCAGAGTCTCGCAGAGCAGATAAATTAAATTGGAACATAATTATGCTAGCTACTGACCATCCCTAATGTTGTCCTCAAACTCACCCAATGACGTCCCGGATCATTGTTAACGTATTATCGTATTTCTTCCTTTTTTCTTCAGGTTTGCCTCATGAAGAAAAAGCAGCAGTAAACTACTTAATTCTATAACAGGATTTAAACTCTTTTCTCTTACGACAAAGTTTCTTTCAAATTTCAAAGTGACATGTTGTATGAAGATTGAGTTGACTGTCTTACTGCCAAAGAAAAAGTATTTTGATTATGGTAGATTTATATTTATAGTACAAAAGTTTTCACTGAAACCTTTGACAAAGATGAAAAGTTATTGTTTTCTGCAAACGCAGTTGATTTTCTAATAAAATACTATTTATATCATCTGCATTACGCATCATCCCCAGCACGAAAAATAGCCATCCAGAGTGAAAAAGGGCGGATTGATTTGCATAATAGGGGCATACTTGTCTTGTCGCATTTACCACACTGAATGCAAGGCTCCTATTGTTTTTACAATACAAAACTTAAAGGATTTAAGTAGCAGGAAGTAAAATAAATAAATAAATTATGCGCGTTTACTGCAAATAAATCCTTCCTTAGTAAAACATGCCTTAAGAAACAAAGACAGCGATCGATTGGACAAAGAAACTATCGGTCTTGTCAAAAACGCGCTTAAAGTTATGGGCAACTTGTAGTAGTTCACTTTTAAGGGTGGCTTTTTTGCGTGACGTATTCGAGGATGCATTCATCCATTCGTGCATTTTTTCAGTTCAGGCAACTGCGAAGGTGCTTAAATATGACAGTTGATTACAGCATTGTTAGTTAAGGTATGGTCATGAAACCTTGCACGCGTTTAAGACAACAACAGAGGTGCTACAGTTATAATGGAAACGTCACAGCTGCGAACTGACTTTTGTCTGAAGCGCGAACCTCACAGAGAATAAGAGTTGACGAAAGTTCAAACTCTTCTGAATTCTCATGCGCTTCACGTGTCTCTCGAAGGATTTCATTCTGCCAAATTTTCCGTTGGAGTTTGGCATATATCATGCATAACATGGCTGAACGGAAACGTTTCTACTGAACACTTCCACCAGCACATTTTGGTGCAAACGACCACATGCTCTGTGGTGTGTGCACGGTTAAGCCTAAAGTCGTTAGAAAAAAAAAACAGATGACAAAAAATGACCATTGCTTTGTACTAACTTTGATCATTGTGATTAGAATTTCCCTCGTCAAGCAGAGAAATGCTTTTATTTTTCATTTCATCACTTGAAAAATGATAGAAGAAAGTAAGCAAAATATCTCACACCAACTAACAAGAACAATTTGGCAACTCGTATTCAAGAAAACAAATTAAACGAGACTTATTAAAAATCAACAGGTCGTAACAGAACGTTAAATCTTCTCTCTTGGCCGTGAAAACCTAATCACTATTTTTCTTTCATTGTTGAAATTAACAATTGACGAAGTGTTTCTGAAAGAAACGTCGAAAATGAGTTAATTTGTCTTTCCCCTCTACATCCTCTCTCGCTCGAAACAACATGTACGTAATCAGATCAGTATGTTGTCTAATATTAAAGCAAGAGTTATTAAAAGCCTATTTTGTTTAGAGTGTGCTGTTTGCATGTTCAACTTGCATTTACAAGGCGGCGTTCATATTACAGTTTAATCATAGTGAATTGTTATCGTAGTGTAGTAGTCCATTTTACAATTATTTGCCTAGTGACCTGGGGCCCGTTGCTTGAAAGTCCCGATAACTTTTCGGGCCCGGAAAGCTACTTTATGAGCGTAAAATTTACCTTAAATATTTAAATTTTGTTGGTTTTTAAAGCTAAGAAGTAAAATTCTAAGTTGACGAAACAAGTGGAGCTTGTTTGCGGGCTAAAAGCTTCACTACCATTCCATAGATTTTGATTTTAAGATACAGCTCCGGGCCCGAAAAGTTACCGGGACTTTCGAGTAACGGGCCCCTGGCCGTTGAGAAGAAGTGAGGCTAGAATTGACTTCCTTGTTCTGATACAAACCTTGCTACTTTTTTATATGTATATGCAAGAAAGTTTCTCATCATCGTCATTCACAAATGGAAAGCGGGAAGATTTGTAGAAAAACAAAGACAACTCCAGTCTCCCTTTAACTCAAAGGTTAGGGCAAGGAGTACACATCGGTTACCTAAAACCAGCCAATTTCATTCCCTTGTTAAATCACAAAATACAGCGGTTCTTGGATTGACTCCACTGTCAAGTACGATTTCTACAGCATTGATTTGAGGCGTATTGTAAAGAGGAAGAACACCTTTTAAAATTATATTTTATTCTGTTATGATTGAAATCTGGTGGGAATATGCACTAAAACGTATTATAAATAATAAAACCGTTCAGGGATTTGACACTTAATCGAGGGAGTCTGGCCTCGACACGGTCAATTATTAATGTGGGAAGGGACCGTCAAAATGAAAAGGATAAACAAGTTACCGCATTCTGCTTCACTACCATTGATGACGTATTCTTCTCTGTGGCTCGCCTCTCGACAACAGCCACCCGCAACGCGGTGGATGTTGACTGGTGAGGTTCTAAAAAGAGTATTCATAAGTGAATGGATTAGCAGTGGGGATTTCAAAAAAAAAAAAACATGTTAGGGTCGGAGAGGTGGTCGTTAATGGAAGGGCTCATTAAAGGCCGCGGCTATGTTACCTATTTAAGGCATTATTTTACGACGTATTAAGAATGAAAGAAGGCCAGCTCATAATGGTTCAGTTTCATTTAAAAACATTCTACCTTGAAGGTTGAGTTTAACTGAAAGAATGACAAGAGACTTTCGAACTTACAACCATTGAGGCCGCATGGAGTTACGAGGGCCGCTTTTTCATAAACAAGGACTTTCCCACGTCCCTGACACGGTAATCCCACCGCCCACTACTTCTAACTCCACGGTTGATTTTTTTAACTCCTTGTGTAAACACATACTTTTGTTGCCTCAATCGTGTCTCTGTCGGGAATTAGAACACTCAATATAGCATGAAACAAAAAGTTCAGCTATTTTGGGTGTTCTTCATCCCAGCAGAGCGTATACTGACCGGGACATGTTCACCTTGTTTTGAAGATTCTTTTTCGACTTGTCTCGCATCATTAACCCTTTAAGCCCTGATATGAAAATGCATATTCTCCTTACTGTTCTCCATACATTTCTTATGGAACTAGTAAGGAGAATTTTTCTAGATATCAAGACGTCTCATCCTTAGTGATCACTTCCTTTATTCTCATCACTTGAATGTGTGAAGAAGTAGTGATAATGTAAAGAGAAATTTCATTTTCGTCACTGCTAGGGTTTAAAGGGTGAAAGGCGAAAGAGTCGTGGATCGCAGGTTGAGCGTGGCGATTTGTGGGAAGAGAGGAGATCCTATCTCATTACTTGCCGCGCTGCCAGTTTTTTCTGTCATTCTACTGGCGCTAAGGCAGTACTTTAACCTTTTGAATTGTAGTAGTAATCAGCATCGTATTTCTCCTAGTGATATCAATATATAATCAAACAAACAGGTTAAGAGAATAGACGAATGATCAACAGATATATTTTTTGACTATAAGTGAACTGAACTTATTTAAGAAACCCACAATGAAAGAAAACAACCGCCCATCGAGTTATTTCCACAAATATGTCCCGTATTCTTTTATCTAATTTCCAAACTGTTTGAGCGTTGCTAATTTTTCATTATGTTCTGGCAAACCTTAAGATGTTTCACACACATGCACAGTGCAATCACACTTAAAACGCCCGCTAATTATTTTCCACATAATAAACCAATCACGCGGCTCAGCAAATTATTCCTTCAAGTAAAATAAATGGAAATTTGCCGGTTTTTGTGAAGTGAAGCTACCTTTATGTGTTGACGGTTCCATTTGACAGAAACAGTAAAGTTTCCTGTCAATTAACGACACAAACAAACTATCAAGTCACCCATGTAAAATAAATTCACAAAATGGAAATTTTTAGATTGCCGCAACAAAACTTGAGCATTCGTCGCCTGAAGCTACAACAATGGCAATATGATTAATATGCTATGTAATGTACATACATTTAAAAGAAATACATCTACCATAAATGCAAGAACTGAACATCGCAAAAAAATCGCACTCTCAAAAAAGTATTTCAATTTTAAGCTATTCCATATTAACCGCAGTATTTATACGGAAACTTTTTTCAGAATCAGCTAGATTCTTAACAATTTTAACCATACGTTTCCTTTAGGTATAAAAAGAATTTTGCACTGCAGTTAAAAAAACATTGGTTCCTTTAATAGAATTTTTTATAGACGTACCTCAATCTGGGTTATGCTGGCGTTCAAAATTCTTATCCTGAAAACTAAAAAGAAGAAGTCTTTCTATCGTCATTGTTGAGCCTCAATAATGCCTGTTTACGCAAAAGCTGGATGCTTTCAACGTTGAAATTCGGCCAATTACAAATAAGTAAACACCACTCAACTACTTAAAGCTTCTTTCACTCCGGTCGGCTTGTATATCAATGGATTAAACCTCGGCAATTAAACGACAATTAGCCAGGAACCTTGAAAGAGAACACTGAAACGTTTAGCTGAATTACCCGTCATTTTTTTGTTTTCGTAGATTTCATTTTCAGAAGCCCTGCGCGAGCTTCGAAAATGTTCCATCCAGCACACACGTTTCGAATTTACAGGCGAATATCACAGAATATCAGCTTAACACGCGAAAGTAGTTTAATGGAGTGTTTTTGTAAATCAAATGGACCTTTTATTCCTGTGTATACAACGCTAGTGCTTTACGCTTTTAGCACTTTCAAGTTAGCAAACAAAAGAGTGTGATGTCCATTTAACATTACACGCTTTTTAGGTTTTCGCACGAATTTTCATTTTAGAGCCCTCTTTTTGCCATTAGCTGCTTCTTGCGCTTAATGCATCTCTCATGTAAAATGCACGCCACTTTTGTTTTGAAGTGTAAAGCTTTTAAACTGGATGTACGTTTATTTGACGCGTCGGAAAAAGGTAATTCGCGACCTGAAACACCATTATTTAAGCACAGGAAAGAATAATAATTCAAAGGAAATTCTCGTTTCGATGGAGGAAAGGAGTTGGCAAAACCAAAGAAAAAATTTGAAATCCGACGTCTAGAACTAATTTTGATCAATGGTTTTACATTCGTAATACTTTTATTCTTTTTCATTTTATTTTTGGGCCTGAAACATTCAACTTAAAATTTGCCCGCCCTGGATGCCCACTAAACTACATCATTAATCCTCCAGTGAATCAAACTGTAAAGCAAAACACAAAATAGTTCAAAACAAAGAAAATTTCAAATTGCCCGGCTTTAGATTATTCTATTATGTCAGGAACTGCATCGGAAGCGAAACAGTAAGACGGAAGAATCTGTTTTCGGTTCAAGGTCGCGAACGTTTGTGTTAACCGGAATTTTGAAAAAGATTCTTTCGGAAAAAATGGAGAAAATCAAGAAACTATAAGATTCGAGATATCCGGCAATAAAATGTTGTATTCAGTAATAAAGTGTAAGTTTCGACTTATCCGGGAATAAATAGTTGTAAGCCCGAGTTTTAGCTGGGTTTTTAAGATTTATCTCCATTTGGAAGAAAATGACACAGGCCCTTTCAATTTGTCACTTTTATCACCCTTACATCTAAAAGGAAGAGTTAAATTTCTCAACACGCTTTATTCTACTTCTTACCCCGACATGCAGACAGACTTTTTAGTTTTTCAGGTTTTCTCTTGTGATCAGAACCATTGTTTTCGCGAATTCGAATTGTCGCGAAGGTAAAGAAAAGGTAAAGAAGATTTTATGACTACAATTACTAAATTAGTAAATATTTCCACGATATTGTTGTCATAAAAATTTAGTCTTACTTAGTTTTTGAATTGCCGAACCAAAATCCCTCCGGCCAATCACAAAAGACAAACAACACGATGAACCATTTAGAATACACACAACTGATGCCAAGCGCGGGAAAACGGGTGCATAAAGACTGCATAAATTTTGCTGAAAACACTCTACTGAGGGAACATCATAAATCGTGTGGCATTACACTGCAAATTTAAAATTAAAAAAATTTCCACCGGTTTTTGCTTTCACAAGTTTTTCCATTTTAAAAACAAAGAACAATTTTGGCACCCTGATCAATCACATTGATTGTTTTTATGACCAACTCGAGAGGGCGGTGTTAAAACGTTTTCGATTGAGCTAGATAGGAATGAAAGCTCATTACGTTAAATTTTCAAATCCATAGAATGCTAGAATGCTCATCGCCAAAGCGGAAACCTGTATCACCGGTGGTGATTCTCATATAAAGATGAAGAGGGTGCTTGTCTTACCTTTTGGGTGTTAAAATTCGTATAGTCGAGCCTCCGCTTGCGGACACCTCCCGTAAGCGGACACCAAACTGCGGTCCCGGCGATATCTCCACTAAAACTTTACATTTATAACTACCTTTCTTAAGCGGAAGCGGGCACCTTTTTGAAGCACCAGGAGATAAAATAACCTCCCTTAAGCGACCAGACTTCCTGAAACTCGCGCTCACGTGACCGTTCCACTCCGTTTATACTACACCTCTGTCGATTTGCTTGATGGTGAACCCTCATCACCTTAAAAACTGTTTTAGTATCCAATATGACTGGCACCGGAAGATGTGGTCAATTTTTAGGCATCAAATAGTTAATACTGTGCGTGGCTTCTACAAAAGAACTTTAAACATGTGAAAATATTGCCATGCACATAAATGAAAAAACGTGACGCAGTGGACCGTTTGCTTAAACAAAGACTAACTAGGATCTTGTTCAAGGCTAAATGGATGTAAATAACGAGACTGGCAAAACAACAACCAAGTAGCTGCTATTGAAGAAGGTCGAAACCATTTCCTCTACTCGACAAAGTTTCAAGTTTCCTTGTCAAAATTGTGCACAACATCAGCGAGAAGCAGTAAGCGATTAAAAGATATTTCGACATCTTAATTTACCACACTGCTGCCGAGTTTTACTCTGTGGGTGTTTCGTCTCCTTCTGCCTGGTTCCTTTTAGAAGGTTAAAGTAATTTGACACTAAACGTACGCGGTTAATTAGCCTGCGCGCAGACGTGCTTCACTCGGAAAAGGGACGTCTGCGTAACGCCGTTGGTGATCGTGTTCCAGTTTCTTGATGGTTTGGGTTTTGTCCCTTTTCCGCGTGAAGCAAAGGAAATAGGAGACGTCTGCGTGCAATAGCGGTTAATACGACCAATATTTTATCGTACGTCTTAAATATTAAGGAGTTTCAGTCTGCTAGGTTTCGATGTGACATACGTCCTGGAGAGTAGGTACAATATGTCAAAAGCGTCTTGACTGTTAATAAAGTGAAGATGTTAAACGCCAACAATGTATCTGGTTGTTACCATATCTATAACTTTTCCTGACGGCTCTCCTTTTTAGTGCTGTCTCTCTTGCCAAACTGGTAATTCCACTCTGAGTACTTCAAAGATTTGTTTTACGGCAGTCCCGAGTTGTAAATCCTTCGGCTGCGCTTGTAAATAGCCAACTGGTTTGCCTCCCGCCAGCTGGGTTTCTTAAAACATGTTATGTTTCACTTGCAATATTTGTGTCAGTTGTTTGGAGTGGAACACCTGTGAAATAGCTGGTCTGTCGTAAGGTAGTACCGAGGATAGCTAAGCGCGCTGACCACTATATAATCCTCAATTTACAATTTTGCAATTTACCTCCTTAACGTTTACGTAGGAGTCTCCCCCTCCCCCCTCTCCACATATGTCATTGCTTCCAGACTTAAAACGGAAGGCAATAAGAAATTAAAAGTTAATACTCTTTCCCTTGGAAATTTGATGTATTTAAGACTTGCATGTAAGCCCTCAAAGCATTGTTTTAGGTATGTCAAATTTCCGCGGGCAACAATGTTCCGATAGTCCCTCGACAGAAACAGCCCGTTGTTTAAAGTGGTACTATGATCAAAAAATCACTTTAATTTTTTCTTCGGATTTCGAAACTATGTTTGTTAAACACTCCCCAAGCGAAATTATAAACCTTAATTTTGAGAAGAAGACCGTTAATTTAAACTGTACTTTTCCGTTTTAATGGTCCGCCATTATTACACCAGAAAGGATACAATGACGTCATACACGCAAGAGCTGTAGAATGTAGTGTGTGAACGCGGCTTACAAATTATGCAAAACACGAGTTTGAGAGTGTGAAAGCTCAAAACTCCCGTGCTGCATACTAAATAAGGCACTTTCACACACACTGCATTCTAAAACTTGTGTGTGAATGATGTCATTCTGTCCTCTCTGGTGTAATAATGGCGGACTATTAAATCGGAAAATTGCAGTTTAAATAAACAGTCTTCTTGTCGAAATTAAGGCTTAAAATTTCGCTTGGGGAGTGTTTAGTAAACAAAGTTTCGAAATTCGAAGAAAAAATAAAAGTGATTTTTTGATCGTAGTACCACTTTAAATGGTGACACTCCGCAAATGAACACTATCATCACGTCAGATGATTAATTTAAACCAATCAGAATCGGGCAAAATTTAGTGCTTAATTGTAATTAACAACAGTGGAGGGAAGGTTTCTGTCCTGTTTCCATACCAACTGGACTTGTAGCTCCATTGTTAGGGCATCGGTGATCAAAATACCTCGATACCGGCTTCGAATCTCACCGAGAACACAGAAATGTTTTTCACCTCGTGTGGACCACATTTCTTTACTAGGACAATTGTCAGTACAAACATTAAAACTTTGCCAGTCGGCTACTTGTTGGAGGAGCAAAACCCCGAGTCAACTGTCAAAGTAGATACAAATTGAGAGCGAGCCTTCTTATCATTTTAGCACAACCCATGGGTGGTTTACAAAACGTGACGCAGTGGGCCGTTTGCTTAAACAAGGACTAACTAGGATCTGGTTCAAAGCTAAATGAATGTAAATAGCGAGACTCGCAAAACAACAACCAAGTAGCTGCTATTGAAGCAAGGTCAAAATCATTTCCTCTACTGAACAAAGTTTCAAGTTTCCTCGTCAAAACTGTACAACATCAGCAAGAAGTGGCAGAGCAACATCCATTTTGTCGGCTTCTTGCATCATCAAGCAAGGGGGTTAGTTTCTAAAGAAACTGTGGTGCTGCGTCAGTGGGGACGTGAAACACAAAATTTTGGATTTATCATCTGAGTTGGTAAGGTAAATTGGCCACCGAAAAGAGATTGAAAGCTGACGTTTCGAGAGTTAGCCCTTCGTCAGAGCGTAATCGAAGACAAACCGGTAGGTGGCTTGCAAACTAAACCTTTTGACTGACCTTGAAATACAGTTGCTGGAATGTTATGTTAGCTACCACTGTCGAATCAGCAAAAATGGTCGCTTCCATAGTATCTGACTAAGAACTATTTGAATGGGATTAATTTTCATAAAGAAGAAGATCGCTTACGAGGGTATTTTCTCGGAGAGATTTCATTGTAACTGGAAAAGTGTTTAGAAATGGTTTGATATTACACTGAGAGAAACTGACCTGGCATGAAAGGGTGGGGAAAAACAAAACAAAACAAAACAAAACAAAAATTGCTTTTAGGAACTGATTAGATCAACAAAGAATAATCCTCTTAATTCAAGAAACAAACCTTGAGTCGTGTTGTGTTTGCAACTCTTGAAATTGTAAATCCTGCAGGACGACCATCCAAATCTGAAAATGCCATTGAATGAAACGTTTCTGTGACTCTGTTTGTTTTCCTTCGTATTTTAAAATCATCTTTAGCAAGAGAAACTCCAGACTCCTTTTCACAAATATCTTGCCGGTTGAGCTTTCCAGTTGTTCATTCAGATGCCCTAGCAGTGGTAGCAGTGGGGAAAGGTTGTGAACTATTCTCTCAAAGCTGAGTCCTGTTGAAATAAATATAACTAAAAACCAAACACAAAGCATATAAATTCAATAGTACAACTAGATTTGTTTTCTTACCTTTGCGGCTGTGCTGCTGTTCCGAGTACATCAGGTGACTCCAACGTGTCCAGCTTTTTGTATATTTTCGTTTATCTTCGTAAGTCATCTGATCATAATCGTAATAAACCGCAGGAATCTAACAAAATAATTACCAAGTCAAACTTCGCCACCCACAAAAAACAATACAACAAATACATAAGGAAAGAAAAAACGAAAAAAAAAAATTACGATCCGCTTTCCAAATTCATGAGCTTTTCGTTCCCTTTAATAATGTAGGGTTAAGATAAGACTCAAACAAAACCGACAAACACAATTATTTCCATAATTTTATTCTATTTTATGGCTTGTTTTTTTTATCCCTTATTTATTCATCGCCGACAGCAATATTTTAATCTGCTCACAGTCGCGATAGAAGTGAGCAGAACTTGACCAAAATTTGTCAACTTTACCTATAATTGCTGATTTGTCTGATCTGTCGCTTTTTTTTAACACAATTCACCATGATTTAATCATTTTTAAGACCACCCCTACTGACCACATTCGAATGATAACAGTTTAAAATAGTTTTGGGCGGTAGATTACTGATTTAGAAAATTCGAAGTCTTTTGCGCACAATCCTCCAGTTTAATAATAGCATGTTCACTAGTTGGCGCTGTGTGATTGACTGAGAGGTTTGGTAAAATATTTCACACATCAAATAGTTGTCGAAAAGCGGGTGGCAACGCAACCACGTAAAATAAGGCAAGACCATAATAGAATCTTGGGTCAGTTGTGTAGAAAACGGAAATAAGGATTTACTTTGAACTGTTATTCAAATGGGACAAAAGCCCTAAAGCTATCAGTGGCATCATCTTCTTTACTAACGTAGTGACAGACATACATATGTCCAGAAAACAAGTTGCTCTGAATTTTTTGCCAGCTATATCAGTTTTCTTCGCGTCTTTTTACCTGCTTTGTGAGACCCGGATTTCATTCGCCCATGACCAGAATAACCGCAAATTTCCTTCACCATTTGGTGAATTTTGTTTTGTTTTCTTTTTTTTTTTTGGGGGGGGGGGGAGATTCATAACAGACTGATAAAGATAGAAATGTAAAGATACAACAGGGTACGTATTTCTTTGGCTTTGGAATTTTACCGTTCCTACCCCCCCCCCCCCGCCCGAGTTGTAAAAACCGTATGGCTCATTTACATTCTCACATAACATTGTCACTGCTGCAGCTCATTTCAATCTTATGTGCGGACCAGATTTTCTCTTAATGGTTCTCCAGCTATGAGTCGCAATCATGATTTAACTGAGAAGTCACCGAAGCACATTCATTGCACCCGGGCTGAACTTAAAAAAATGAAACGCTCTCGCGATGAACTAGAAATCAAAATGTTTAAGAAGCATTCAAAACGTCTACCCATTATTATTATTAAATTGTAATACAAGGAAACTTAAATTCCACATTATTGTTGCCCCGGGTTGAATCATGAGCACCAATAATAGGCGGAAAATCACGTTGGAAAACTTCGAGTCTGAACACTAGTGAACTTGCCAGGATATAAATTTTCCGATCGCTGTCTTGTATACAATGAGCCCCTGTTGAGATGTTTTGTTCTAAAAGCGGTTTCGCTTGACAATTTTCAATAGCTTGCGAGCACCGGTGAATGATTTTGTGAGTGTAATTTTAAGCCCACTTGATGGGTGTGCATTGGTTCGTTTCACGCTGTCACTTTGTAAACGTTAAGAAAGCCATTTATCATGTTCATTAGTCAGTAGGAAGATAATACCCCTTTTCAAGGCTTCTTTTTCGCGCAATATTGGTGGAAGTGGGGGGTGGGGGGGGGGTGTAAGGCAACATTCAAGAGATACAGTGTTCTGATAGCAAATAATGCTCGTAAATGTTCGCTTCTGTAAGTGTTTTGAACTGTTAACTTAAGGTACAAGGCAAAAAATTTTAACGATCGAATTTGAGGATACAGCTGATCTATAAAGCGACCAGTCACATTTTGAAATTTCAATACACACATCCGTAAATCTTTGTGAGGACGTTGGAAGGGCTTTACAGAAACATCCATGGAGAAATTAAAATCCCCACTGCTGGCTTTCTGTTAGAGTTACAGCCTTCAAATTGGATGACTTGCCTCTTTGGCCTAGTACCTTAAGTTCACAATTCAAAACTTTTTCAAGAATTAAACTGTTGCGGAATTTAATTGACATTAGATTCCAATCCCCCCCCAAAAAAACTGCCCTTATTTCGCGCCATGTTTGCACCCCCGCCAATATGGCGGAAACAACTTTGAAAAGGTATACACTACAGATGAATCTATACTAGAGACAAATAAGAAAAGCTCATGCGGCATGGCAAAAAAAAAAAAAGATGTTAGCGACACTCAAGACACGAGCCCACGCCACGTAAAGCGGAAGTTAAGGAAGACAATTGGTTTGGCTGAGAGAATCCCGAAGTCCGGGGCGAGTTGTTAATGAAGAAATCGTAAAAAGAAATGGTACCAGAATTGGCAGGCCTAAAGGGCTGCAATTTTCGAGCGGCCGTTAATTCCAGCCAGCTAAAAAACGTGATTAATTGAAGAACAAATTCATCGTAAACACAACTGCAGAGTTAGAAAAATGTCACTTTCTCATAGGACTAACGTTACTTCCGGGTAGCCGTCACTTCCGGAAGGCCGCTACTTTCGAAATTTTACTGTATTACTTAACGCGGTCGTCGTGGCAACGGCCAGCCAGTTATCCGACCGGTGATGGTCAGTCTCTCGTCTTTACTATGAACTTGGTTTTTAGATGGAATATGGCTTAAATTCGTCTTCGGTTGATTCGTCGGTTTGAAAATTGCTGACAAAAGAGAACAACCGAAGACGAATTTTAACCTAAAATCCATCTTAACATCGAATTCTTTTAAAAGAAACTATCCTCAAAGCGCCCAAATTTATGTATACTTCGCGGCCAGAAAACTTGCGATATTCCTTCAAAAATTTAAAGCTTGGAAACTCTCAAAAACCTTTCTTTCGGATAATTTTTCCCAGTAAAATGCCAGTGAGAATTTTAGTGGCAGTTCATGTTGTCTGTTAACATCCAAACACGATGAAACCCCAAACAGATACCCATTCACTTCAGAGTAAAATGAGCGACGTTTAAAGTTCATTCAAGCGAACAGCCAATTATCCGAGATTTGACAAGCCTTGACAGTTAAATGACAGAATATGGAAACATCACAAAAACCAAGCAAGACGGCGCATAAGTAAAATATGTGTTCTGTTTGATGCCCCCCCAAAATATTTACGCTTTGCTCTAGAATGGCCTTTCGAGCCCGGATTCACAGAACAGACGCCCAAAATATTGGAGGACAATTTGGAACACTTTGGGATATTTGAGAAACACTTTTTGAAAGAGAACGAGCCAAAATAAGCCCCGAAATATATTTGGGGCTGAAAAGTTTCAGGAGTATTTTTTGAGGAACGAACACCAGCTTATTCCTTGGTAGTTCTGCATTTAGGCTTGGCTAATTAAAATCTATATATTACTTACTCTCACCACCTGTTTGACAAGATGTAGAAACTGTAATATCAAAAGCAGTAGAGTAGTTCGATGGCTGTCAACTGATTGTATAGACATTTTGTTGACTAAACGATCCGTTTAATTTTGGAACTTGTCATCCTCTGATGATCGAATTTCAACTCACGTTCGCGTTTGTTCAGCATAAAAGATTGCTTTCATGTCTTCTTCGACAGCATGTCTACAGTTTGCTGGCAGAGTTGACTTGATGATTTTTGACCAAGAAAAACAATATCTAAATACATAAAGGCGATATTTATTTCAAATTAATCGACGTGCCGCGAGCTAAAATTCTGTCTCTCTTGTTCAACTCTACGGATCGTGATGGTCAACAAAGGGGTTATTGCCTGTTGAAATTTCAGACGTTTCGAGTACAAATTTCAAAAAGGCCGTTTTAACACTCCAGTCGGGTTTTGATAGGAGTAGAAAACTATTACTGACCAATGGTAAGTGTTGAAGGCTGCCGAAAGCTCTAAGATTAAACCACAGATAAAAAACGTGTATGACACATAACCACTGCGAAAATGCCACTTGCGTCTCTTAACCCAAACAGCATCTAGAGAAATCGCTGATTATTAAATGTTATGCCTATCTCTTTGGTAGATATTACGCCTGTCTTTTAAGAAGATTTTTTCAATTAACCGCTAAATGCTATACCCATCTCTTTGGTAGATCTGATAGCTGTCTGTCGAGAAGTTTTTTCTTTAATTAACCTCAATCCTCCTTATGACAGAAAAGAGTTGAATGAACCTGAGAAAATCCAAAAGAAAAACCTTTCATGCCTTTCAACGAAGTATATATTGTACTATTGATACCCTCGTACTATATAATTATGAGGGTCACAAGAATAGACATATAAAGCAACATATAAGAAAACAATAGACAGTACCATTAACTCTTATGGAAGTCTTATCTTCTTACTCGAGCGATTTATCTCTCCTAACGTTAACAGGAATTTGTATCCTTACTTACGGGGGATTTATCTCGTATTTTTCTGGCACAACGGTACACGAAACAATTTAAACCGTCCGATACCTGAATACGCAGCCGACCCGACGCGCTGAGCCCACCGCCTCTTAACATTTCATTTCGAGAGATTCTGAAGACACTTTTTCACTAAGAAGGGATTTTCTGACGACACTCGCTTAAAAGAGTGCTTGCTAGTGACAAGGGTATCTACGTTGAGGTTATCAAGGTGTTTACATGAAGTGTATATCAGACACGTCTCAGGGCGACGCGAAAATGGATCGGACGTCAGCTTGCATCTCTGGCCGCAATCCTTCCGCTATGTAAGAAATGGCAGTGGTTTCAAGGCTTCGTAAGAGACAACGGGAACCTGTCTTTAATGAAGAAAATTTGATGGTGTTGCTCTTCTCGAATTCAATCGTCTTACTTCACCCTGTCAAGCGTGCCCGGATGTAACAGAAAATAGAATGGAACGTGGCTTCAGCCTACAATTTTTAAAAATGCCTCAAAGACATGATAAGATATACTGTATACATCCGAAACAGCCATTGACGTCCAGAGAAAAATCTTTTGCATGCAAATAGAAATAAAATATGTAAGATTTCATATTGTCACGATTTAAGTGGGCGGTTTTTCTATCCTCGAAAGAAGCAATTCTTCGAAAGCGGCTTTATAAAAAATCTTAAATCCGCAGGTAACGACTTTTGAAGCTTCGTACTCCAGTGCCATTTGTTGTGGTTATTTTGTGTATCTTACTCCAGAAGTAAAGTTGAGTTATTATTGCGTTTAAACTACTCAGTTGTGACTGCATGCAGTTTATAACTATTTGTACTTACCAAATGGATCTTCAGAGCAATAAATGTGACAGACCTTTGCACTCCGCCGCCAAATTTTCAACATGATAGCCATGTGCTTTTGCGACATATCGAGCAAATAGAGAAACCTTTCTTCCGACTTGGGGTGAGGTATGTTTAATGTATGTATCGTGGTGGTAAACCGTTTTCTTAAACGTGGTTGTTGGGTTCGAAGGGAACAATGAACAAAACGTTGTTTAATGGAAGAAAGCAATTTTCTGTCAACGATGAGAGTGGCAAATTGGCAGCAATGAGACAGGTGTTTTATCAAAAAGAGAATTTGAATAGCAAAGTAACTTCCAATGCGAAACATCTTGTTTCTAGTTTTCGTGATCATGCTTGTTTAAGTTTAATTCGCAAAACGGTATTAAAAACCTATCCTTTTCAACTTCAGATGCTGCGAGCTTTTTAACGTCCTTTGTTTAATAATATTACGCACCCAAAGGTCTGATAGAAAAAACAGCAAAGAGCTAGATTTAGATTAACACATTCAACCTGGCTGGTGGCCTCAAGATGACACTTGCTGTCATAAGGTTTTTTCGGTTGAAATGGAGGGATAATTTTCAATCAGAACCACATTTATGTGTCAAACTGCCATCCAAAAACAAAATAGAAGCTTGAATTAAAAGTTCAGGCATCAAATTAAGACTTTCTCTCCATGGTTGAACCCTCCAAGAAATACAGTAAAAACCCGCGTATAAGAACCTAGATTTTTCCAACTTAGCCTAAATAGGTTCTTAGAGAAATGGTATTTAGCGGGATTTTAGGCTACTTAGATTCTTAAATAGGTTCTTAATTTGATAGGGTTACTAGCGATCAGCACAGATAACTACAGGGCATATGTGATATGGAATATATTGCTGTATTAAATAATTATCTGGAATACAGTTTAGATGATAACCATACAGTAAATTTATCTTTCCAAAGTACTAGCATGCATGTCTTTTATGCTGCAGTGTCCATAAAATGCTGTGTTACATTTTGTGATGCCTTCATTTTTGTAAAATAAGAACCTATTGAAAATCTTAAGCTAAATGGGTTCTTATGAAAAGGGGGCTTAAAATGAGAATTTTAGCCTAACAGGTTCTTAAATTTTAGGTTCTTATACGCGGGTTTTTACTGTACCTCTCTTCCTGAACGTAAAAAACGGTCGTTCATTTCAAACAGGTGTTCAATTGACTAAAGAAAACATCAGCAGGGACTGGTCATAAATTAGAAGGTTGCTGGGTTTGCAATTAAGGACGGTGCATCCTAATACAGAGGTATTTTTGCAAAGGTTATGACTATGGGGAAAAGGCAGATCTTAGCAAGGGTTGTTGGAATCTATAAAGAAAAATCTTGGTAACCATACATTTTTCAGAGATAACTAAGCAACCATAATTCAAAAAAAGCTTTGAAATACAAAGAATGTATGGCCATTTCTTTCTTAACTTACTTAACTTAACTTAATGGGTTTTATATTGCGCAAACATCAATGTGGCATTTTCGAATGCGCATTACAATACATTTGAAATAAAAAAAAAAACTGGGTAACCAGTTACCAGTAACACACAATTATCGCTGAAAAATGCACGGTTACCCTCAATTTTCTTTTTGAATTCTGATAGTTCTTGTTAAGATCTTCTTTTCCCACACAGTCACAAACCACACAAAAATAACTTTATATTAGTAGGCAAATTTCTTAAGAAACTTGGATACCTCGAACGAGACCAGAGATGCACAGAACGTATGCGCAGTGACAAAAGGAGGCACCGTCCTTAAACGTTGAAAACGATGTGAACCTTCTGTAGCGATGGGAGTTAAATATCCTGACCTTCCCTTTGGGCTTGAACTAAGCCCCGAGGTCCAACCAATTACCCTTTTATATAACATTTTTGAAAGAAAAGGTGCCCCTTTCGTATACCTTCCATTGAAAAATGGCACCACTTTCACACACCTGCTTAAGAACACTGCATCCCTTTTCTTAACCCTTGGAATACAGTTACTGAACGATAGGGGAGAACAGTATTACCGGAAGAGACGTTAACCAAAAAACAATATTATATTATTTATTCAGTTCACGTTGTGGCGGGAGTCAAGATACTCCGGACATCAGGCACAAAAACAGCGAGTGCTTTTCTTTGTAACCTTCATAAAGCAATTCCAGTGTCTTCCTTGTAGTTATATGTACATACTTTTTAGACCCAAGCGACTGAAATTAACCGTGCATTAACCAAGACGGGTATTCAAGTTGTACTGAAGAACGGTGACGCCAAGATGAAGTAAATCAGAAAGAAGAAGGCTTGACGCGTTGGCCAAAGACCACTAAGCACGCCCATAAAGTGTAATACGACCCAACGAGTAAAAATTTTTAACCTCTGTAACTGGCCTGTATTATGAATTAATCTATAAAAGGGAAGTCTTCTCATCGTTTTCACGTAGCGTTTAAGAGCGCTTGTCTGTAAAACTCAAACATAACGCGGCAAGGGCGCAAAACTCGATTTCTTTCATATTTTAATGTTAGATACGTTAGGGTATAACTAAAATCAGTGGATACCTTTTTTTGGCAAAATATCCTTTTTAGATTTCAAAGAAAAATGCAAATAACGAAATTCCGTTAAAATCGCCATTTGAAGCAGTCAATTATTACATAAGTTTGAGGCCTTCGCGTGCAAAACACAAATCCCTCTGTCGTCTTTAAAACACTCCAATCTACTTTTGTAATCTCTCAAGAGCTTCGAAAATGATTTCGAGAAAAACTGCATTGTTCTTTTCTTTCTTTTTGTACATTGTTTCGAATAATTTAACTTTGAAAGTATACATTTCAGGAAAAGTACTTCGTGAATTAAATTATTTTTCACCCACGAGCTAAACCTTCAAATCGATTCAGCTTCTGGCTGCTGAATTAAGAAATGTTTAGATACAAAAATTTCTTTGGGCAAACGACTGAGAGCGACGCGAGAGCTTTTCAAAGTTCGAACACAAGTTATTTGACCCTTCCTGGCAACATTCCATTCGCGAGTCACACATATTTTAATATGTTTCGACCCATATCAGATCGAAAACGTCAAACAGAAAAACAGTTCGAAATGCTCTAACCTCATTTGCTGTAGAGGACAGGTCCAGAGACTCACCAAAAGTGAAGTACTTACTCTTTTTTTTTTTAGGGAATGTAGAATCTCACAATCGAAGGACACATTCAAGGCAGCTGTTTGTATTGGCCGCCAACCTAATAGTGATGTCTGGGTGTTTGATCCACATCTGCAACTCACTGCAGAGGGAAAACTTACTAATCCTGAGGCTTCCTCTATCTTGTGGGTGCAAGAGGTGTTTGACAATGAGGGAGGCGAAAAGCTGCGGAAGGACTGGACCTCTGCCATCTATGAGATTGCCCTTGTACGGTTACTCCCTGAGGGATATAATCAGGGCATTGGTAAACACTGTGCACGATAACACAATGGCAGCGATCTTTACTATAGGTATGGTAGGATTGAATTTTGTCTTTATTCCAGATTATCCCGTCTCCCTCAAAATTATCAAACACTAACCATAATACAGAAATACTTTTCTTCATTTTTCCACGGTTTCAAAAGTAGATAACAACCCTGAATATTTGAATCCAAAAGAATAGTGATCACAGACAAATTAAAATTCATATTTAATTCACTTTACAAGGACTTTGAATGTTAACTAACTCCTTGACTTAAGGTTACTCCGGACCTTCGCGGGTGTCCTCGGGGAAAAAATTCGTATGCGCGCCATCTTAAAGCAAAACATGGCAAACTATGTATCGTTGGAAAGCATAATAAACGTAGATTTCGGGAAAAAGATATAAATTGCCGGTTTCTTCAATTTTACAAAAGGAAATCGCAAACAACCACGAAAATGACCAAGTGTCATTCAATTGAATTAATAGGGTATCAAACCCAAGCGCATTGACAAAATAACTGCACAGTGTTAATCACAAAGCATCAATCATCAAAAGTGTGTCAGCATTTTTTCGATATTCTGACTGGTTATTTTTCATTAATCTGTCAAGTTCGAGCAGCAAAGAATACGCGATGGGCATTGCATTGAAGATCGTCACGGGTGAAATATTACAAAATTTCAAAATCCCCGACACACTTTTGTTTCACATCTTCAAAGGAATGCTCCGGCCAAATTTCACAGAAATCAGCCGAATTTTGGTACCCTATTATTTCATTTGTTTGATTGAATGAATGACGCATGGTCATTTTTCCAATTTTCCTTTGCGGAACTAAAAAAAACTGGCGATTCATATTTTTTCCGAAATTTACATTTATCAAGCTTTCCAACGATATATAGTTTGCCACGCTTTCCTTTAAAATGTTACGCTTACGAATTTTTTTCCCGGAGGACAAGGGAAAACACCCACGAATGTCTTCAAGGTCACATCACTGGCAAGTAACCTATAAAATTTGGGATTAATATAAGCTGTTTTCATGGTGACACTAAAATCAAGACAATTTCATCTTCTTAGCTGGAATGATAATTGGTCTCCACTATGAAGCCATTGTGGAAATTCTTGGCTGCTGTACCATTTCAGTCGTCTGTGGTGTGAACAGTCTTGGTAAAACCAAGTCGGCTAAAGCAGCCCTGAGCCTCATTGGGAAGGAAAGATTCATTCCCCGACTATGTAGCAGGACAACACTGCCACCTGTCCTGAATGACATTAAAAGGCCTAAGCTATTCGAGGACATTGCTGTGGCCGTCTATAATAAAGGCAAGGATAGCACATGCTTTCTTGAGAGCATGGCCTGTACTTGCCCTGTTGTCACTGTCAACTGGTAGACCCTTCATGACCCAAGGTATGTTTGTTCCATTTATTAACAGGGTAAATAGCCAAATGAACGTTACAAATATGTATAATTAATGAGGCTCATGGTCGTTTCTTGTAGACGCATTGCAGGCTGCTCGTTCCTCTTTCTCAGATGAGCTGATTCGGACTTTTCCTCGAAATCAGTCAACACGAGGGGTGAGCAGGACAAATCCTAACACACATATAACGGTCGTCTGCCTGCCACCCGGTTCTCACTCTGTACCATTACAGACACGACTGACATCAAAATTTCGTTATCCCCAGTTCAAACCTCGAACTTCTCATGTGCCGAATCTAATTTCTGCAATTAAGTACAGGAGGAGATCGACGTTTGAATCGATTAAGTTCGAGACACGCAATTTGGGTCGACCCAAGAATTACGTTCGACATGGCTACATGGGAAGTTCGACTATGGAGAGACTCCGATTCCAACGTCGATCCGTTCATGTACCAAACCTAATGCACAAATTATTATAATTCCTTTATGCTTCCCACAATCCACTTCTGTGGAAGAAAGCATGTGCACAAAATGCATATTATTGAAAACAAGATGGCGGAGTGGAGGCAACTCTTTGCGAACTCTGCTGATGAAGACATGTGCTATTCTTGATTTTCCACAACGAAATATTCTTGCATAAAATGTATGAACTTTATTTGTAACCGTTGCTCCGTTCCGGAAATGAACGAAGAAACCCCAGGCTGGAAAGTCAGTGGGATATTGTATTGCCTGTGACAAGGAAGGAAACAACGAAGTCAAAAGAAACAGCGAACGAGAGGCAATCACAAACGATAAAGAAGCACAAACAAACGATAACACTGTGAAAACTGTGGAACAGTTTGTACGCAACATTCGCTCTAATGTTAATAAGGTTATTTTTGTGTAAAATTGAAACGTTTCACATTTGTGACCTTAGGCTGATCAATGTGGCGCCAAAGAAAGCTTACTACTTAACCTTAGTATTTGTAAAGGAGTGGCAAATTATTTTGGAAAGAATCATTGTTACTTTTTTTCCACTGGGAAACGTACAAACATTTGAAGAGATACATGTAGCTGTCATTGAAAGCGCACAGTGTATTCTGACTTTGTTTGTATATATAAGAGTGTACAAACACTGTGACTGTATTTTAGATTGGATAATAAATCAAGTTTTGTGTGTGCACAACTGGCAAACATATACAGCCACACTACAAATACACAACAAAACATTTAATAAGGTATATTTATTGGTCACACAGAACTGCGCATCAGCAATCAAGGAGCTGTCTTTTGAGAGTTATGGTGAAGTGAATGAGGATGAGGAAGATGATGAGGAGGACTCTTCTTCTCGGCAAGCTGAAGAAACAGCAAAGAAAAGTGTTAGCATGAAGGGAAAGAAAGCTGGCAGAAAAGCAAAATGGGCCCAGCCTATGTTAGATGATATAGTAGATAATATATATAGATTTAGCCAGGCCTAACAGCGGAGCTCCACATCTATTTTTCATGCTTGTTGGCCCGTAAAATACATTAAACTTTAGTTGAACAGTTATTCGCCAAGAGGTGAAAAACAGCAAGGGAAAACATGCGGACCACTAAGCAAACTGTGACTTGGCTTATTTTTCTTCAAAGAGAAGACTTCAGCACGACTTTCACCTACAGCTCTTCTTGTAGCATTCTTTCGAAAGCTAGATAATTAAGTTCAAGAAGAGTACTTGTAAAACTACAATTGCTTAAAAAACCCACTTAAGTTGCTCACGGTAGCGACTCGACAGACTTTTTCCTGCAAATACACATTTCTCACTGATTCCAATGCATCCCTCTGGCTGTTTAATTCTGTTAACCATGAAACATTTCTCGAAATCTATTTTGCTAAAATAATTAATATTTTCCCGGCATCAAACCGTTCACTGACAAAAAAATTACCCCAAAAATGTTTTCGGAAACTTTCAAGCACACGTATAATTATAAAGAGGAAAATGACACAAGTTTTTCACCTGCGAAATATTAATTGGGCGCTTTCAAGAACTCCCTGAACTAATTTTGGGAAGCTTTTAGGGTCTCATTTTAGACAAAATAGACTTAAACCGAGAAATGCTTTGCTTAGAGTTACTTAAATAAAGATTTCGTTTCGATCTCTAACTAAAGACACTGAAATGGCTTACCGGTTAAAAACAAAACAAACACGAAAACATGCCACACTGAACTCACTCACTGAAACGGCGATTCTAAGTTTAGTCGCTAAATTGGGACAGAAATGTCATTCACTTCAAATGAAGAAACCAAAAATATATATAAATATAAGGAAGATAAAATATTCCACAACTGAACAAAAACATGTGGAGCTTTGCACTAAGACTATAAACTTAATTAAAAAATATTGACGAATTAGTCAAAACAACCCAATATGCGGTGCCGAAGAAAAACAACCTAGATTGAAAAAACAACACCGACTCAATCTAGAATAGTCACGATTTCTACTTTTCGACTAAAATACACTACTGACTAGAATTGCTCAAAGAAAAATATTGAAAATTACGCACTAAAGTTCAAAAGAAAATTGCGCATATATAGTTATATAGGATATCAGATTGCTCACTAATGACAATTCCTTCAATGAATAAACACAGAAAAAGGGACAAGAAACCTTCAAAAACATGAAATGTCATTCACATACGAAGCACTTGTTTGCCTAGGAAAGCAAACTACATTCAATTGTCCCCTCGAGTGAAGTTACTCGTAAGCCGACAAAACGGGAACTACAACGTAATTTCACAGATATTTTAAACAAGTTTTTAAAACATTTCAAGAAATTACCGTAATTTACTAAACATGTAAAGTCGCTCAATCAAAAAATTCTTACAATGTAAATCCACAATCAAATCTGTAATTTACTTTACTATTGAACTGAAAGAAGGACTTGAAAATCTAAACGAAAGTCGCCGGGTTCTTTCCAGACCTCCGTAGCTTTGATAAAAAAACACGTATGTCCTCGAACAAGGATTTCTTGCCTTCAAGCTCTCCAAGATCTTCTATATGCGCCGTCGAGATTGAAGCAATCCTTTTCCTTTTCATGATGAACTGTTACAAGTCTTCATTCCAAGAATGTATTACAATTATCGTATTGAAAATCGAGCGTCAAGGAACCAGCCGCCATATTGTTTACTTCAGCTACAAGAAAAAAGAGAACATTCCGCCTCCCCCGGTCGGGTTGTCTTAGGACTCCCCTCACCCTCCCCCAGAGTCTGTACGGGCGTACGCTGACGTCAGAACCAAAATTTTTCGGCTCAACGGGTTTATACCAAATTTGCTTACCCATGGTGCTCCGAGAGCTCCGCTATCATAATAAGTTGTGATTACTGTAAGAAAACAACTGATAGATTTACCAATGTGAAAACCCAGAAGAAGCGGCAGTTTTATGAAACCATACTTGATGAACTAAAAAAGAGATGTAAAGTAAGGCATCAAGATATTTCATTCACCGTATCACAGCTTAGATCAAAATTTAAAACTTTACCAGATGCTATTAACAACTCCCTTACCCTCATCCACAGCATGGATCAGCTAGTAATTATGACTTCCCAAGTAACATAAACCAGGGTCCTGCTATGCCATCCCCACAGTTTTGTCCTCAAAGTGATTATGCCATGTGGGAAAGACACCAAAGGTCGTTTCGACCAATACCCTCAAGGGCACCTTCCCCTTCTTTTACTACAGATTCAGGTCGCTCAAGAAATTCTCCACAGAGTGTGAATCAATCCTTGTAACATTGCATTTGAAATAAGTAGTTTCTGAACAGCAATATTGTTATGGCTGTAGGTAATAGTAATCTCTCGGGAAACTTTTCTCGGTTTCAAAAGTATCTGTTGTGTTGTATTTAATTCTGACTTAAGTACGAATTTTCATTTCTAGAAAGGTTCTGTTGGAACTGTTCATTGTTTATAGGGAAGGCTTTAAAGAGGGGTTGCTAGTGGAATTCTACTGATCTAAAATAGTTGGCTTTATTCGGACCCCACCCTTTCTGTGGAATTGTGCAATGAAAATAACAACAACATCTGTGTCCACGGTACGAACTACAGCCCCGTAGCAGGGGGAGGGGCAGGGGGGCTCAAGCCCCCCCCCCCAGAATTTTTGGAACTTAAAAAACATTGCAATTTGCAATATATAAATAAAAATTTAATGTGCAAGAATCAGTCTTGAACGCTGATGCTAAAAGTGCCTTTTACAGTTTTACACCCTTGGACAGGGTCTGACTTCTGTTGAGTCACTAGCCACCGGGCAAGTGGGCTTCAAAAATCTACTAGCCCACCGCACATTTCAGTCGCCCAGGTTCCTTACCAATGTTTTTCTTCACCCATATCACCTTGACCCTGGCAGTATAACTCAAGATTGTGGCATTCTCGCTAAAAACGGTCCACTCGATTTCGCGACCAACAATTGTTTTCCTTTATTTTTTGTTTGTGAATAGGGTTTGGTACACATGTATCAAAACCACTTTATTTATTTTCCAATTCTATATTTTTGCTTTGCTACAAGGCAAAAACAAATTTTGCCCGCAATGGGGTTTTCGGCGGTGATTGAAAGGCAGAAATTTATGGATTTTGAGAGGCGCGCTACGGCCAACTAAATGCAGCTTACGAAATTCTGCTTTGACCTAGTATCTAAGATACACCGACCAAGTTGACAGACAAAATGTGGGAAAAGTTGGTAATTTTTTGAACGAGTCAGGTAAAGTCAAAGACAACCTACCCTAAGGCCTATAATGAGATCCCAAAAATGGGCCAAGTACAACAAACAATTTCGTATCGTTTGCGGCCTAAATTGGGTTAAAAACAATATCACAGCAAAGTTCTCACTTTATTTAATCAATTTGTAGGCTCAAACGTGCGGGTATCTCCCTGGATCACAAGCGAAAACAGATTAGAACTCTGCCATTCACAGCGTGTTAACGTAAATATCGCTCGTGTCAAAGGTCACTAACATCACCCTAGAACTTGGCAAAAATACTTTATTCGGGGATCCTAACCCGTTGCTGTCCACTAAAATAAATGTCTATAGCTTCCTTTAATGCTCGTACATCCAATTTTGATCCAGGACAGGATGAAAGTTGCGTTAAGTTGATAAATATTCATGGCGGGTGACGCTCAACAAAGTAAACAACGTCGGGTATCGTAGTTGATCCAGATTTTTGCTCTGGTGAGGAATACAAAACATTTTCAAGATCCCTAGCAGAAGAAAAGAAGTTATGTAATTGAACTATAACGAAGAATTTAAACTGTTCAACACCTCCTGCAACTTGGACGCGGTCGAGGCAGAAAAAAATATAATTTGAAAAATTGCAACGAAAATCGTGCTAGTTGTCCAGACTCACCTGGGAACTGGCCCGCCAGAAGGTGAAATGAAATTATTTTCGACTAAGTCGCCTGAGTTTCCATTTTAGCCTTGGGTCTAGTCATTCGGTAATTGACTGTAGGAATCTTCTCTTCAGTATAAAGGAAATTGTGAAATTCGCAGTAGTTGGAATCACTCATCTCAGAAGACTTGGGACGACCCCGACATTTGCTTACGTCACAATTTGTCACACAATCTTATCGATGTCGTGCGACTAACTCAGTAGCAGGTGAAAAGAGAAATTTAAAAAAAATCCTTTGCAATTTAGGCCCTGTGCACTTTATGGAAAGTGGTAAACAGGTTTCATCTAGCAAGTGAAAGAAAAAAGTGCGAGCGTGACGGGGCACATTGGCGTTCACCCAAAACATATACAGGATATTACACGGCGGCACGAAGATAGGAATTTTATTTTCGAGTGGTAAAATATTGTTTTTTAGCACGAGAAAATAAAATTCATATATTCAAGCCACCATGTCATTTTCTTTTTATTATATAGAGAAGAGTATTTTTGCTCAAGAGTAAGAGAAGAAGAGAGTGTCATCGATATCCTCACTAGTGAAGATATGGAAAATACGCCACTCGAGTCCCAGATGTAGTTTTGTGTGAACTTTATGAGTGGTCTACTTTCCTCTAAAACACTCTTGTCTATATCATTAACAATAGGAAATCTCAAATATAGTAGGAAACGTGAGTTGTTCTCAAACTGAGCAGTTGAGAGAGTAAACGTTTCTATACTTACGACTAGTTACGTAAAATAAATCAATCATTAAATAAATATTCATTCCAACACCGAGGAATCACCGGACTGGAGAGCACGACCAAACTACGATATCGTCATCGCCACTTCAAATATTGGGCGGGATGGGGGTTGTTGAACATTCGTCTACCATGTTTCTTGGCTTATTTAATAAAGAGGCCTTCACTTCTCTGGTTTTATTGGGAATTTCAAAATGCGAACACATGGCCTTAAGCAGGGTGACGTGGAATTTAGATAACGCGCTGAGCCTGACTTGCTCACACACGTCATAACCATCAAAAGTTATTAAATGACTGAGTCCCACCTGGCGGCTTACAACCTCATCTATAGTATTCTGCCTTTCCTTCTCATCTAGGTAATTTAATCCATCTTCCATGAAGCTTTCATCATCTTTATCAAATTAATGTAATATCCATAATCATCGGCTTGATGTCAATCTTGAAAAAAAAACGTCAGTTACATCTGAGCATTTGTCAGCCATTCACTTCTCTCACATCTTCTCTCTCCAACTGTTTCTCTGGCCTTTCTCATGTCTTCTGACACCTGTACTGAATCAGCTATTCGTAGTCTTTCCTCGCTAATATCAAATCGCGTTGTAGGGTGCTCTTTTACCCTCTCCGAAATCCTCTATCCTTTCCTCTTGGTCTCTGAAGTGCCCAGCTCATGTCACACAGTTCGATTGTTACTTCATAAACACTTTCCAATTGGGGGGGGGAGCACTTCCTATAGTGGAGTATACGGGGAGGCTCTGCCCGAAAACGGTGATTTTTTGAGCCTGCCATGCAGCATAGTGAAAGGTTGGAAAAATAGTTAACTTAGTATATTGAGTATATTAAGGGTCAGCAAAGTGCGCTGCTAAGTAAAAGAGACAGCAGCTAAAGTTAAGTATATAAAAAGGTGCCAAATTCTGGCAAAAATGACGCGGAACACACGAAAGTTGAGGGCCTTTAGTAACCGACTCAGGGCGACTGAAAGCCCAGATACAAACGTAGCGACAATAAGATATTCTACTTTTTTGGCTTATCGTTGAGATATAAAACATGTGTATAAAAAAGGGCTACATTCTTACTCTAGGTTATGAAAAGGGTGCAATTTGGGGAAAAACTGGTATATTAAATGGTAAGGGTTTGAGCCTAGGGGCGGAGCCTCCCTCTTCTGATAGCTTGGATTCTAGTGCCAGTGATGAAAACGTGGATACCAGTCACGTCTTTCATACAAACCTTCTGACGGTTCCTGTCTTGTCATGCTGCCCAAAGTGGATGTGGACTTGAGGTCCCTCTGATGTAGAGAACTCACAAAAGCATCCTGGCTCCTAGCATTCAAACAAAGCGTCTTGATTGGAACCTTCAGGGTCTTTGTAACTCGGTTTCATTGCTCTGGCCAATGTGGTGAAGAACTAATGCTCGTCAACTTTCTTTGACAACGTAAAAAAATGTCACTGTGTTTATTAGAAAACGCAGTCTGGTCATGCGAGTCACGGACTGATAAAGATATCAAGAAAGCAACTGTCTTTTCATATATTGTCATTATTTTCTGGATTGAATAAACGTTCAGCCACACCTATGCAGTTGTTGGCTTGCAGTCGTTGATTTTTGTTATATGCTCTCTTTCAACACCCCCACCTCGTCCAATATTTGAAGTGGCACTGAGGATATCTTAGTTTGATAGTGCTCCCCAGTCCAGTGATTACTAGGTGTTGGAATGAATATTTATTTAACGATTGATTTCTTTTACGTAACTAGACGTAAGTATAGAAACGTTTTCTCTCTCAACTGCTCAGTTTGAGAACAACTCACGTTTGATATTTCCTATTCATTATTCCGACTTTTTACCGTGCATTGTGACGTATTTCTCTTTATGATATAATCAAGGGTGTTTTATTGGAAAATAGACCAATCGTAAAGTTCACACAAGACTACATCTGGGACTCGAGTGGCATATCCTCCATATCCTCACTAGTGAGGATATCGATGACGTTATTTTCTGCTCTTACACTCTCTTATTGACTTACTCTTGTGCAAAAATAGTCTTCTTTGTATAATAAAAAGAAAATTACATGGTGGCTTGAATATATGAATTTTATTTTCTCGTGGTAAAAAACAATATTTTACCACTCGAAAATAGAATCCCTATCTTCGCGCCGCCGTGTAATATCCTCTGTATGTTTTGGGTGAACGCCAATGCGCCCCGTCACGCCCGCACTTTTTTCTCAGTCACTTGCTAGATGAAACCTGTTCAACAATTTCCATAAATTATCATAATGTGCACAGAGCCTAAATCGCAAAGGATTTTGTTTAAATTTCTCTTTTCGCCTGCTACTGAGTTAGTCGCATGACATTGATAAGATTGCATGACAAATTGTGACGTAAGCAAACGTCGGGGTCGTCCCAAGTCTTCTGAGATGAGTACCCTGGTAATTCCAACTACTGCGAACTTCACCATTTCTCTTTATACTGAAAAGAAGATTCCTACAGTCCATTACCGAACGACTAAATCCAAGGCTAAAACGGAAACTCAGGCGACTAAGTGGAAAATAATTTCATTTCACCTTCTGGTGGGCCAGTTCCCAGGTGAGTCTGGACAACTAGCACGATTTTCGTTGCAGCTTTTCAAATTATATTTTTCTGCCTTGACCGCGTCCAAATTGCAGGAGGTGTTGAACAGTCTAAATTCATTGTTAGAGTTCAACTACATAACTTCTTTTCTTCTTCTAGGGATCTTGAAAATGTTTTGTATTCCTTACCGGAGCAGAAATCTGGATCGACTACGATACCCAACGTTGTTTACTTTGTTGAGCGTCACCCGCCATGAATATTTATCAACTTAACGCAACTTTCATCCTGTTCTGGATCAAAATTGGATGTACGAGCATTAAAGGAAGCTATAGACATTTATTTTAGTGGATAGCAACGGGTTAGGATCCCCGAATAAAGTATTTTTGCCAAGTTCTAGGGTGATGTAAGTGACCTTTGACACGAGCGATATTTACGTTAACACGCTGTGAATGGCAGAGTTCTAACCTGTTTTCGCTTGTGATCCGGGGAGATACCCACACGTTTGAGCTTACAAATTGATTAAATTAGGTAAGTACTTTGCTGTGATGTTGTTTTTTAACCCAATTTAGGCCGCAAACGATACGAAATTGTTTCTTGTATTTGGTCCATTTTTGGGATCTTATTATAGGCTTCAGAGTAGGTTATCTTTAACTTCACCTGACGTGCTCAAAAATTTATCGACTTTTTCCACGTTTTGTCTGTGAACTTGGTCGGTGTATCTTAGATACTTGGTCAAAGCAAAATTTCGTAAGCTGCATTTAATTGGCTGTAACCCGCTTTCCAAAATCCATAAATTTCAGCCTTTTGATCACCGCCGGAAACCCCAGTTGCAAAGCGAAAATAAATAACTGGAAAATAGATAAAGTGGTTTTGATGCATGTATACCAAACCCTTTTCACAAACAAAAAATAAAGGAGAACTATTTTTGGTCGTGAAATCGAGTGGACCGCTTTTAGCGAGAATGCCACTTAAAACTCTTACCTTCTCAAAAACGCGTCAAAATTCTTCTTCCAGCCAATTCACATCATATCCGAGGGCTTTTCACACCATCCAAGTACTTAAGAGCCAGTGTCTGTAAATATCGAAAACCCGGCGCCAGTTGTGAAATTTTCAATTTCTTCATATTTTGCCTAAATAAACCCTTTACTGAGTTATTTTCGAAAATGCAATTAAAAGTTCCTAAAGCGCTTTATTTTTTTAAAAATCGAGGAAAGTCTGAAAATCGCCATTTTGGCTTCCGCCACCATCAAAAAAAGGGTAAAATGGTGCATTTTCGTTTCGCTCGTACAGCTAAACGCGGTAATGTTTACCGATGTACTTTTAGCAAATCACAACACCACTCCTGCTCTTTCCAAAACTGTAGTTTATTTGGGAAAAGCTGTTAAATTTTGTATCTTTCTAGCTGTTTTATCTACCCCGCTCTAAGCGCTTCAGCGGATAAGCAAATTTTAGCTAATTTCTAAACCATAGAAAGCCCACTGGTACATTGAATTTCAAGCCGAAACTACGATGGTCGTTAAGCTTATACTTCATATTATGCTGTGTGAAAAAGTCTTCCGCGGCCCGACAAAAGTGTCCCGTTGAGAGACGGAAACGATGAGTCAATTTTGGCAACGCGACCAATTTGTACTACAAACAAACGTCACTATAAATAAACCCAACATCAATCAAACATCAGCTCAGAAAACCTTCTACAGTTCAATATCAGACATCAGACACATTGTAACTTATAATACTTTTTATTTTGATGAAAAAACGTCCTACCTTTGGGTATTCGTCGTAAAATAGATGCTAAAAGAAGAAGCTTTCATTCTAGCTTTCGTTATCCGACACCGAATAAATTACATCTCAACCACAGGTCGAAAAGTCAATGCAATCATCTGTTCATCACACAAGGGTCGTATTTGAGTATTTCCCTCCTTGTACTGCAAAATAACATGTTTTATAGCAAGGAAATTAACTTATTATCTTGAAAAGTTAACATTTCTGGTACTTAAAGAGTTCTTAAAAACAAACATCTGTTTCCACTCCCTTACATTTGCGTGACAAGAATTCGCTTGCTGCTAAAGCGGCAAACTGTATCGAAAAGATAAAATGCAGTTTTAAATAGATTAAAACTGCTCATCGTAGGGAATTTATTGCAGAATTTGCGTTGACTAGTTACTGGCAGCGAGGAGGACTTAAAGTCCTAAAAATAAAGCAGTGACAGACTAGTGAAAGCCAGTCATTTGAAATTAATTTCCAGGCAGTCTGTCCAACTGAAATACTCTTGTTCTGAGAAAACACAACAAAGTCTAACATGGTTAAACTTACCAAGGTGGTTGAAGGATGATCAACTTGACTGTTAGTATTCTGGTAAAATAATAGGAATGTTTCTCGCCTAGCTAGTACTAAAAGTTTTAAGACGGCCATGTCAAAGAGCCTGTCGTGACGAAATTTGTTTTAGCGTGATTGGGGGGGATTGGGGCGAACGCCGGGGAGTGGGTGGGGGTAAGGGGAAGGCAGGGCTTTCGGAGAGAAAAGTATGCAGGTGTTACACACTAAAGGCTACATTACTGAAATGATATGAATAAAGAAAGTTACAAGGCACATTGATATTTTTGTCTGCATTCCCGTTGTTATTTTTATAATAACGTTAATCGACAATGATCCCTTAACCAGTGATATAAACAAAATTTATATTTTAAAAAATCTATTTGTATACATATACTCTGCCAGACTAATTGTTTTACTGTAACCTGAATCGAAAGTGAGAAATAATTTGTATAAAATCATTTCTCTTTCGTAAAACCCTTCCTGTTGCGGTAATATTTGTTTTTCGGCCCACGGCATGAGCTTTAGAAATCAATCTTGCAGTGTTATTGTGTGGTCTTGTTAAATTTACTCCACAGATCAACTACAACAATCTACTAATTCTTGAAGAAGAGAAATGTAGGGTACATTCCTCCGTACTGGCGGGGTTGGTGCTTGAAGTTCCAAGGCAACTCCACCTTTAACTTTTCTATTTCCTCAAGAGAAAATAAGGAAACAGAGAGGGACACTGAGGGCGTTGGTTGGGATATGTCAATTCCACAAAAGTTATTTATAGACTGGCTTTTCAACGGGTCTGTTTCCCGAAACATCCGCATAAATACCATTTCCCTTGTTTTTCGAAGTCGTTTTCATCGACAAAACATAACACCACTTGGTCCGCCATTACAAACAATATTTTGAATGGAGCTTCAAACGCCAGATCGAGGGTGCCTTTATGCGGACGTCCGGAAAACAGACTTCCGTTCCAAATGGCCATCTAAAAATAGCTTTACCGAACTTGACAAATCCCAAAGCCTAGAATGACAGTGTCCCTCTCTGCTCCCCTATTTTCTCTTGATTTCCTGCTTTAAACTAAGGCACACAGATCGTACTGATCTACAACAATAGGGTGGGTGATATGAGGGGAAGAAAGCACGGTGTCTCTGGCTGTAGAGAAGTTCACTTGCTCTTCTACGGCAAGCACATCTTGCTCCGTCACCTGCACCTTTTGCTGACACGCTTTCGCTGCCAAACGAGAGAAGAAGGATGAAATTTGCTAGGCAAACAACCTCTCACCATTTGGGCCCTAGAGCTCGACGCATGCCTTTGGCGACAACATCGGGGTCTAGTTTCTTCCCGGTGCCTTGACCGATGTCAAACTTCGCTTTAAGGTAAGACGTAGGTAAAACGTTGCCTGACTTTGAATTTATTATTCCTTGGAATAATCAATTGCACAATTTCGAGTTTGGCGATGGGGAACTAAATGTGGTATGGCGAGCGTATGGCATTGTTTCAGGAAAGCGTTTTGTGGTGGACAAAAATTACAGGTCAGTCGCTTTACGTTTGTTATTTTATGATTTTAGAAAAGTAGTATGTTGGTATTAAAGGGCTCTATAACTTGAGATGAAATTTCATACAGAAACGTTTTTATAAATTCAAAGTCAAGCAACGTTTTATCCTGGGGTGTACAAGGGAAGGGGCCCTGGATGGCACTCCAATGACATTTCAATTATTATTGTTATTTAAATTACTTATTCTTTACCATTGGTACAGTAATTTAACCCAAAGTTGTTATTTTATCTCAGATGTAAACTAAAGTTGGTTCTCCGCTCCGTTTTCAAACGGTCATTTTAAAACGATATCCACGGTCAGGCAGCCTAGGCAATCCAGCACAGAAACAATCGATGTTCCTCAAGTTCGTAGGGCTTCTGCTTTGCCCAGTACTGGAGATTTCTTCTCGTGTCCACAAGAGGGCTGTGTACGTGTGTTTCAACGACTCTACTATTGAACGGTACCTTTCCCTGGAAGCCTGCGAGCTGTCCCCTGAAAAGTATTGCATCTTAGACCTTGCAAAACAGGAGTACGCCTCTCACCTTCAGGAAGGTACAGGCCTTGTGCCTTCGTTACAAGTCCCAGCCTCGTATGTGTCAGCCGACAACGACGAAGGCTACAAGGACGACTGGGCCTGGGCCTGAGGGTGAAAGATTTAGGGAGGCGCAGAAGTCTTAACTGGCACCGGGAAGAAAGTAGACCCCGATGCTGCGCCAAAGAAATGCGTCGAGCTCGCGGTCCAAATGGTGAGAAGCTGTTTGCCGTAACGGAAATTCTATCCGCCCGGCAAATTTCATCCTTCTTCTCTCGTTTGGCAGCAAAAGGTTGTCAGCAAGAAGTGCAGGTGACGGAGCAAGATGTGCTCGCGGTAGAAGAGCAAGTTAACTTCTCTACACCCAGAGACACCTTCCCTCATATCATCCACCCTATTGCTGTCGATCAGTACGATCTGTGTGCCTTAGTTAAAAGCAAGGAAATATAAAAGCTAAGGTGGGGTTGCCTTGGAACTTCAAGCACCAACCCCGCCAGTACGGAGGAATGTACCCTACATTTCTCTTCTTCAAGAATTAGTACATTGTTGTAGTTGCTCTGTGGAGTAAATTTAGAAGAGCAAGTTAACTTCTCTACACCCAGAGACACCTTCCCTCATATCATCCACCCTATTGCTGTCGATCAGTACGATCTGTGTGCCTTAGTTAAAAGCAAGGAAATATAAAAGCTAAGGTGGGGTTGCCTTGGAACTTCAAGCACCAACCCCGCCAGTACGGAGGAATGTACCCTACATTTCTCTTCTTCAAGAATTAGTAGATTGTTGTAGTTGCTCTGTGGAGTAAATTTAACAAGACCACACAATAACACTGCAAGATTGATTTCTAAAGCTCTTGCCGTGGGCCAAAAAACAAATATTACCGCAACAGGAAGGGTTTTACGAAAGAGAAATGATTTTATACAAATTATTTCTTACTTTCGATTCAGGTTACAGTAAAACAATTAGTCTGGCAGAGTATATGTATACAAATAGATTTTTTAAAATATAAATTTTGTTTATATCACTGGTTAAGGGATCATTGTCGATTAACGTTATTATAAAAATAACAACGGGAATACAGACAAAAATATCAATGCGCCTTGTAACTTTCTTTATTCATATCATTTCAGTAATGTAGCCTTTTAGTGTGTAACACCTGCATATTTTTCTCTCCGAAAGCCCTACCTTCCCCTTACCCCCACCCACTCCCCGGCGTTCGCCCCAATCCCCAATCACGCTAAAACAAATTTTGTCACGACAGGCTCTTTGACATGGCCGTCTTAAAACTTTTAGTACTAGCTAGGCGAGAAACACATTCCTATTATTTTGCCAGAATACTAACAGTCAAGTCGATCATCCTTCAACCACCTTGGTAAGTTTAACCATGTTAGACTTTGTTGTGTTTTCTCAGAACAAGAGTATTTCAGTTGGACAGACTGCCTGGAAATTTAATTTCAAATGACTGGCTTTCACTAGTCTGTCACTGTTTTATTTTTAGGACTTTAAGTCCTCCTCGCTGCCAGTAACTAGTCAACGCAAATTCTGCAATAAATTCCCTACGACGAGCAGTTTTAATCTATTTAAAACTGCATTTTATCTTTTCGATACAGTTTGCCGCTTTAGCAGCAAGCGAATTCTTGTCACGCAAATGTAAGGGAGTGAAACAGATGTTTGTTTTTAAGAACGCTTAAAGTACCAGAAATGTTAACTTTTCAAGATAATAAGTTAATTTCCTTGCTATAAAACATGTTATATTACAGTACAAGGAGGGAAATACTCAAATACGACCCTTGTGTGACGAACAGATGATTGCATTGACTTTTCGACCTGTGGTTGAGATGTAATTTATTCGGTGTCGGATAACGAAAGCTAGAATGAAAGCTTCTTCTTTTAGCATCTATTTTACGACGAATACCCAAAGGTAGGACGTTTTTTCATCAAAATAAAAAGTATTATAAGTTACAATGTGTCTGATGTCTGATATTGAACTGTAGAAGGTTTTCTGAGCTGATGTTTGATTGATGTTGGGTTTATTTATAGTGACGTTTGTTTGTAGTACAAATTGGTCGCGTTGCCAAAATTGACTCATCGTTTCCGTCTCTCAACGGGACACTTTTGTCGGGCCGCAGAAGACATTTTCACACAGCATAATACGAAGTATAAGCTTAACGACCATCGTAGTTTCGGCTTGAAATTCAATGTACCAGTGGGCTTTCTATGGTTTAGAAATTAGCTAAAATTTGCTTATCCGCTGAAGCGCTTAGAGCGGGGTAGATAAAACAGCTAGAAAGATATAAAATTTAACAGCTTTTCCCAAATAAACTACAGTTTTGGAAAGAGCATGAATGGTGTTATGGTTTGCTAAAAGTACATCGGTAAACCTTACCGCGTTTAGCTGTACGAGCGAAACGAAAATGCACCATTTTACCCTTTTTTTGATGGCGGCGGGAAGCCAACATGGCGATTTTCAGACTTTCCTCGATTTTGAAAAAACTAAAGCGCTTTAGGAACTTTTAATTGCATTTTCGAAAATAACTCAGTAAAGGGTTTATTTAGGCAAAATATGAAGAAATTGAAAATTTCACAACTGGCGCCGGGTTTTCGATATTTACAGAAACTGGCTCTTAAAGGGCAATAGTTTTGTTGTTGCTGGTGATACTTACAGCTGAGATAGTGCATTTGACTTTTCTGTGAACCCCTGAACCGCATGTTGTATAGAAATACCGCTGACCGTTCTTTACCTTTTTCCATATTAAAACGAATAAAATGAAGACAATTTTCATCGTATTAACCTACAGAGGTTTTTTCGCGAGATGATTTTAGTAAACATGACTGTTGTCGTCAAAACACCACACAACAAATAGAATAACCAATGTTTAGCCGAAATACCTAGCATAATAGACTTTCTGATGGGCACAGGACTGCTTTATTTTGCTTCAACAGGCATTAAATTTCCAGATTTGTACACTTTTTATTACCTTATTTTTTAAATACCTTTACTTTGTGTGAGATGCTTCAAAACCACGTTAAAATTTAACGAAGGGATTTTCTTCATAACTTGTGGATCGTCATAAGGGGAAAATCGCTCTCAAGGACAAAGACTCCCCTCCCCCTCCCCCCCGGCGACGAAATTCGCGGCACCCCTCTCAAATGATTAGTAATATGATAAACTAAATTTCTGCCAAGTTTGGTGCTTTTACGCGATTTGTCACGATTTCTGCAAATTTGGACCCTAACGGACTGGACTATTGTAATGGGATAGATGCACGTTTTGTTGGCCCAGCGGTACAAGGAGGTGTAATCGATGTAGTGGATCTTTTGGTTGGGTGTCACGTGATGGTAGAGTTTAATGGCATTGGTGCGTCCTCTGCAAAAGGCATCACGAGGAGTTGAGGGGTTCCATGAATTGCAGGGAGGCCATGAATGTTTAGATGTCGGGAGAGGTTTGCTTGAGGCGGGTCCACTCACATTCCCACATTTCGGCGACATTGTACCCTTGGGCACGAAGACGGGTCATTTTGTTTTGGGTCTTCTCGTAAACCGCATGCATGGTACACTTGCAAAGGCACAGATGTTTTTCGTTACGTATGGGATAACACTTGGGGCAGCCATGCCAGAAACACCCGTGGAATTCGTACACGATGTTGGTCTCGCAACGAAAACCATCGACGGCGAATGTGGCACCCGGTACGTAATACTCGCCGGTATTACCCACGTGTTGAAGGTAATGGCATTGGGTGGGATGAGGGTGATCGGGGTACGTGCGTGCTATCAGGTCGTGAGCTTCCAGGTCTTCGTGGGTGAGTTGATCGAAGGCTTGCTGGCGCAGTTGGTGATCGTGCCAAGCTAGCCATTCAAGGGCCACTTGGGATTGGTTGATACGATTACGCCATCCACCCACGGGTTCGCTGGCAAGGCTGTCGGGGATCATGCGGTTCATGCCTAGATCGCGGCTTCAGGCCGAGGCGATGGTCACGTGTTCGACGGGATTGAACCCCGTCTTGGCTTCAAACAAATGTTTGAAAGTCAAACACCCTTCTTTCAGTAGGCGGACATTGGATTCACAGTAGGCCACCAATTCATGTTGGAAATCAAAGACAACCTGGTCGTCGCACTGCTTCTCCATGTTTCGAACGCTTGGCGTCCATTGGGGGACATGACTGTGGGCATGCAGTAGTCGATGGCGGGGACGTGTCCCATGTACGCTTGGTTTTTGGGGATGTTGAACTTGTGGGGAAAGTAACCCTTTTTGAGTTTGGTGATCCCAAAGGTTTTGGGAAACACCGAGAGGGGCATCTGGAAGAAACTGAGGGAATCGATGAAACGGATTTTTTTGTTGCGGACCACTTCCAAGAGTTTGCACCCATTACGGAGCTGTTCGACTTCTTCGTTGTCATCATGGTACTGGTGCAACCCGAAATACCAATCGTTCCCTTGAAAATTGACGTTGACTCGACGCGTCTCGTTCAGGGTGAGGGTACCTAACCATTCGAGAAACTCTCGGACACAGTGGTCTCCTCAGAAGCGAAAGGGACGAGGGTTGTCTTTGGTTTTGGCGACCACAAGATTGGCCACGTGCTGTTCTTGGGGTTGCATGGCTTCGATGTCAAAAAACACGCGCAGGGGTGGTGGTTTTTTTTCCTTGTCCTCGTCGTCATCATCGTTGCCTTCCTCATCACTGTTCTCATTGGCCCGCAGGGTTTGAAGACCCACGGCAGTGCCTCATTTGGCGAGGGCACCCTGTCGACATCGGCATTTGCGTTTGCGTTCTTTTTCTTGCTCTTGGATTTCTTGAGGGGTAAGAGCTCTTTGAATGTAGCAGTGGGTTTGGGCATCCACATACTGGTGACAGGAAGGACAATCCACGTACCCACAGCGATGACGTCCAATGTCTTTCAAACCCACTTCCAGTTTGAAACAGTCCTCACATCGGTGTCGAGTTAAACAGATGCTTTGATGATGGACCTGAGCAGTTTTTCCACCCTGGGTTTTGGTGCTATGGGCCTCGAAACAGGTGTCTCGAAAAAAGTTTTGTCTACAGCGATGACATCGTTGGGAGGCTTTGAGACGGCGTGGGTAGGCGTGGAGGAAATTGGGGCACTCTTTTTGGCAACAGGCGCGGCACTGGACTTTGATTGAACATCGGTGGCATCCCTCATGACCGTAGGATTTGAAGCAGGTGGCACAGACGTAACTTTTGTTGAAGAACCCAGGGAGACTGGTGATGACATTGTAATGGTCTTTCTCATGGAGCAGGATCAATTGTTTGGGTTGGGTTGGTCCAAACCTTTTCATGTGGCACCTGCAGTCTGCGTCGACCAAGATGATCTGGTACTCGTAGAGGGATGGGGCTTAACTGAATTTGTTCAACTCTTCGTACCCACAAGGACCTGGAGGTAGGAGACCCACTTCAGTATGTAAGTCAAGTGCGACCTTTTTTTGTAACTCTCTTCCCTCCTTAAACGATCTGCATTTGGGATAGTGGTCTACAATAGCTTTGGCAGTGACCAAGGCACGCACACAGCACAGGTCATCATCATTTCAGATGCGGATGACGGTCTTTTTGTCCCGCTTGAAATGTTCCGGGAACTGATTCCCAGGGGTCAGACAGCATGGGTGTTTTCCACTCCCGCGGGGAGCATGATGCACTTACGTGATGGATAATTGAAATGAATCATCCATTTCAAATCGCTTGTTGCTGTTCAAGGCTTTGGCGAGACGTTCGAGAGGGGCATCGACCCTTAAACCCCCTTGTCACCATTTGCTGGCGCGTAATCCTCACCCTTGGAAATTGCTGGTGAGACGATTGGAACTGAGGGTGAAATAGAGACGGTCTTGGTCGTGGAGGTCAGGGGTGGTTAACACTCGATCCATGGCACGTCATAAACTGTTTTGGAGAGCTTTGACAACGTGAGGACTGTCCACAAAATTGCCCGTTTGATGTAATCAGGTGGTGAAATGACGTTCGCGGACCCCCACAGTAGCACTGCGTCGATCCACAAAAAGTTGAAGATCAAACTCAAAGGTCCCCATCGGGGTTTGAGGATCGAGTCCCCAACCACTCTCTTAAAGGAGTTGGGTTTGAAAAGTCCATTGACATTCAAAAGCATCCATGGCTTCAGTGCATGCCAAATCGGCTTGGATGTCATTCATCACTTCAGGACCTACTACATTTTCATGTTCTTCTTTGTCATCCTCCTCCTCTGAGGACGACATGTCAAGTCCTAGCAAAGCCAAGCCTTCCTCGGGTAGAACACCGCTAGGACCGGGTTGTTGTTGTTGTTCTTCTTCTTGTCTTGAGCTCATGATGATTTTGCAGTTCCAAGTTGTAAGGGAAAATGATGAAAACACAGCACTCGCGCCCCATTTTTAAAAGAAAAAAGGGTCACGTACCATAGGTGGGAAAACCAACGATGAGTAAGTGAGTAAAGAAATAATAGGAGGGGTGCCCCCCTCCCCTCAACTATTTTTCCCATCATCCTTTGCAATGGTTACGTGAAAATAAAAGGGGTGGGGTACTCCCCTCCCCCTATCAATTTTTATTTTTTTTACCCACGAATCTTTTCGGGGAAAGAATAATAGATTATAAAAAGAGCCAAGGTCTGTGGGGTTTTCAGGGGATCATGAATCCTAACGTGTATAAGAATAGACAAGAGAAAGAGAAGAAGACGAACAAGATTGACGAGATTTTGAAAGAAGTCAAGGAAGACTTGAAGTTTTGAGAAGGCGGCTCGACTCTCGACAAGTTTGCGTGGCAACTGCAGCAACGAGAGCAACAAAAACTGACTGCCCAAATACAAAGAGTGGAACTAGTCCAAGAGCAGCGCCCACCGGGAATTTACCCGCAGTTGACGTGCGAGTGGTTTGTTGACAAAAAATGCGCTGAACGAAAAAAAAAGAAAAAAGTACAAAGAAAAACACCAGGAAAAAGTCTTGGAGCAGCATAGAAAATATCGTCAAGCAAACTGAGAAAAATTAACAAGTCCAATCGGAGATACCAGGAAAACAATCATGAAAAAGATATTACGAAGCCAACAAGGAAAAATTTCACAAGCATCACAAGGAATATCGACAGGAACAGAGAGCTTCTAATGATGAAACAAAGAACTTATCGAGAACAATGTGAAGAAAAAGTTCGTGCTTATTAAAGGACATATCATAACAAACGTTATGATGAGAATCGAAAGTTTATGGCAAAATATCAAGAAAAGAGGGCCAAAACATTTGCAGAGACAGTGCAAAACCAACTGAACAAATTTCAACGCCAACAAAGACAAACTCAAGAGAAACTGAAAGCCTTAGGACCCAAACGATTGTCAGTGGTTTTAACAGATTGTTTGAAATCACCCTCTCGTGATCCCATGCCTTCTGTGGACAATTGCAAACACGGGTTGTGATGTATTAAGAATCATTTTGTCAGACACTTGATGCTAAAGAACAGGAAGAAGACTTGTCGATTCTTGAAAGGAGTACCTTTCTTGACGGGAATTTTACTGGTGGACGCTTTGCCTTTCTTGACGGGTCCTGAAGGTGTAATTTGCAGTTTGGGGTGGATGGACTGCCTTTTATCATGCGCCTCAACCATTGTTCCATGGGACCCGTTACTAAATCCCCTTCTTCCTCCTCTTCCTCTCCCGGAGGTCCGCCAGGTGCACCAGCACCCGCACCCCCAGAAAATTGACGTATGCATCTGGTTAACTTGGTCAATTCTTGACTCAAAGGTTTGGTTTGGGCATTGACAATGGCTGGAGGGAGTTTGGGGTCGGCTAACAAGACATGTTTTTTAGCCGCTAACATAGCTGCTTTGTTCAGCAGAGCATTTTCCGTTAACTCTCCCTTGTAATATTGAATGAGTTGATCCAAATCCTTTTGAAGAATCATGAACACTTCCCCCATGAGGCATTGCTACACTCTGGTACCTCCAAGGTACCTTCAAGGTACACCTCTCACAACGTAATTAGACCAGTCTGATGGAACAGTGTTACATTCATGTGATTGTTGAAAAATGAAAGAGAGCCAAGGCAAAACGGATTGTGAAACCTCCTTTAGGACTCTTGCTGGAGTTTCATCGGGCCCACATGCTTTCTTGAGATTTAATTGAGACAGTTGTTTAAAGACCCCTTCAGGTGAAATCTGCAAGTCTGGGATTGAGAAAAAGATGGCATACCAATATTAGAGATTGGCATCTGTTCCTGAGTGAAAACAGAATGAAAGTACGAATTGAGAGACTCAGCTTTGTCCTTGTCAGTTACACATATTGATGAGTCACTTTTTTAGGGGGGAGATACCTAGGTTCTCAGATTTACTGTTCCTTACATATGACCAAAACTTCTTTGGGTTGTCTGTTAGACTATTGCCAATGACCTCATTAAGTTAGCGATTACGAGCTTCCTTAATAAGTTTTGAAACCAGGTTGTGTTCATGCTTAAAAGTTTTCCAGTGTTGATTGTTTTTGGAGCGAATAGCCTTTTTATGCAAACGATCTTTCTTGCGTATCTCTCTTTTGATGTTGACATCAATCCATGGTAACTTAAATTTCGGTCAAGATGATTTTTGTGTAATAAATTGAGACATTCCTGCTGACAAGGAAGACTTGAACATATTCCAATTCTCTTCAACTGACTTCTCTTCAGGTTTTGATGTAAAAAATGCAGATGACGATTCTGATATAAATTCTCTCAGACCATCAAAGTTAGCTTTGTTGTATAAATGCACCTTATGGGGAGGCTTGACTGACCTAGAAGGCTTCAGATTAACTTCAAAGATAACAGCAAGGTGATCACTTAGCCCAGAAACATTGGATGGATCACCAATAGCATTTGGATAGGTAGTCAATAACAAATCCAAAACCTTTCCAGATATGGGTCTAGTAGGAGCTTTCACATGCTGAGAAAATGAATGATCATCAATAATCTGGAGAAATTCCCGGTGTTGAGATGCCGTAACAGGACTGATTTATTTAATTTTTGCTTTTAAACTCCTAGTATAGTTTCACTGTATTAGGAGTATACTTACTAAAGATGGACAATATATGCATATACTCCCCATATAACAGCTGATATTTATGCTTCCAATAATAACATTCTTCTTCCCACTCGTCTCATTCTCGATTGGCATCTTGCAAACGACTCACCCACGTTGCAAGCTTTAGCGATGTCGTTGTCGAACACATTGACATCACTTGTGAAGACCTTGCCACAATCCTCTCCCTTTTTTGCAAGATGAGCCACTGACGACGTTTTTTTCATTGAATGTTGGCGACGACCCAGGTTTCGTAACACCTTTTTATAGGGATGAAGCTTCGCCATGATGGGGGGTTGTTTTTTTAACAGGTTTAATACCAGTTCACTGACAGCATTGACTTGATCTGCATTGGCATGTTGTAAAAGTTCTTGACGTTTAAAACGATTGGGTTGTTTTAACACAGAATGTAAAAACGGTAATTGACGTTGAAGACTTTTCATACTGCCCACCGTCTTCGTCTAAAATTAGAAACAGCACCTCCTACACCCAGGGCTCCCATTCTTTTATAACGTTTACTCTTGCCGAGTTTGACCCCAACTTTGGCGGCTCCTTTTAGCAAAGACCAAAGACTTCCTCCTACACTGACTCTACCACGACGTTTTCTTGTTCTTGTTCTTTTTCGTTTTCTTCTGTGCGCCATGGTGAGTACATGAGGGTGGGGCTGTGAGGTGATGCCTTTTTATCTTTTTCCACCCAGTAACTTTTGGACATCAAGGGACGATGACATCCGTCCACAAAGCATTGAGCATTCACTTGTCGGTACACAAAATGACGGTAGTATTCTTGTATGCAGCGTTTGGGTAAAGGTGGCGTAAAATCAATGGTGTCATCCAACGTTTGCATCTTGATCAAAAAACCTTCCAGTCCCTCAAAGGGAATCCCACGCACATAGGTTCTCAATTCGATCAAGGCTTTGGCATAGGTGGTGAAAGCAAACTGGCTCATGTCCACTTTAAAACTGTATTTTTTAAAATCGTTCCATCCTTTGACCACGGTGCCCACAGTGGCCAAACACGCTACCAGCATACTGTTTTCCAAAATGGGACCCGCAATCATCCCGGCAGCCATCAGTAGTAAGGCCATCCCATTGAACAAGGCGTTGTAAAACTTGAAATGATTTTAGCATTTTTCGATAACACCACCACTGTTTGTGGTAAAAGGCATTCAATGAATCCATACATTGCAAAAGTTCCGGTTTAAACTCCAAACAATTGATTTTGGACAACAGACGATTCAATAAAGACACCACGGCTTTTTCTTTTTTGGGAGTCATAATCTCATCAAGATGAAAACCGCGACAAAGTGCTTTGCACGCTGGGACGTCCTCCTTGTTTATAGCTGGTCACAATGCCATTGGTCATGGTGATATTTGAAATCTCACGTCCTTGGGCAATCTGTTCTTGATCTTGTAACAACATCCGTAAGTGACGGTGTAAATCCGCTTGGTTCAAGGTTCTAGGTGACCCTCGAGGTGTGACTTGTTGAGAGGAACTAGGTCTTGACCAAGGCAAGGAGGGAGATGGTTGAGGATGGTTGAGGGTTGAGTCTTTGACTGTCAGCACAACCATTGGCTACATTGTCAGACATGAACAAGGTACAATTTTTGCCATGTCCCCAATTTCCTCGTTCCACCATATTGCCTTGCTTTTTGCACCAGGCTCCACTGGCTTGAAGAAAACGAAAGAACCCCAAATCATCTCGGGCTGCACTGTTGTGAACCAGCTGGAGGGTTTCATAAGGGTATTCTTCTCCTCTCACAATCTGTCGAATGGAACTCAGTCCAAATTTCTGGAAGCAGAAGGGATCTCGGGTAACATCTCCATTGAAGGCTCGACTGTCCAACAGGGCTACAACCAAACGGTCTGGGATTCTGTTTTGAAACAGGTTGGGAATGTCAAAGCGGGTGAGGTTGCCTCGCATGCTGAAGGTTCGGATTTCACTGCGAACCATGGGGGTAGGAAGCCAATTGTTTGCCATAATGTCTTTGGGCAGACAGGGTCTTGTAGATGGTTTCATTCAACCGGAGTTCAAAGAGATGAAAATGAAGCAGCTTTGTGATTGGCACTGAGACCTTGCCACTGAAGATGGTTTCCTGCTTTGTTGGTATTGTTAGCGCTCCATTGTGAGGGGAAATACACCTGATTGACCATGTGATAGGCATCGATGCTAATGTCTGTAGGAGGTACCTTAAATACTCTCAAAGCCGGGTTAACAGCCCCTTCGGAACGGGCGTGAACTGGGGCTGCTTCTATCATGTTTTTTTTTCAACGTTGACGTCTTCTTCTTCTAGATGTAGAGGGACCACGTCGTGATGGGTTTTTATCCCTTCGTCATTGCGTTAACGGTTGAGCCAAATCCATGCCAGGAATTCTCATCACACTTTCACTCAACCACCCTCCACGTTGTCGTGGTCGTCTTCTAATCATTTTCCAAAAAGGAAACAACCCACCATGTTGAGGCAAACCACGATTACTGCGAATACGTCGAGGACGAGAATGGACTGGAGTCAACGCCATCTTTTTTCACTTTAGACACCAAAAATGTCACATGCTTTTTTCCCTTGTTTGGGAAACAAGGCACTGGCCATGCGCAAGGCTGTTTTCATGTTCTTATCACCCAAGGCTTTCTTGGCTCGTTTGGTGATTTCCTGTTTGATCACTTGTTCGGGTTTTCGTTTAACATAGGGTGTCAAGCCTGCTTTTAATCCACTCAGGGTGTTACTAGGTAGTTTCAGTGGATTTCGAACCTTTTAAGTCCTTGGAGACCTCCTTGAAACATATCTGCCAACACCCCTTTACCATTTTGGTCATAGTACTCATCAGGTCAAAATCGCGTCAAACTACTGCCCAGCATTTTTCTTTTTCTTCACTTGTCACCAACAACACCAATGATCACTTTTTCTTTCTTTTCGCGTGACTCTCTCTCTTTTTATACACAACAACTCACATGATGCTACAAGTGTTGGATTCCCTGGCATAACTTTTTCTTTTACCACTTTGGATTTCAGCCATGCGTTTCAGATGAGCCTTTCAGGCCCTTTTTTTCGCCGACGTTTCCAACCCTTTGGTGATTTTCCAAGGCTGCTTTGGGAATCCCTGCTACCACTGCTCCTACACCTTCACCCCTTTGGGTACACCGTCGTCGTCTTTTTTGTTTTCTTCTTCTTCTTTTCTGAGACATGATTGCTTTGACTTGTTGTTCTTTTTTTCCGTTTTTATATCTTTTTGAAGTGCAACGTGACAATGGTGTTGCCTTCTCCAAATTTGACCAGGTCTCCATTGGTTTCTGCCACTTGCGTTTGAATGATTTCAATCACCTCGTTGCGAAGAGGCATGTATTGTATATGTAACGGTTCAAAGTAGATGGTCCCTCGTCCTTCGCGTTTGTACTTGACTTCTGGCAACAAATTGGTCATGCGATTTCCCACAATGTTGCTGCCTGCCTCGTCAGAGTACAAGTGTAGAGATCGAGTGGGTTCTCCCACCACTGAACGAAATGCCACATTCAAGTTGGTGAAACGCCAACTACAACTCATCCTCAATTGTAAATAATGCAGCAAAATAGAAGGAACCGTCCAAAAGACAGGGTTGCTCTGATCATCGTTCAAATCATTCCAGTGGCTTGGGGCTTTCATGTTGGGTATTTGATCTCCCATGAATTCGTGCTGTAAGTTGGGTCCCAAAATCAAACCACTGCTGATTTTAGCAACCATCCCATCTTGAGAGCTAACTTGGTGTAGATGACAATAACAGGCGTGTCGAGTTTGCAATGACAGACATTGGTGTTGTCAATGATCAGATCTTCCACTTCTCAACAAAACTTGACGCAGGTGTTTGCCCTGCTCATTGGTAAAACATCCTCCTTGGACTGCACTTTCCTCGCACGTGTGTAATGGTGGCTTTCATGAAACTCACTCCATCCACCACCCAATCCAAATCTTTGATGTCATTGATGATGGTTTGAGCGGATCCTATTTTGGCTTACATTTCACCTTCTTTTCCACCCACGTTGGGAACGGTTTGGTCCCAGGAGGTTGACAAAAGGTACCCATCTTTCTTCACAAAATCGTACAAATTCACACGGCTATCCGGTAAAGAAATAGCACTCAACCCCACTTTCCATTCACCACCACGTAAAGGTAAGGGATGAGGTAAACGAATCTTGAACCAATTGGCTTGGTTGGCAGGAAATTCTTGTCGGTTGGCATGACTGGGCAACGTCACGTAGAACGACATCTTGTCTTCTTTTTTCTTCACACCACCTCCTTTTTAAAGTGTACGGTCAGGATGGTGTGACCTTCCCCAAATTGAGCGAGATCCCTGTTAACTTCCGCCATCTATGTTTCAATAATTTCCACTAATTCATTTTGCACTGGTAGATATTGAATGTGGATGGGTTCAAAGTGGGTGGTTTCTTGAGTGTGATACTTGACTTCTCTCAATAGATCAGTCACACGATTGCCCACCATGCTGCTGGTTCCTACATTGCAATACACGTGCAAGGGACGAGTCGGTGCGAATTCCGTCGAGGGACGAAACTTGTCGTTCAAATTGACAAAACGCCAGTTACACGTCATGCTCAAGACCAAAAACCCACCATCCACTTTCCAAAACGTGGGTTTGTTGTGAGCATCCAGAACATCCGTGGGGGTGGGAATGGTATCCAAACGAAATTCTTGCCATAAGTTGGGTCCCAGCAGAAACGTACCAGGGGTGAGTTCTTTGATCCATCCCATTTTCAGTGCCAAGGTTTGACCCCACAATACATGTGCCACTTGTCTTTGATAATCCACATTGGCAGTGTTCAATAACAAATCTCCTTGGGAGGTCCATTCAAATGAAGGGAATAACTTGGTGTCCTTGTCCTCAGCCCATTTGGTTTTGGGTTTGGTTCGACTGGTTCTTTCTTGATCGTAGCGATGAATCAGTTTTTGAAAAAATTGGGATCCTGTGGAAGAAGACAAACTCTCTTTCATGTCTTGACCCAAATCTTCAATTCGCGACTTTGGTGCCACCAAACATCATCGCCTTGGTCATCTTGATCATACGCCCATTTGTGCAGCGGCTCCTTTTCGTTGACAAATGGTTCACCTACTGGGGTAATAGTAGGTAGCGACAAACTGACCATCCCCACTTGCCATCCTCTTCCCACAAATCGAATGGGTTTAGGCAAATGGTTTTTGAAATGGTAGGAACGGTTTCGAGGAAACTCACGGGTACTGGCATGACTCATCAACGTCACGTAGAACGACAATATAGGTGAAAACATTACGCTTTCTTCTTTTTCAATGAACTCACGTCTTGACTGGAAATCCAACTATTGTACTTGTCAGGCCAACCTTTCCACTTGACCAACACTCGGTCTTTTTAACGCTTAAGTACCTTTTCTATATGAAACAAGGCATCGTCAGACTCGTGGACTTTTTGTAAATCGGCTTCATAAAACGTGCCTTTCACCGGGGTATCATCCCACTTGCGAATCTTATAGGTGGGTATGACGCCTGGAACCATGCGATGCACCACAAACACTTCTTCGGTCCAACCAGGCAAATTGTTTTAACGCATAATATGTCACATCAACAAGTGGCCATATGGTTCCTACAAGGGGTGTAACAATACACAACAATTAGTTAATGCGATAAGTATGACTTATTATATATGCATGACTGTGTTGCAATCACAGTCATGCAAATATTTGTCTGCACCTAAATAAGTTTACCGTCAATATATCCTGCCTCTATTTCTGATAAGTGGTTCAAGGAAGGGATCAAGACTTTTCAGCTGTCCATCAGGGAGGTCATAGGACGGTACAAATCCAACTGTGTAAACTTCACCAGTGTGCAAGCGTTCTTCCTTTGACATTGTTGCCACTGACACCTCAATTGCACCTTTTCAATCATAAAGTTTCAATGAGGCAGTGTATACATGGTGCATGGACAAGGAACATAATAAAATTTTTGTGTTGTAGCAATCTTACCTACTGCTGGATCCTATAATAAGCAAGTCTCTTTTCTTGAGTAACAACAACCATGCTCCATTCATTAACGGCAAGTGATATTAAGAATCTACCTTACCAGTACTACGGGTTTTGCTTCCAAATGGCTGAAAGCCATCCCAGTGGCCTGAAAATTCAATACGAATTAGTCTGGTTATTTGAAATTGAACAACAATAATATTATTGTTCAAATTACAAATGTGTTTTTTGAAAGAGTAACACAGATAACTCAATTATATAATTTTTTGGCTAGAGGGTACTAAGAAATAATATCACAAGGGACTCTGCTCACGAAAATAATTGCAGTAGTAGTAGACTACTTTAATATTAGATATATACAGCTGTTCCTGTATTTCCTCAACTGGATGTAGTACGTAGTAACTGGCCAGAGATAGAACACAACAGAATAAAGGAAATTTATTACCATAATAAATGAATTTATGCTGCTTGATTTGTACCAGTCCCAGCTCCCGGCCAAGGGATTTCCGGTTATCTGGGACATTAGATCTACCGGTTCGTACTTAACAAGGCGAGGCCCTGTGAAAGGACTCTTTTGCTTCAAGCGCACAACGAGAACAGGCTCTTCAGCAAGCTACAGTAAAGTTGCGTGATTCGACCCCGGAAAAGTTAAGTATAACCATTCCTTTGTCTGTCTTTAACATGGAAGGGAAAGATTGTCGCAACCTGGCTGAGCGTTCTCTCCCAAGATCATTGATAATCGGCCACTGATTGTACGAAGAATGAAAGATTTACTAGAAAATAATGCTGGGGACACCTCGTTCAACGAGCACTTTGACTTAAAGAACTCTTGCCTAATCAAGCTGATAGGGAACGGTGGGCGCACAATTGAAAAACTAGTGCGCTTCGACCTTACGGCTACAAGAGCCACAAATCCGGACATTTTAGTCCTAGAAATAGGGTCTAACGATCTATACGACCCGTCGGTAGACCCTGAGATATTAGGTGAAACATTCACCGCCTTCATGGATGTGTTGTAGCATGAGATCGGCCACAAATTCACGGTTATATGCCAAGTGATCCCACGCCTGAACCCCCCCTTTCCGACATACAATTGCAGAGTCAAAAAGCTAAACAAGTGCCTATGGGACACGTTGGCAGATTCCAGCATTGTGAAATTTTGGCGCCATCGAGGGCTCAATAACCCCACGAGGAACATTTACGTTCGTGATGGAATTCACCTTAACAAGCGGGGACACAAGGCTCTCTACCGTAGCTATCGGGGCGCATTGCTTTATGCACTGAAACAGATCCAACACAACCAGTAGTCATAATAACAATATATATATACATATGTGTGTGTGTGTGTATGTATGTATGTATATATAAATCTGCTCTATATATGCTTTCGGAAGGGAATTTCTTTGATAAAAGCCGCAGGCATAGTCATAAGTTGGGGTATTTTATCTTGTCCACCCGTTTTCGGGTGTGTTTTTGCTAACAGCATTGTGGTCATTGTGGAATGTCAGAAGTAATTTATGAAGCGTTCTGCAGTTATTTCCCAGAACATTGTTCTGACACTTTGCTTATTATCACGGCACGTTTGCATGATCAATGCAGCCAAAGGCTGCCTTTGTGCCAATCAGGTTTTGCCGTTGTGTTTTATGAAAGAAAACACCTATCGTGTTCCATACTTTGTTACCTCATGACATTTGTTAGGCATTTTTGCTGGCCCCACCTACTGCTGTTTATACAGTTCAAATTTTCTTTTTTCGCCTGCAGTAGTCATATATTTACGCCTTGTGTTGGATGTTTTTTCTCTGAATTATTCTGTGCGCATTGAGCGAGATGTGTTATTAATCCAGACCTACCCCCTCCCAGAATGCTGCCAAAAGGAAAGAGGCCAGCAGCCAACAACGCATATCTTACACGGGTTTCTAAACGTAGGCGAGGAGATGCCGAGACGGCTGAGAACACACAACAACATCCAGCAACGCTACGCCAGGTGCCCACAAATACCGGCCAAGACATCACCTTAACCTCGTCAGTAGGAGACACTGCCAACCAGCGACAAGCAAGCGTTACTGATTAAGGCGCTTTGCAGGGTATTGCCGATGCCATAGCCGAAGCAGTTAAGAAGAGTCTTCGTGGCACTGGACTGGTTTTACCCCAACCAGTTAACCAACCCCACATACAGTTTGTTCCAGACCCGCCTCAAGAGCCCGCTCCTCAACCCAGCATCCAAGAGGCAGTTCGCACCAACATCCAGATGTTAACTGGCAAGATACTACAAGTGTCTGAACTCTTTTATCTCTAGTGCTGTGCCTCTGGCATCTAGGGTACCAGAGCGTATAAGAAATAAGATCTGGGCAAATGAGTTTATAAATTTTTCACATTTGCTAATAACGTATAAAGACGACAATAACTATACTTTTCAGTTACAAAGTAACGAGACTGGGCAACAGGTTCTCTCCATGGTGCCTAACCATAAACGGTCCACCATCCAGAATACAGAGCAGTGGACAACCGCTTTCCAAATTTTCGTTTCCATCTTTACTCAAAGATTCCCCCAAGATTCTCCAGCACTCATGAAATATGGGCCTGTAGTGCGCGAGTTAGCCACCCAGTCCGCCAATTGGCGTTTCTATGACGAAAATTTTCGTCAGTTGAGACAACAGCAGCAAATTTCTTGGGATAGTATTCACAGCGAGTTGTGGCTTCGAGCACACTACCAACCACAAAAGCTAAATGGGTCAAACCGGGGAGGCCAAGGCAGAAATCACGGCACTGGGGCTAGATCAAATTTCTTAAAGGGTTTCTGCTGGAAGTTCCATAACGGGACTCATTGCAATGGGTGCGCCTTTAAACACGACTGCTTCAAGTGTGGCAACAACCATCCAATCTTCCGTTGCCAACAGCAGCAAAAGCCCACGGCTGGGCGAAATCCCACAACAAAGCAGCTACCTATGCTTACAAACAACGCTTCCCACACCGGTTAACGTAGCTGTCTTTTCACGAGTTTTATTAGGCTATAACTCCTGCATCGCTTACCATTTAATCAAAGGCTTTTCCGAAGGGTTTAAGATTAATTATCAGGGTCCCAGAATTACGACTACCGCTCCAAATTTAGGCTCCGCTTATGAGAATCCTGACGTTGTTGATGACAAATTATGAAAAGAAAGAGAACTGGGTCGTATCGCGGGCCCCTTTGATTCCCCCCCGTTTGAAAATCTCCGTACTTCCCCCTCTGGGCGTTATTCCTGAGAAAACACCAGGCAAATTCAGAATGATTCATCATTTATCGTATGCAAAGGGACCGTCAATAAACGATAGTATTCCACCCGAATTTTCAACAGTTAAATATGCTTCTGTGGATGATGCGATAAGCATTATTCAAAGGCAAGGCAAGGGTTGCGCTATGGCCAAAACCGATGTGAGAAGCGCTTTTTGCATCGTGCCAGTACATCCTTCGGATTATCCTTTATTGGGTTTTCAATGGAAAGGAAAATGGTATTATGATAAAACCCTGCCTATGGGATGTTCAAGTTCATGCCAAATATTTGAGGATCTCAGTACAGCGATGGAATGGGTCGCGCAGAACAGTTGCAAATTCCCGATATCATACACATTTTGGATGACTTCCTGATCATTGACAAATCACTAGATACATGCGGCGCAAAATTAAACAGATTCTTACATTTTTGTCATGAACTAGGGGTCCCTATGGCAGAAGAAAAGACTGTGGGCCCGGCTCACGTCCTTACTTTTGCGGGCATAGAGCTAGATTGCTTAAAACACGAGGCCAGGCTTCCTTGAGAGAAGGTTGAGAAATGCCAACAGGTTATAACATTTTTGTCACGTAAAAAAGTCACGCTTCAAGAGCTTCAGTCATTGATTGGCTTATTGAACTTTGCGTGCTCCATAATAAAACCAGGCAGAGTTTTTCTACGCAGGTTGATTAATCTTACAATAGGACTTACCAGACCTACGTATTTTATCCGCCTTACTTTAGAAGTTGAAAAAGACCTCAGGATTTGGCAACAAATTATTCATCACGTCATTTAACTGTCAATCAATTTTTCTAGAGGTTTGGACCTCATCCGGCGCCCTTTCCTTTTACATGGATGCCGCACAATCATGAAGTTTTGGCACTATCTTTGGCACGCATTGGACATATGGCAAGTGGCCTGATAAATGGAAGCAACAAGATATTTCCGTACTTGAACTTTATCCAATTGTGTTGGGCGTACACTTGTGGGCAGCACGATTAAAAAATAAACAAGTATTGTTTTACTCGGATAACGAGAGCATCGTACACGTCATTAACAAGCAAACATCTAAACACAAAGGTTTGCTAGCTTTAATACGGCAGTTGGTTCTCACATGTCTCTCCCAGAACATATATTTTAAGGCTCGACATGTCCCGGGGAGGCACAACGTCTTAGCTGATAGTCTCTCTCGCTTGCAGGTGGAGAGGTTCTTGTCTCTCACGAGAGGAATGGATTCGTTGCCCACAACAGTTCCCCCACATTTGCAACCAGACAACTGGGAAATACCCTAGCCAGACTCTTAGAAGGCAGTTTGAGCGCATCGTCACTCAAAACCTACCAACAGGCTTGGAGGATTTTTCAGCATTTCGAGATTAACGTTTCGAGCAGAACCACTTCACAATTTCCGATTCCGACAGATGCACTAGCGCTGTTTGTTGCGTTCTTAGTGGAAAATAATTACAGTGCGGCGACGAATCTAACTTACGTATCTGCACTAGGTTACGTACATCACTTAGCTTCATTGCCCGACCCACCAACAAAGTCAGACTTAATAAAATGCGCCCTCAAAGGTTATGCCAAAATTAACCCCATTCTAGACAGCGGATTACCCATAACACTACCAATTTTAGAGCAATTAATTCCCGCGTGCGAGCAGACACTTTCCTCGTGCTTTCGAAGAAAACTAATTAGTGCGATATTCGCTCTCACGTTCTTCGCAGCTTTAAGAGTAGGAGAGATGACAATAACATCTACAAACTTACTATTGCTTAGGCAGGCGTTCTTTCTGAAAGATAGTGCGGACTCTATCGTGGGCATCAAACTGTCCATGTGAAATTATAAACACAGCGATTCCTCACGTTCTACCGACATTATCGTATACAAAGATAAGCCTGTTTGCGCCGTGACATTGCTTTTGGATTATTTGAATGCACGAGGACGGAACGCAGGTCCGTTGTTCTGCTGACCCAATAACACAGCCATTACTAGGTCATATTTTACGCAATGTCTCAGTCAGGCCCTCAGTTTTTCAGGTCTAGATACCGAACTTTATAAGAGCCATAGTTTTCGAATTGGTGCCACTTCGTGGGCGGCCGCAAAAGGCATGTCGGATGCTCAAATTCGTACGTTTGGCCGATGGAAATCGACCGCCTTTTTAAGATATATTAGAACACCAACTTTGGCCAACTCCTCTCCTTTTAATTTGTGACACTTAACAGGCCGCTTGCCATATCTCTTTGATGCTTGGGTACTCGCCAGCAGGATGAGTGATGATAATCTCAACATGACAATATTACTAAGCATGTACCTAAATAATTAGCAAAGTAATGCCAGTATATTCTCTTAGAGTTCGCCGGTTAGATATATAAGTTTAGAAGGATATATAAAAGCAGATGTTTAAGCAGGGACTAAGCATCACTTTTGTTCTTCTATAGAACAAAGACATATTACGTCTCAGCAACGGCAGATGCTTATGCAGGGACTAAGCATTTTCCTGTCATACATAAGTACATTTTAAAGTAATGTCACGCTGGCATTTAACTGCTTAGCTTTCGCCGGCCGGATATAGGCCTACAAGGATAAACAGCAGATGTTTACGCAAGGGCTAAGCATTTCCTTTATCTTGTAAGTTCAGGTAAAATCACGTTATTCTTTTTGATTTCGTCAGCCGAATATATACTGATACCGAAGAACAAGTTACAAACAACGTCAGATGCTTACGCAAGGGTTAAGCATTTCCTTTCATTTATTTAATACTATGATATAGTTAATTAGTCACAAGCAGCGTTTACATTTATCCACGCTTTTTGTATCCAAATAGTTAATTGCAATAAAAATCCTTTTATGTAACCGCTCAGTATTGGCTTGGGGTGGGGCTGCCCGTCCTTGTTCCTTGTCTGGGGCCGTGGCGGGTAATCCCTCACCTTTGCTGGGAACTGATTATTTGGTTACGATTTATTTTCTAACTTTGTATAATCGATAAGAGAATAAACAGCCACGCGACAAGTACGGCCGAATTATCACCAACTAGGTGCCACTTACTTTCGCTGTTCCCAGCAAACCGAGCTTCGCCAATACTGTGCACTACCGCTGAAAATATCCAGCTTATAGAATCAGAGAGCATAAAGGAATGACAAATAATAATGATAATAATAATAATACTAATAATAATAACAATAATAATAATAATAAAGAATAAAGGGAACACTGCAACAGGGAATGAAGGAATGAATCTAGGAACTTCAGAAGACCAATGAAAACATTTGAAATCATACGTTTCAAGCAAGAAAAATTATGATTTTGGCTGAAAAAGTTACCAACTATATGCATACTATAAATGTGAACCCCTTTAAACCGACCATACAAATGTAATATTTTTGAGTTTAATGTATAAATTATCTTACCAGTGTAGGCTATATTCCGCGGATCGCCATTAACATACTTAGGGTGATGATCAAATCTGGTGCAGCAGCTGTTGCAATACAATTCTCTACTTCCATCAGGCTTTGTAGGTGTCTGTAATATTTCTTCTGCACTGGTAATATTTTTGCAACCCTGTCTGACACATCTTGCAGGCAAACACCACACTTTTCATCAAGATTCCAAAACCAAGCCAACTCGGAAAATCTTGTACCATCCAATACCTCCTGTTTAATGCTCCATCCACCATTACCTCCATTCATCCAGTCTTCCTTTTCCAACCAGTGGGCTCTCATCTTTCCACACATCTCCTAGTCTGCAGCAAATAACTTAACTTTGCTACTCAATCCAAGATAACGATACTTTATAGTTCCTGCTTCCCCGCAGAAGTGACACTTTTCAGTCACAGACTCCATAATGTCCCCGTGGTTTTTGTGTGCTGCACTCAAGCAAATAAAGTATTCTTTGGCATCTTCATACCCTACATCAGCAAGACATTTTTTGGCTTGTTCCCAGTCCTTGGGCCAGCGTATTTTCATTGTGTGGTCTTCTTCATCAATTTCATTTTCCTCTGCAATACATACGGCGAGCATAGCAAAGCAGGTCTTCTATAGTGCTCAATGAAGAACCTGTCTTTACATTAAGTTCAATTGCTTCAAAAATGCACTTCACAATGGCATACTTTAATTTCTGATCTTCACTACAAGGAGCAATTCGTTCATTGTCATCCCCATTACCATTACCATCATCCCCAATATCATCTACAGCTTCAAAGTCCATTGGGGGGGGTCTACATCTACAAGGCATATCGGCGGAACATCAGAATTGTTTAAATGCTGAGGAGAACGAATTTGTGCAAAGTCTTCAGTTGCATCTTCATCTTCTAACTCTCCAGTGACCAGATTAGCTGAGGTTAAGCATACTGCAAACTCACTGCTTCCGTTTGCAAACTTATAGTGGATTGGTAATCTGTGGAAAAATTAACTGCATTTATTGTTCTTTCCAAACCAAGTGCCATTGTTACTGAGAATCATCCTCAGGAACTCGAGGAACTCCAAGTGTTTATCTCTGCAGCAAGCTCATATTTTGAACTTGACTCTGCTTCAAAAACTTCTCATAAAATGACAGTCGTAATACAAAGTTCCAAAATTGCTCCCAGAAACGTGAAACTTACGCATACGCATTAAGCTTGGAAATATAAGCTAGCTTTACAAAACTGTAAAGGAATAAGCTCATAAGCTTAATTATTTATGAGCTTACCTAGTCCAAGGACTGCATTGGCAGCTTCAAAACGTCTCTCAAATTCTAAGTGGAATAATTGGGTCCGGTAATTCACAGATTTCCATTGCAGAAACTGCAGCTACAGTGAACATGTACCATTTTCTTGGCAGAGCAAAAGCAGAGAGAAGATGGCCGGTTTGTTCCTCCGTCTGCCATGTTTGCAGCTTCAACTACATGCCGGCCAGCGGTGGCATCTAAATAGTAACACAACATTCAAATTACATAAAACGCAATCCTGATTATCCAATCAGCGTATAGAAAAGTGGCAGACAGAGTGGTGCAATTTGTTGCAGCTGTTCAGTTCAACATGGCTTCTCAACGTGGTAAGATGTATCGATCGAAACTGCCATCAAGTCAACCCAGTGGTGAAGAAGAAGGTTCAGATTTGATTCTTCAAGCAGCACATCGTCACCGGATGGAGAGTCCCACACCCACACAATCGAACGTAGTGATGCCTGTTTCGCTAAAACGTGCTTATAATGTGGTTGTACCAAGCAGCGAGACAAAAAATGCAAAGGGTAAGTTGCCGCCAAAACTGTACATTGTACAGTGAAGAGGAATTTTACTCTTATTAAGCCTAAATAATAGATTCCTCAGTTGTTTGTTTCTTTGTTTTTTAATAGAATGGGATGTTCAAGAAGTAAAAACATGGGCAAAGGAGTTGTTTAACGACGAGGTCGCCGAAAACTTTGAGAAAGAGGATATAGGCAAGACCACATTGCAATCCGAAATAATTCTTACCGATGAGTCTATGAACAGCCTGGGTCTCACAACTATTGGGAAAGAAGACAAGTTTGTCGTGGCAGCGGGAAAACTTTTGGTAAATCCTGACTTCTACATGTCTTTATTCATTTATTATTTTTACTTGAAGTTAGAGCGAGCGACAAAGTACATGCAGTTTGAACATTTAAATAAAATAAGTGGTTATTTGGGTACGTTGTCCGTCAGAAAAATGAACAAAGTCATTCCGGGTATCTTGTCTTGATAAAGTTTATACATTTTTATTTTGAGCACATGTCACTCACTCTTACTTATTTAATGTTGGAAAATGTTTCAAAGTAGAAGCAGAAAATCATACCATTACATGTATGCGGGTTACTTTTGGGAAACTGAAAGCTGTGTCGTCTGTTAGTAGACTGAGCTGATAGCTTTAGATCACAGTATTTTCTACGACTAGTTGCCTTTGTTGTGCCAGACAGATAATTGAGGTCAAGTTTCTTTGGAGCTGTATTATGTTTTGTGGGATATAAGACATGTACTCTGTTAATTTTTAATATTCTCCAGGAAAAGCTCTCAAGGAAATACATACTGCTTCAAGTAAGAGATCCCGATTGGAGCTTTGAAGAGATAGATAGAGTTTTGTCCAACAAAGCAAAGGATTAATTGACTTCAATGGATCATAGCATCTTTAATACAAAGTAAGTGGCACATTGTAAATTGAAATTGTTTCCCTTTATAATTTTTATCAATTACCTGCTACTGATAAGGTTGCTACCAAGAAGCTGTGACATTTCATTTACAGTGCTAATTTTTAGAACTTGAATCCTTGATTGACACATAAGGAGTCATGTGTTAGCCAAATATTTGTTGATTCTGAGAGGTTTTAATTTCAAGATGTTTGGCAAGTTCTGTTAGTATCATTATTGTCAACTTTGTAAAGTGGATGTTCTTCCATTGTAGCCTGATAAGTTCACAATCTTTTAAAGTTTTTTGATAGGTGTGTTATTTTTAATACTTAGGAAGAAAAGGATTATTGCGTTCACAAAAACAGTATGGCCTGAGGATCAGCCAGCACTCTGGTTTAGAGGAAACACCAAAAATACGAAGATTAGCTCTTGGAAATGGTTGAACAACTTGGTCAGGACGAGGCATACACATTTAGTAAAGGGGGATTGGGCGCAAAGGCCATTGAAGAAATCATACGAAAACACATGCAGGAAAGGAGGCATAAGGAGAATGACCCCTTATAATACTTTCTGTGCTGGGCGAGGGTAGTGCTAGCGATTCGAACTCAAGTGGGAGTGTTACCCCCCAAAGTCAGCAGCAAGCAAAAATCAAAAGTTATGAAGCCTACTTTATTTATAGTAAGGTACGTTCTTTACTGTGTATCAGTGTTGATTTTAGATACTTGAGTCAAATGCCACTAACATGGTCTCAGTTGACCATAAATGTGTTCTATGAATTACATGTATTTATGTGGGTGGTCCACTTTTATGGTCAGAAACTGCTTTGGCATGCTTTTGACACAGAAAATATCACCCTGTACCTTCATAACTGCCTTATACAGGTAGAAAACATGGTACCAGTATGTCCATCTCTGCTGTTGACCATCTTTACAGCAAATCACAGTCACTTCATGCAAACAATTTGCCCATTGCTTCCTTCTGTATGTTTTATCAACATACGCATTATAGAGCCTTTTTGAACTTCAAAGTTTGTGTCAATGAAAACTGCTGTCACAAGTGTTAGTTAAAATTTGCACTAAACTTAGCGCTTTTTTGTGGTTTGTTTTCAGACCTAAACTTGTTGTCTGCAACGGCAGTCCTGTTAGTTTGGTTTAACAAGAAATCTAGCAGTGAGATTAGACTTGATTATCTCAAGAAACAAGCAAAGGATAAAGATAAGGAGAAATAAAGATAAGAACACATCTATTAGAGCGGTCGCGTCGACAATCGTAAGGGAGAAGAAAGTTGAGTTGACTCATTCTGATTATACAAAAGTTGCACAAGATGATGTTAGAATTGCCCGAGGCAATTAGTGATCTTATAACATAGAGGGCAAAATTACTGATTGCTGATTGGTTGAGACAGGGGGCATTTTTTCTTTCCAACGAGGGCAAAATTACTGACTCCTGATTGGGCAAGCACCAAAAATACTCACATTTGATTGGCCAAGCGCGAGAGCGTGCCATTTGCATTTTGTAAGCGTCTTGAAACGAAAAGCAGATTTTGAATTGGATTTTGAGTTGTTCAGCACCAGAATATAGTTACAGAGTTTAGTTGGTTGGCAAAAATGGTATGGAAATCGGGTGATAGTTCGAAGAGAAATTCCAGAAGGTGAACCTGAACGTTTTACGGGTAACAGCAAATGATTATTTCTTCTAAAACTACCGAAAACCTTGGTTAATTCAGCGAGCGAGAGGTCACTTCGCAACTCAGGTAAGCTTAAATAAACTTACTTAGTTTGAGTTTTGAGTGTGAGTTTGTCAATGAACTAGAATTGTAATTATCTCAAAAGACGAACATATCCATAAAAGACAGTTTTTTTTGTTCTGGACGCTGAGTAGCAGTTTAATAAACTGCTTGTGTGGAGAATTGTTTATTCTGAGTGCCGGCGGCAGATTGTGTTTCCACGTGCATTGAAAAGTTTTCAGAAAATTTTGCCCTCTGTGTTATAAACAAGTAATCGCATTGAGCCCTTGTAGAATTAAGGATAAATTTTCACTTGTATTTTCAAAGTTTTCACAATTTGTGAAAACTTTGAAAATACGTGTGAAAATTTATCCTTAATTCTACTCGGTCTCATGCGATTACGTACGCAAATTGTGTATACTTTATCATTGATGTACATGTAACACCTGATGCACAGGAAGAAAATGTGATGTTAGAACTGCACCAGGCAATTAGTGATCATCAAGTTTCGTATGCTTTATCATTGATTTACATGTAACACTTGATGCACAGAAAGAAAATGTGGTCACACCCATGTGATGTTCATTTTTGAAAGAAATACAGATGTGTTTTGAATTTATTTTATTGTTTGTTATCTTTTATTTGGTGTTTTGATTTATAACCCCTCCACCAAAACCAAAATATCTTTTAAGATTAAAGGAAGCAGATTTACAACTTGTACGACATATTTGTAGCTTTTATTCATTCATAATTCTTACAATATGTAACAAAAGCTGTTAATTTGGATATTCACTTAAACAAATATAGAAATTCCATTAAGCTCATTCTGGATATAGCATTTACCAAATATGGAGATCTCATTAATCCATCACTGGACATGAAATTTACCAAATATGGAGATCTCATCAATCCAACACTGGATATGACATTTAACAAATACGGAGATCTCATTAATCCATTACTGGACATGAAATTTACCAACTATGAAGATATCATTAATCCAACACTGGATATGAAATTTACCAAACATGGAGGTCTCTTCAATCTAACACTGGGTATGACGTTTACCAAATATGGAGATCTCATTAATCCAACACTGCATATGACATTTACCAAATATGGAGATCTCTTCAATCCAACACTGGATATGGCATTTACCAAATATGGAGATCTTATTAATCCAACACTGGATATGAGATATACCAGATGTGGAGACTTAAAATATCCAGGTCTGGATACTGAATTCCCCATGGTTGGCAATTTCCATACTCCAGGCCTGGTTATTTTGATTTCAGTGCCTTTTCCAGTATGGGAAAAATAAAATTACCAGGATTGGAATTGGTATTAAACCAGTCTGGTTATTTATTGGTAAACCAACTCTGGATAAATTGCAATTTTTCCAAAATGGGATTTTCCATGAAATCCAGCAAATTTCCAAGTTAAAAACAAGTTATTCTAAAACGTAGCTTGAAAGTACAGCATCATTAGTCTTTAAAACCTAAGTTTTATGAAATTCCAAGTAAAGGCACATGGTCAAACTCGTCGTCCTTTTTGACCTATAGATTGAGGTAACAAAATGGAGGCTTACTCTTTATTATTCCCTTGAACACTAATACTAGTCTTAAGTTTATAAAATCATAATGTTTGGATGACGAAGAGTCATACAAAGAATTGGGAGTATTTCAGCCTTCCCCACTTCAATAGTTTTGATACGCATAGTTCAATAGTTTTGAGTCGAGTGAACTTGAAGGAATTTCAAACCTTCCTGGTCTCACAAAATCGAGCTTAGAGCTAAGAACGGAGTTTTTGTTTTTTTTTCCTCAGAAAATAAGAGTTCTTTCAAGGAAAAACTAAATAGCGTTAGTATACTTACAAAGGGCTACCGCCATGCAAAAGAAGAGCAAATTTGATTTTTCAAGCTTTGCCACTCAATGTTTGACTTTTGTACGGATTTGCTCTTAAAATTTGTTAGTTCTGAGTTCTCGTAACAGAAGAGATCTATATAAGTAGTCGCTACCTACAGATTTATAAGCAAAGCTGGTAATAAATAACAGTAGTTATACTTATTTCATTATAATATTGTGTTAGAACATCCAGTTGTATAATAAAACCACACTAAAATATTTTGTTGATTTATTATGGTCAGTAAGGTTACAGTCCAGAAGGACATCATTGATTTTTAGGCTTATTCCAGTGAAAACATGCCAGATGGCATGCTGGAATTTCTAGAGTTGGGGTTAAGAGCCGTGAAAATCTGGGTGGGGGGGGGGGGGGGCTTGCTCCCCATTTTTATGTAATGCATATGTCACATGACTTGCATCCGGGACACGAATTGAGTTAGTTGCTTAGAACATAACATGGTGTTTTGAAGCGGGATTTTCAGCCGTACAACGCTCAAGCCGGAATTAAAGGCGCTGAAAACCAACGAAAACTACTAAAGGTATCGCACAAGTAGGCTGTGAAGACCTCGTTCAACGCACGCTCGCTTTTCAGTCGAAGTTTGACTCGCTTACCAAAACCAGGCGTAAACGAAACAAACATGTCACAATTCTTGATTCCTCCACCGTCCAAGATGGATATGACGGGTGATTTAGTAAGCAACTGGGAGTTCTTCAGAGATATTTGGAAGAATTATGCTATTGCTACGAAACTGGCTGATAAGGATAAGGAAATTGTCACCGCCACGTTGTTATCGATTATGGGAAAGGAATGTCTCCACGTACGCAGAAATCTTATGATAGCTGATGAAAGACAAGACGTGGATGTTATCCTTACGAAGCTCAGCGAATTTCATACCAAAGCGAAATAAGATCTACGAACACTAGGTGTTTAACTCTCGTTCCCAGAAAGCTGATGAAAGCTTCGATCAATTCTTGACAGCGCTTCGCAAACTCGCCGCTACATGTGAGTTTGGTACGTTTGAGGACGAAATGCTCCGCAATCGTATCGTCACTGGCTTACGAGACCATGGACATCGCAAATGCCTTCTTCGAGAATCTACGCTAACCCTGCAAAAGGCTATTGACATTTGTCAAACCAACAAAATAGCAGCTAGTCAGGAGCAATCTGGTACTATTCACTTCGCTCGCGAAGAGAAGAAACGTGGCCCACGCAAAAACCCACGAAGAAGTTTACGTCCCACGCGCCTGTGCAAATATTGTGGTGACACTCATGCAGCCGGAAACTGCCACGCTTATGGCAAAACGTGCGCAAAATGCAACAAGAAAAATCACCTAGCCAATGTCTGTCAGTCCACCTCTAGACAAGACGGCAAGAAGTCTAAACCTGGAGGAAAGAAGCCCGGGAAACATCAGTGAGTAAACCAGTTGCAACAAGACCAGCCTCCTGATGAGCTAAGCAGTGACGAGAGCATCTTCACGCTCCAAGCACCCAAAAGGGACAAGAAACAGTATGTCGCTTCAGTCCTTGTGTCAGCAAACAAGGAAGAAAGGCCGTCCCAACCAAGTTTCAAGTGGACACTGGAGCCTCGTGTAGTACCCTAACGCTCAGAGACTACAAGAGAATAACCAGCACAATACCTGACCAATCTGACACCAAACTCAAGCTCTATGATCAATCTGTGATACACCCAGTAGGAGCACGAAACTCTACTGCACAGTCAATGGCTGAACTAAGAAAGTCCATTTCGAGATTGTTGAGCATACGTCTACGTCAATACTATCTGGAAGACCATCCGAAGCTTTGCAGCTCATTCACTTCAATCAAGAGTATCTCATGCAAGTAAACCCCAGCAGTGATCCACCACCTCAATCCAGAACAGGTCCTGCACGAATACCACGATGTATTCTCTGGTCTTAGAAAGTTACCTGATACCTACCATATTGATATGGATCCAAATGCCAAAAGCAGTACAAGGAAACCCCCCGACGTGTACCAATTCCAGTTAAAGATGAGCGTCAGCATAAGATCAATGAACTTGAGGCCATGAGTGTTATCACCAAGGTCACGAAGCCTACCCCTTGGATCAGTAACGTGGTTGTTGTGAGAAAGCCCAACAAACTCAGATTGTGCCTCGATCCTCTTCACCTAAACAAGGGCATCATCAGAAATCATTACCCTGCACCACAGTAGAAGATACCGTATTTACTCGATTAAACGCCGCCCTCGATTAAACGCCGCAGATGGAAGCAAAATTACCAATAAACGCCGCCCTCGAATAAACGCCGCACCCAATCAGAAGAATGCTGCGTTTATTCGAGGATTATAAGAAAAAAAATAGCAAGAACGGTAAAACTCGGTAATCTACACATGACATTGTACATATCACAAGCCAGACAATTATGATTCGATCTCAGCAAAAAAGCGAGACATTGGAACTTTAAACATGTTTCTGTTTTACATAGTATTTACGAATGATTTACCATAATTATTATCAGTGATTTAAGAAATATGATTTTGAAATAAACGCCGCCCTCGAATAAACGCCGCATCGGAAACGCTAAAAATTTAATAAACGCCATGGCGTTTAATCGAGTAAATACGGGGGGTATTGCACCCAAGCTCACCAAAGCCAAGGTCTTTTCTGTGGTAGATGCCAAGGACAGATTCCTACAAGTCGTTCTCGATGAATCCTCCAGCTATTTGACAACGTTCTGGACCCCCTTTGGCAGATATCGTTGGTTACGCATGCCCTTTGGAATCAAGTCCGCACCTGAGGAGTTTCAAAGGCGCCTCAATGAATCCCTTGAAGGCCTTGAAAACATTGCCGTTATCCATGACGACATTGTTATCTTCGGATCTGGTGATTCCATAGAAGAAGCAAGCTCTTGACATGACCTGGCCTTTAGAGCACTCCTGGACAGATGCAGAGAGCGTGGATTAAAGCTTAACAAGAAGAAACTTCGCTTCAAGCTCAGCAAGGTAGCTTACATGGGTCACATTCTAGGCGCTGATGGTCTCCAAGCTGATCCTGAAAAGATCATAGCCATCTGTGAGATGCCATGCCCCACAGATGTACAAGGAGTTCAACGCCTTATTGGAGTCGTCACCTACCTCTCCAAGTTTCTGCCACAGCTCAGCACTGTTTGTGAACCCCTCCGTCATTTGACAGACAGTCAAGCCGTCTTTGATTGGCTACCTCAACATGAAGAGGCCTTCATCAAGATTACCTGTCCTTCGTTATTTTGATGTTAACAAAGATATCACTATCGAACGCGACAGCTCTGATGTTGGCTTAGGCGCAGTCCTTACCCAGGTCCTTACCCAGTAGCTTACGCTTCAAAGGGGCGCTAACACAAACTGAGCGCAACTACGTGCAGATAGAGAAAGAATGCCTAGCTATCGTCTTTGCAGCTGAGAGATTTGAGCACTACATTTTGGGCAAAGACATTGTTCAAGTGCTATCAGACCACAAGCCACTGATGTCTATCTTTGCCAAACCAATCTTGACAAGCTCCAAACGACTTCAGCAAATGCGCCTCAGACTGCAGAAGTACCCTTTGAAAGGGGTGTACAACCTTGGTCCTCAAATGTTCATCAGTGACACGTTGTCTCGAGCCGCACTTCATCTGCGTCGAACTCAAACAGATACGCCTGATTACCTGATCTTTCAAGTACACCAAGAAGAAAGATTCCGACAGGAAGTCGAAGAAACAAATCTGGAAGAAGCAACCTTCGTCACAGACCAACGTCTCCAGCAAATTCGCCAAGAAACTAACAAGGATGCCTCCTTGCAAACGCTGATGACGTTGATCTCAGCTGGTTGGCCTAATGACAAACTGCAGAGCCCCCTTTGTGTATGCGAGTACTGGTCCTACAGGGACGAACTGTCCACTCAAAATGGCCTAGTCTTTCGTGGTACAAGAATCATTATTCCCCACTCCATGAGAACCGAGATGATAGCTCGAGCCCATCGCTCCCACTTTGGAATCCAGTACACAATAAACACTGCAAGAGACATCATGTATTGGCCAAGAATGACCGCAGACTTAACAGAAGCAGTGCAAAGGTGTGAAACCTGTCAGCAAATGAAACCTGCACTCCCAAAAGAACCCATGATGACTTATCCAGTTCCGACCTTACCCTGGCAAATTGTTGCTAATGACTGTTTCGAGTGTGACAACCAGCACTATCTAGTCGTTGTTGACCTCTACTCTGATTTTATTGAAATAAGGAAGCTGGATACCTTAGCTACACCCACCTTAGTCCAGCAGCTGAAACAAGTGTTTGCCATCCATGGAGTTCCAGTCACTCTGATCTCGGACAATGGTCCTAACTATGCATCCACAGAATTTCACCAGTTCACACAAGCCTGGGATTTTCAGCACCTCACGTCCAGCCCTCATTACCGGAAATCAAATGGAAAAGCTGAGTCAGCAGGGAAGATTATGGAATCCATCATCACTAAAGCTAACAAAGATGGAGCAGATGTGTGGAAAGTTATCTTAGAATGGAGAAACTCACCTACACCTTCCCAAGGCAGCTCTCCAGTTCAACGCCTCATGTCCCGAAGAACAAGATCCTTCCTCCCTTGTAAAGCGTCCATGTACCAACCTGAAGTGCAGCATGCCGTTCCTGCTCAAGTAGTACGTAAACGACGAGTCGCCAAGTCTTACCATGACACCAGTGCCAAACCTCTACCCCCTTTGGTCACTGGACAACCTATACCAGTCAAAGCCCATCCTCAGCAAGCCCACAGTAATTGGAAACCGGCAGTTATTGTAGACAGTGTAGTCCCGCGCAGCTACATAGTTGAAGTTGATGGCTGCAAATATCGCCGAAATCGAGTTCACCTGCGTGACACCATTCAGTCCAGTCAAGCCCAGCCAAATGCGCAACAAACCAGTACTGCTGAGACTGCAGGCTCCTCAACTAACCACAATGCTAGCCAAGATGATAGTTCCAGCACCCCACCGTTGCCTGAACAGAGCCCTAGGATGCCCAGTTCTGTTGATCCTGTGACACTGCCCACAAGCAGTCCTGTAACCCGTACCCAATCCGGACGTGTTGTCAAACCAAACACACTCCTGGGAGACTTTGTTCAATAAGAGAGTTTATTATTCGTCACAGTTGCTTTTCCTTTAAGAATAAGGTTTCCAGACTTTTCGAATTTAGTGAATTACGAAGACAAATTTTGGTCTTATCCTTTTATGATTTATATTTTGTTTTGCCTCTTACAGTTACAGATCTTTTACTCTGGAAGGGAGATGCTATGTGATGCATATGTGACATGACTTGCATCCGGGACACGAATAAAGTTGTTGTTTACCATGTGCTCGAGTGAGTTAGTCGCTTAGAACATAACACCCATGAGGCTTTTGTTGATATTTTCAGGAATAATCCATTCTGTACAAGGCTAATTTTATACACCTTGCAATTACATGCGATTTTCACCTTGTTTGTTTGTCATCTAAATCATCTAAAGCACAATCACAATAACAATCTATTCTCTATACCATTGTTAACAACAACCTTTTCCCCAGGGTCTTCCAAAATGATAGTTGAGAGATCCTGGCATGTCGCCCAAAATATTGCTTATTTTGATTGTTTCAAAACGGCAGTGTGCTTGAGATTGTCTAATTTATGGCCACTCCTTTTGCCAATCTCCTTCAAGTTACAACCTCGGACAAAACTACATGAGACAAATTGAAAACACACCCGTATTTTCCTATTGTTTTTAATTTCACCTCTCCCACTACTGCATAAGTATCTGTCCTCCCCCCTCCCCTCTTTCAATGAAGACCACAGGATTTGTATGGGCCAGCATCATGGCCAAAACAACATTGTACGGGGGTGGGGAGGGAGCAATTTGTACAGGTCTTGCAGTGTCCAATTCAGGCGTCAATATTGGAAAACAGGCGGATCTGTCTCACGAGTTTTGTCCAAGGTTGTAGCATTTTAAACACCCAAAAGATCCTGGGGACAAGGTTGTCTAAACACTTCTGTTATACTAATCCAAGGTAAATTCAATCCATGACATCAACTTCCAATAAAGCCACTTCTTTCAGAAAAAAGGTGCAAGATGCTAAACCTTGCTTTCCAATGTCTTCCCTCTTCTTAATTGAATTATACTCCAAGGTAGATCATGTGTCTCCAAGTTGCAAAGGCACTGCTACTTTAGTACACATTTTATACAATACAAAAACTTAACACTAGTACCAATAATAAATGCATAACTTAACTTGAAACCAGTGAGTAATTTATCTATCCTGGTTTTGTTCATCTGTTCATGTTTTTCAAACGATACAGCCACTTTCTTTCTCTAACCAAAATGTATCTGCAAGGACATCTCGAACAAGTAATCTGTTATGATTGGTTGTCCTGTGTAAATTTTATTGCTGTTATCACATGATTTGTCTTAATCACGTGCCGTATAATTTCACTTCAGAATAAACTCTTGTTGAAGGCAGACGTGTATTTCTCTATCTCTGGAAATCATAACATGGTACCAGAAGTTCTTTACAGATAGCCTCGATCTCTAACTCTAAAGTCACGTAGAGCATGGAATGAATCAAACCTCCATCAGAATAATATATCGACAGTCTTAATCTCGAAAATGAATGGAAGGAGTGGAAAGAAGCGTGGGAGCTGTATTGGATATCAAGCTGCTTTCATGAAAAGGATGATGCAGTGCAAATAGTGACCATTCAAAGTATACTGGGAACAAAGGCCAGGCGAGTCCTGAAAACATTACTGAACGTTCCTGCCGATATCAAAGAGAGAACTATGGCAGGTATTTTAACAGCGCTTGAGACATTGCGTCCAGCGAAAAAACACAACCTACGAACAACATGTTTTAAGAATGACGACTCAAGAAGATCGTACAATCGACGTATTTGTTACGGATATTAGACGAAAAGCTTAACACTGCGATTTTGGAGCGACTACTGCAAAAGACAGATTTATCACTCGAGAAAGCAATTAAGCCATGCAGAATCACGGAACAATCCAAGGAACAATCAGAAGTCTTCGACTCGCCAACTGCTCAAGCAAGTAGCATTGACACTGTAAAGAAAACACGAGTAACAGTGGAAACGGAGAAAACAGATGATGTGAAGAGGATAGTTAAATGCAAATTCTGTGGATTGTCTCACAACAGAGGAAACTGCTCGGCCTATGGAACAACGTGTCACAAATGTAATGGGTGATACCACTATAAGTGCTGCTGCCTAAAATCGCGAAGTAACATCGCAGAAAGAAGAGTTTGTCATGTGGAAGTAGAAGCGAATGAAGAAAATGAATCATTGGAGGGACTGTACATGGAAGAATTCCAAGGCATAACTAGAAGGAACATTCAGTCAGATTTACTAGTCAATAACACTCCTGTAACTTTTCAACTTGATACAGGTGCGGAAAGTAATGTAATGTCTATGCATTGGGCCAGTGAGTTAAATGCTCAGATAGAGCCAACGAGCATGTTCGTTCGGTATGCACCAGTTAGATACTGTGAACAAATGTGTTCTTCACACAAAGGCAAATGAGGCCACGGGTTCAACGCCCCTAGAGTATTATGTTATCAGGGATAATGTGAGACCCCTCTTGGGTTTAGAATCATGTTTAGCCTTAAAGCTAATCACTTTGAATGACACAGTAGAGCAAATAGGTCTCAGTATGAATGAAGTTAAAAAAAAACCTACCATTTTGGATGAGTTTAAGGATGTTTTTGAAGGTTTGGGATGTGTAGAGGGTGAATACAACATTAAATTGAAAGCTGATAGTTACCCTACAATTCAACCTCAAAAGAATGTTTCCCTTAGATTGAAGTTGTCTTGAACTTCAGAGGTCCTGTGTTATTGAAATGAGCAGTAGTGTTAGGTGTGCTTTCTTTTTTTTTCTTTTTTAAGAGCATTTAAAGTTACTCTGACCGTAACAAACTGTGGAATTGGAGACAAGCTAACAACCTTTGAACCAGATGCAAAGCTGAAAGAAGTTTTCAAGAAATCAGGAGTTTCACTGGACAGTGATGTCTCAGTTGAAAAGTTTGGAAGGGCAGTAGTAGCTGACATGGCATATTTCAGCAGAGAATACACGAGAATGGCAAAACGAAACTGCATGGTCAGGTGGTGTACGCACTACGATCGCGTTGCATTGTGGAAAAAAAATTTCCAACATGGCGGCGGAAGGTTCCTAATTCGGTAAGTTTTCCTCTGTGTCTTAATCGTTAGTTAAGAAGTATTTCTTTCTCATTTTTATAAAAGTTATCAGATAGAAGGCTTTTGAAGGTTATCGAGTGTTTTTTAGATAGACTTTCTCAGCATAGGCATCGTTATAAACGATAAACATTATAACACTTATTCGTAGTGTAATACGATACCATTTTTGGGGGGCATCAAACTTTTTATCTATGTTCGTTGGAGTCCCGAAAAGTGTCTAAATTGCTTCTTTAACTTTCCATCTACAGCTGGATATAATCGCTCCCCAACGCGCCCCATCGCATCTTTGTGTTTTCGGCCGATGAGTTAAAGCAATATGGCCGCCAAAAGGCCTATTGTTGTGGAGGGTAACACGCCGGGCAAGCCTGACAACAAACGACCGCCGCCGGAGAGAAAATCGAGGAAGAGCCTCTTCCACGATGAAGACATCCCTTCTAAAAAATTCTCAAGTGCCCGAGAGTGGTCTGCGGAGGAAACCTCCTCGTTAGTGCAATACATTTGCCTTTTTTCCGAAGACGCGTGGAGAGATAAATGGCCCACCACGAAAGATGCCGGCTTTTGGAATGCCTGTGCGGATTCTGTGAACAAGACTTGCAAATCCTCGCGAACAGGTTTGTCAGCCTTGATTAAAGCAATGTTGTATGCACAGAAAAAGGGAGAAAAAAAAGGCTGTGATCTTATTTATGACTCGCTGCATTGGGTCCTGCAATCTGAAATGTAGCTATTAATTGTATAGTATGGAATAGTGTGGCATAATTATCATTAATTCCTATAAAAATATGTTCATGATTTTACTTGACATAACATCAGTGTATGTTAGAGGATAAAGTTGCACCAAAGCAGGCCCTACAACTTTCGGTGCACATTGTTAACTAAAAATTTGAAGTGACAAGTAATTGGTCTTGCAAGAATTATGAAATTGTAAGTATCCATTATGCTTTTTCTTTAAACGTTTTAGCTTATATAATTTATTTATTTATTTATTTTTTAATTTAAGGGTCCTCTTGCCGCACACGAGTTACAAAGCACCTATCAACACAGTTTAAGTCTTTGTCAGAAGCAGAGGAGGCGCTCAACATTGATTATATCAGAAACTCCTTTGTTCATGAAGAAAGTGGGAGCACACCTCGGAGGACAATAATGCCTGATGATACCTCTTTGTCTCCCATCTTCAGCTGCTCACCAGCCAAAGATACAAAGCAGTCAAATTCCAGTGTTGGTGATGTGGTGAGGGAGTTTTTGACCACTTTTAAAAGTTCAATGACATCAAGATTGAGGTCACAACTCCTTCACCATATATTTAAGCTTTCTGTTGTAGAAGATGATGGCATGGAATTTTTCAAATTTGTGAACAGTGATTTTCTTACGTCAAGTTTGAATGCAATGAGAACATTGTGTAAAGCAAGGAAACACAATTTGATTTATTACTTAAGTAAATGTTTTGAAAACTCCAAGCCAAGAATGCCACTTGATCGAATGCCCTATGGCTTGCTCGATTACAACATTCGCTTCTTTGCCAGTCACAGGACACAAAAACTTGGCATGGAGGAACACTACTCCTCATGGCTTGAAACCATGTTTTCTCAATTTGGCCATAAGTGGTTGTGCCTCCACAGGGGACCAGCTTGGCAGTACGATCTGAATGTTGAAACAGAGGGGTCTGTGCAGGGTAACCCTGATGATACCTCAAAAGATGTGGAGGGCGGTCAAATTGATATCATCCAGAGTGCCTTGCAGCAATCATCACTGAGTTTAGAATTGGAAGAAGGCAATGATACTCTGGACTTAAGTTCCAGTACCCTGTGCACTTCTCCTGCCAGTATACCTATCTTCTCTTCCCCTATAACAGATGAGACAGAAGAAAATGCTGTCTCAACTCCAGAGTTGTGTGAAGTTGGAGACCTGATGCACGTCTCGGACTTGTGGAATTCGGTCCCTGAGGATGAGAGGCGGGAAATGGAGTTGGGGTTAGTGTCCTCACAGGAAATGGAGAGACTTCACTCTATACAGCCCACTGGGTCCTTGAATGCAAAATGCAACCCATGGATGTTTGACCCAATGAAGGTTGGTTATGTTCATTAATTAATAAATAACTGTTGTTTTAACAAAGGAGAATATGCATACATGTTTAATCAGGTTACCATCCCATTTCATATCAAAGTCATTATGTGCAGAATTAAGGCTACTCACCGTTTCCATATTTTTTTCAACATTTAGGGAAATTATTGTGTGTTATGATGGTAACATTACATCCGCATCCTAACCGATACTTAATTAAGTTTGTTGTAGGCTAATATTTTTCGTGTTTAAGGGGTCTGGTTTAGTGTGGGGCATCTACAACATGAAAGCAAATGGTTGGTTGGTAACACTACAACGTAATGTGATGGCTGTAACGAGTTGTAATATTTTCATTATTATTATTATTATTATCTATTTATTTTGCTAGAGTAAGATAAATATTGCAAGCCTGGGTGTGCGCGAGATTCAAAAGCACATTGCATCAGCTGGATTTTCAAGGACTGTTCATGTGCAAGTGAGTTAGTATTTAAGCTCTGTTTATTTATCAATGCTTCGGGGGTTTCATAAAGGGCCAGGTGCTGGGCAAATTGACTGTCTGTGAGTAACTTCCCAACCAACATTTGCAGTAGAAGACCACAGCCAAGTTCACTATCCTGCCCAGGTGCACTAACCTCTTGCTCTAATGTTCAAGATTGAAACCTGTGATCAGTGAATTAAAATTAGGCAGAGTTAAACCTTAAATAATTGTATGAGCAGTGAACACTCCTCTTGGTATTATTGTTTAGTTGGTGCTTAAAAGACGTGGGTGCTAGATCAATTTGACACATAAATAAAGTTATTATTATTATAGACAGAAATATGAATATAGGACCCTTAATTACTAAACTACAGACTATAATGTTTTCTGAACATTGTGTTTGTCTAGTTTAGGTGGCTATACAGACACGCCTCAAAAAATGACTGAATTGAATTTCTCAGTAGACATGTCAAAGATCCAGATGTTTTTAGGAGGGATGTACATTAGTGCCCGTTGGGTGGTGGATCAAGGCCAATGCCTGTGTTGTTGCAAGTGTGTTCTCATAGGGGCCTATTGGATCATTTCTTTTTTTTTTACACTTAGGTTGAAGCACTCAAGCAGGCTAAGCACTGCAACCCCACTGGTCGATGGTGGATCAAGGCTGATGCCTGTGATTTAAGAAAAGGTTTGAGGGAGAGCATGCGAGGATCTTGGGCTGGTGATGAGGACCTTGGTGATGGCTCTTTACAGGCTTTGTATGAAAGTTACAAGGCAAGGTGTGCTTTTGTGAAGGCTATCGGTTCAGCTGAAAGGTCCAGCTTGTTGTCTGCTGACGTTCAAAAGTTGTTGTTGGAATTGGAGAATGATCTTGAATTTCTTGCAACAGGTGCTGAAGTTGCAAATGGTGCTTATAGGAGAGCTCTTCAGGGTGGTAAGGCAACAGAGCACAAACTGATGGAATTGTCATGGAGTGTTGTTGGCTTTGAGGAACTTGTCAAGAAAGTTCGTGGTTTTGACGGTCATTTGAAAGATTTTGTTGGAGAGGGTGGTGGTGCTGCTGGTGTTAATTTGCATTCTTTGAAATCAGACCTACTAAAGTACTTGAAAGATCTTTTCTCAAAGAAGCGCACTGCTGCAACCCATCTTCTTGTCTTCATGATAGCAGATGAACTGCGGAATCGTAAGCCATATGCCATTCCAGTACGGTTCATGCCCTACAGATCACTTACTGATGCTAAATTGAGGGAATTGGAGCTCCAGCTGGAAGAAGCCATGAGGAGGATAGGAATGACTGTTGTAGGTAAGTAATCAAAGCTGATAGCTAGGCACAATATTGATCTTTATAATTTTCTATTCTTTTGTCAAGTACAGCCTGTAGCATTATTGTTTTCATACAGCTGTTTCAATATTGATGTTGTAAGAAGCCTATGTTACAAGACAGCAAGGTAATGCACATATGGTTAATTTGTTAAGTATCAGGGCTTGTAATATACGGCTGCAAATATGCAATTTGTGACTGGTTCCAGGGCAGTTGCTCCTAATAAAAACAACTTAGCAGCAAATTTGCTCCTTCAACTTTTGGCCCATTTTCATAATAAATACATTTTCTGCTTCTTGTTAGACCAAATGTACTCCTGAAATTTTGGACTTAGGAGCAGAATTGCACCTGGGAAAAAATTTAATTTCGATGCCTGTTAAGTAGCATCTTCAAAATTAGTTAATGATGGCTGCCTTATGGAAAATAAATCATAGAGGCAAGTAGTTATGGTATTTTCAAGCACACTGTTGCACAGATGACAGAAATTACAAAAGATTTTCAGCTACCCATACTACTAAAAAGCTCAAGGCTTAAATATCCAACAATGTTCATTAATGAGCTGTGTACTTATAGCATCCAATGTTGCCCACCCCTCCCCCCCAAAACAAAAAACAAAAACAACAACAACAAAAGTAGAAATCATAATTTCATGTACGTCACTTCCATCTCTTTACCTCATGTGTATTGATCAGTGATTGTGAATTCAGAAAATGACTAGTTCCCAGTTGGTTTGATAGCTCAGCTGGTATAACATTGCAAAAGTTGTGGGTCAAAACCCCTTCAAGTCTGATTTTTATCAGGCTTTCCTTTTGCAACTACTTGAACTGTTGTTTATACAGTGTATAACTGTGGTACAATCTTATTAAAAATTCTTTGAAAACTAGGAAGTTCTGATCTCACTTTGCTTTTTTCTTGTTTTCTTTAAGGCTTCACTACTGATGGTGAATTTAACTCACTACGTACTGTTGGAAATGTACGACTGGTATCCATCATCGAGTTAATCAAGCATGCAAGAAATGATGCTCGTCGTATGAGTGCCAACACTATTGCTTCTTTCTTAAACCTGGACAGGCAGGGTAGGTATTGTATTATTCCTAAATCCCAGCCAAAACTGCCATCATGGTATTTACACCAACTGAGGGGGTGCATGGAATAAGGTCCTAAGTGACATTTGATGCAAGGTCAAATTCTCCCTTTTGTTTCACCTCCTTTTGCTTCACAAGGGAATGCAAGGCAGTTTGGAAGGAGGATTTAGCAATTTATCAGAAGTCATGTGATGTTTTTTTCCAGGCACCCCTTCAATTATTGGCTTCATTAGGGCAACTGTTTCCTCATAATTAAATTTCTGAGAACACAATGTATTTCTGAATGTCATTGTAATTGAGGGAAGCGAATAGAACATAATCTCACAAAGAAAAATTATTTTTTTACCCAACAGGAAATGTGTTACGTCAACACCCAGCTGTTCCTGTACATGATGTCAATTGGCTGAATACATTCATGGCTAATGGTGGCAATGAACCAATTCCTTTTGAGCGTGCCATTCTGATGTTAAGAAGGAAACTTTTTCCTTTCATGCATGATCCTTACCCATGGGTTGTAGGTAAAGTAGTTCTTTAATTATTGATATTTTTTATCAATAATTATAATTTCATCACATTGTCAATCAGAAGTCAGTGGTGTTCTCATCTGCTCAAACCAGATGACCTGAAGTACAGACCTGTATCAGGCTGCTTATCACACCACATATTGTTGAAGGTGTTTCATGTCAACTGCTGTCACACTCCAATGGGCTTTTGTTTACTACTGCTTGCATTGATACTCACTGTGTATCCTCTGTCATGTGGTAAATCCCTCTTCCTTCAGTCTTCCCATAAAGGCATGATTCTATCATTAACACAAAAGATAGTTATCTAAAGTCTTCCAGCAGATCAATAGTGCCTGGAATAAGCAGACCAAGGGTGCCTGGAATAAGGCCCCAAGTGACTTCTGATGAACTGCTAAATTCTCCTTCCAATTTTGCTTGTGTGTGTTTGTAAATCAAAGGGAGAATTTGACGTTAGATCAGGAGTCACTTAGAGCCTTTTTCCACACATCCCTTCGGTTAATGTCAGATGCAGTAGAGCTTCAAAGTGGCCAAAGTTGCAGGAAATTTAACTCCTTGTGGAGCTGTCTCATTGCCTTGGGATTGTTTGACTCCTGTTGAGGGGATTAAGAATTTTCTCTGAATGCATTTCAACTTGGAAACTTCTTCATTTGCTTCCTTCAATCACAGCTGGTAATTGACGTAACATATTGTCCTTCTCTTTCTGCAGGACGGGCTGAGACAACTGAGGAAGTTTTGAAGTCTATTTTTGCCATATATGTCTTCCGCAAAAAAATTGATGACCTTAAACACCATGCTACTGATCCCTGCAATTTCTCTGACAATCTGTATCAGCCTGAGAAGGATGCCAATGGTGAGCTGATCCACCACAGGGAAGATCACAACCATCTCCTAAAACGTATAGTTGCTCGTCTTCGTGCAGGCTTTATCCCAGGTGTTAATTTGCAATACCTGAGAGATGCTTTACACGACCCTTCAACTGGCTTAACTTATGAGGCCCTCACAGGGAAGAACAAGCAGTCAGTGCCTGATTGTGAGCGCCTCATAAATCCTGGTGTAATTTCCTTTCTTGAACGGAAAGGTGACGTGAGTGGAGCACATGTCTTGAGGATTATTCATAACTGGCACAAGGCTGTTGATGGAAGAGGGCTATCAGAAGAACAGAGGTCATCTTACTGCAAAGACATGAAAGAGTGGCTTTTGGCCGATTGGATGCCATGGTTCCCTACCTTGCCTGATTACCGCACTATTGACGTGAATAGGTAAGACATTTCTGAATCCCCTAACTGTGCCTTTTTAGCTAAGTGGTTTGAAGGCCAGGTCAATAAATGTTCTTGTAGATTATTTCAAAAGTGAAAGAGAACCACCAAAGAAATGATGGCTGGAATAAACAGTTCATTTAGTTTAAAAAGGAAGAGAAAATTCAATCAAGTCTACTGTATTACGTGGAAGCAGTGTTGGACTTGTAAATAAATATTATTGTAGTAATTGGATTATTATGAACAAATAAAGTTCTAGCCAGGTTAGCTGCAGTTTAGTTATAAACACCTATCTATACGTGCAGTTATAAACACTTTATAAATTATACACAACACTTGTAAAGTGCAATTTCCATTTTAATGTTCAGTTGTGCTTTGCAAAACTCCTAAAAATAGATCATTTAAAAACTTGATTAAATCAAAATGTTTTGCTTGTAACATTCATGTAGAGGGATTATGAATAGTGTTACCTCTTCAAGTGAGTAAGAGTATATTCAGTTATGGTGTTATTCCAGGGAATACCTTTTACAACTGTATATCCCTTTTAGCAGTGTATATTTCCTAGACCCACATATTTTGGACTTGGCCAGAAAATTTTTAGGGATCCAAACATAAAGGCCTTACTAAAAAACACTCCACCATAGGCCTCAACCCTTTATTTAATGTTGTTCACAAACAATATTGATTTTAGGCCAATCAAGGATATCTGCGGGCTTACACAAGAAGCTGTTATTGGCTTAATAGCAAACCTGGAGAGCAGAGAGCTACGTCGTGTAGAGTACCGGGAGAGAGGTCTTCCTCCCGAGCACCCTCGTGCCTCAGCAACGGATGATGTCGAAGGGATAATTGCCCTTATGCATGAAATGCTTGGTGAGGCATTTGATGTCAAGCAGTTTAATGATGCCCAGCCCAAAATTCTCAATGAGTTCACAAAGCGAATTGACCCAGAAGTGAAATTCTACTACTGGACGGGAGCTAATGAGCGTTACAGAGATTTTGAGCTGCCTTCATTTAATCAGCCGACAGGAGATGGAATTACGGAGAGACTTGATAGAATTAATATATCACGTAGAGGTGACCCTGGTGTATTTGTTGCAAACCGGGCCTCCCTACCACAAAGAGGACAGCTCACGGTCCGAGCACAATTTCACAGGGCCCCAGTGGAATTACCCCCACCCATGAGTCAAGGGAATCAATCAGAGTGACTGTTATCGTAGATAATTAATGATGCATTTATTATGTAAAATTTTACTTTTTAGTGTTCTTTCATTGTAGGATAAAAAGGCATCTTCCACTTGGGAAAATAAGTTGAGTGTATCATGCCTTTCCCAATGTTAAGGCAGGCATTGGATGTTCTGAGGTTAAAATTTGAAAATAGTATTTCTAACCATTGAGGAGCAATGACAGAATTCTTTGTTTTTGTGACTGCAGATATTTAACAATTATGTGCCCAAGGTGAAGTGAATATTGTGGAATAATCGTCGGGGGGATCATTCCACAATATTCGCTGAGCCTGAGGAGAATAATTGCTCAGGTGATTATCAGAGCAAATGAATTTTTTCTCCTTATCTTCAGAAACATCAAAAATCGCGCGGTGGCCATTTCGAAAATTAGTGCTTCAGTATTATAATCACCTTGTGCGGGGTGATTATAGCAAGATATGACATAATCCTCGACCAATCAGTGCACACACTTCTCTATAATCACCTGAGCAATTATACTAAAATATTATATTTAAGTACATTTATGCTCATACACGTGAGATGCAAATTCCACTTTTTATTGTTAAAAGACTGTTTTCAACCAACAATTATTAAATTTTGATGTAAATAAAGGAAAATTTGAAAATACTACTAAACTCATAACATGTACGGTGATTGTTTCCAAGATCAAGGGTTTTAATAGTCTAGATCTTTGTTATATAACTGTTTTTACAGGAGTTCCTTTATCAAAGTATGGTCCCTCACAACATAAGATATGATGAACTGTGTTTCTACATTAAAACACAATTGATTTTTGAGAAAATATATTTTTTCGGATGAAACTTTTTCAAAAAACATCACTTTTGAGGGTTACTTAAGTTTTTTTAAGAGCCTTTGATGAGCAAAAACAGGTCTCACTTAGGTGAGATACAGCTGCTTGGTAGTGTAAGTTCTTGTGGGCCACTTTGATAATAAGAGTAGCTGAAATTCAATCATCGTTACTTTACTTTGCGACTGGCTTTGATCACTGACTTCTCCCACAAACCTCTCTTGGTGATAGTAATTGTCAGGTAGAAACCAATCATTAAATAAGTTGTACAAAATCGAATTTTCTTGACAGACACATCAAGTGATGGGTCCTCAAGCAAAGGATGCACAAACCGAGTTAATTCACTTGCTAAGTAGCCTACTTTGTTATAGTCTGAAGAGGACATAAGGTGGACAGCAATTGCATTCTTGTCATGAGGGTTTTCTGGTTCTTTCACAAGTTTTACAAAAACAGGTCTGTTATGTTCATACAGATACTCATTTGCTTCTTCTAATGCCTTTTGGCGTTCTCTTGAATAACATGTACCCATAACTTTAAAGGGCAAACAATGACTTGCCACTACGGCTTGATCATCTGGCTCCTCCTCATCCTCAGAACTAGGATCATCAGGGGTAGCTGATGGTGGAATAGGTGGCAAATTAACTGCTGCACCCCTTGAAGTTAATTTCCACAACACCGTGTACTTCTTTCCTTCCACTTCAATTTGGCAATGAGAAGTACATAAGTATTTCCCCCGCTGTAAGTCTGAAGCCATGCCCTTTTGCACAACACCATCTTTATTCTCTGTGCCATGTTTGAAATAAACTTTGGCAAAGTCAATTGTCATAACTGGAAAGCAGGGAATTTTCCAACAAAATGATGAAAATCTATCCACATGGATGATTTCACAGTTGAATTCTTGAGAAGGAACTGCAAGGAAAAAAATTAAGTGTTCAACATAAAGGACAAAAGGACAATCTTCTATTTTTTGCAATATATTTCAGTTTTGTCATGCCAGGATGCTTAGCAGTGATACTCCCTGGTTAGGAAAAAACAAAATTTTAAGCATGCTACAATGCAAAAGTACAAAGGTAATTGTACCCTACCATAAAGACCCATAAAGCCACATAAGTAGTACAACTTACTTGAAGACGCCAATGGTGTATCATCATTAGTTCCAGGTTGTGAGGAACGTCTTCCTTGACCTGCTATTTGAGCATTTGCTCTGGTTTGTTTGCTTTCCTGAAATAAAAAAGAAAGAGTCGAATTAGTACACAGAAACATTCCAAATCAAAGATGCAACTAAGGTTATTTAATTTGATCATAACCATCAGCAGCAAACATGAACACTCAAATAAACTAATAATAATTATAGTAATAATAACTAATGATGATGATGATGATTATTATTATTTATTTATTTTAACAAACTCAAACCACATTATTTCCCTCGAGCTCAACATCAACTTACAATATTGAAAGTATTGTTTAGTTACCTTAGTAAATAGAGGGTAGCTGTTAACTTTGTTGTGGCTTTTGGCATCCACATTCCCAACTGCTAATTCATTTGCAAAGGAGCAATCCAGGTTACTACAATGTTAAGGAAACCAACATTGTGCAGCAAGATATTTGGTAACAAGCAAGTACAAATTGTCAATTAGTGGATTAAAAAAAAAATCCAAAATGGGAGGGAAATTATGTTGTTCATTTTGCACAAATAAAAAGGATACTATCCACAGAGGTACTGAATATCCATGGATGGGCCAGTGTCCCATTTTTTAAGAGGAACAGTGGAACAACATTCCAAATCAAACACTGTCTGATGATTAAAAACTGTCATCGCCTTAATAAAGTTTCCACAGTACTCCTCATCAGCTCCCTTACGGGACAAGGCCTCCAGCATATCTCCTTCTGATGACGCCATTTCAAATGCTCGCTGGATGCCAACACCTTTTACATTTCTTAGGAAATCGCACCCAGCTGTAATACACATCTTTTGGAACTGGGTCATGTTCAGTTTCAGGCCTTCAAGGATTTCATTCATGTCAAAAACTTCACCATCCCCATTCATAGATGCCTTGACCATTACCTACAAATAAAATGGATCTTTGTTTGTTTTTTCTTTCCTAATTTATTTAATAATTTCTTTTGCTTTTAAACAAATTATTGAAAAATCTTAGTACAGCTGCTTCCCTTTCACACCTGCTTGAGTCAAGATGTACCAGGTTACAAATAATAATAATAATAACATGTTTTACCAGGGTAAACCCGTCAGCAAAAGCTGTTATAACAGCTGGGCAACTAAAACTAACAAATAATAAGTATAAGAAAAATTACCACAATAATAATACTAATAACCCTAAAAATAGGTTGCAAAATACATAGTGAAGCTTCTAAGCATGTTCATGTACTACAACTATACTGCAGAAATTAATTTTTTTGCAAATGATAAAATCTAACCTTCTTGCATCCATAAGCCAGAAGATCGGAATCCTCGGTCAGGGCGAAATCCGCATATCCATTCAAAACGAGGAAAGCTATCTGAGCGTCGGATTCATATGGGGAAACAATGTACCTCACTTTTTCAGTTAAACAAACCTGCATATAGAAAAGAAGGATTAGAAACAATTCGCACAGCATTTCTTCTATATAGCTCTTCATTTTATTGAATGTACAATTTAAGCAATGTCTTCGCGTTTTAATACTACATCAAGAACACCAAATGGTGAACTACTATCACACACTGTATTACAAAATTTAATTGTACGAAATTTGTGGAGAAACCACTTACATCTATACACTCGGTGATATCGTTGAAGGTGATTTCGACAGCTTGACTGTGCAGCTTGTTTGCCTCCTCTGGAGAAATGTTGGGTTCCTTAGCTCTTCTGAGGCGATCTTCTCTATCTCTGAAGAAGTTTCAAACCAGAGAAGGCCAAACAGGTTTGCATGACATTTGTAAAATTAAAAAATTGACTCGCTCGATTGTGAATTAGTTTTTCTCACCTTCGTCTTCTTTCACTCTCGCTTGCTTTAGCTGGTAAGGGTAACCCGTCGAACACAACAAACGGGCTAACACCACCTCTCTTTACGGAACGTAAATAGTTTCGGAATATATCAGCACACCTTGATGGGAAATAATTGGAAAAAAGACTATTAGAGCCTTTACTTTATCGAAAGAGATATCTGGAACGAATAATTCTCAAAATTTCTCACCTATCTCGCCTTCCACTCTGCGATAAAGACACACTCAAACCCTTGTGTAGCCAACAAGACGCGTCTATGGCTGCAGTTTGGCCAGACAATTCACGAATGTTAACTTTTCTGCTGAATTTGTTAAGAAATGGTAGCAGACAATGAATGCCCATTACGCATTCAGCTGATCTTGGTCAATTCTACTCTCACGGAGATGTTCACTCGACCGAGTCAAGATGCAAATGACACGAATTTTGTTTTGCGACCATGATGCAACGCGATTGTAGTGCGCACACCGCCTGCTGCATGGTGGTGTACTTTGATGGCACGTTTGGAATAATCCAGTACTTTTCGCTGCTGTGACAAGTGGGGTACGCATGCATAACTGAATTGAAGGTGATCAAAAGCCCACTCCCCACATACTGCACAAGATTGTATCCAGTGAAAATAACCAGAGGGTGAAGTTTTTCTGTTTAGAACATTAAACCATATGATTGCAGTGTACCTTGTTGCTTGTTTTCTTGAGGATACTCAGAATCTGAAACCCGCCAGGAGGATACAAAAATTTCACTTTGTAGCTTTCAAAAAACAGTGGTCACAGTGATGTGGACTATTGCTTTTGATTGTCCTTAGTTTTTATATTTAAAAGAAAGTCTGCCTGATCTCTTTGACTTTTGGTAATTTTTTTTATTCCTCTTTAGGGAACTAGTGACCACAGTTGTGGAGGTGTCACAAATGTTAGATAAATGTGTCATCTTGGAGGGAAATGAAAGACAGACGTCCGTCTCCCTAATGCCGAATTATGTTGAAAGAGACTGATATTAATTTCCTTTTTATTATTTTTTATTCATTTGTTTGTTTGTTCATTCATTTTTTTCAGGAAGTCTTAGGAATGGAATTGAGATCTTGTTTAAAAAAACAAAATTGTACAATTTTGAACTACTTATAATACTTTTTATATTTTTCAATCTCTAGTCTTATTGAACACTCTGTATGCAAATGGCACATTGTAAAAACAGTGACTGTCCTTTTTGCAAAAAAAAAACTTATCTCAAATTCTTGGTCTTTGTATTAACATAATCACTGAGATGCAATAAACCGACTTCCATTAGCTTTCTTGCCAAACAACAATCCAAAAGTGGCCAAGAATTGAATAGAGCTTAAGAATGTTACTGGTGGCCAGCCACATCCAACATAAGCCAGATCTTCTCTGGTTTATGTCAGTATCCTTGAAAAATTTGACATTGTGGCCCAGGCTGGCACACGCTGGCCCTGGCTCGCCTGGACTGGTCAGCAATTGTTGGAAGGTTGGTGTACACTGGCCTTAGCTGGTCTGGGCCTGCCCTGGCCAGTGGAAACACCAAGAAAAAGCATAGGCCAGCCCAGGCCAGCCAAGTCCAGGCTGGGCCAGGCCAACCTTTTTTTTTACTGGCCCTGGCTGGCCTGGGCCAGCCCATAGGCATTATCTAATGAATTGAGTGGAGATCTGCTTCAAGCCAGATCTCACTCTGCAGAGTGCTCACGATTATTGTAGAACATTTGAGGCAGCTGAATTGCCGAAGGTCAAGTATAATTTGCCAACAAATACTGGAAACGAACGTTCATCAGGAATTCAGTTGGTGAAGAGGTCTTAGGGACAGACAGGATAACTGCACGTTCTTGTAAGTTCCGTGGTTACAAGCACCCATTCACTCAGCCTAGTAGATGTCCTGCCTTAGGAAAGAAGTTCATCAAGTGTAAGAAAGAAGGGCACTTTGCACAGGTTTGCAAAGAAATGCCAAGAAAGGCTCACAAGTTGACAAAGTGGAACAAGAAAATCTCTTTGATGATGGCCATCAAGAAGAGAATCAGGATGTACATACATATTATGGATCTGTTGAACTGGGAAGTGTTTCTTACAACAGAAAGACTAACAAGATCCTGATTACTATTAACATTGCAGGAACAGATGTTCAAATCAAAACAGACATGGGTGCAGAGTCTACAGTCATCCCTTACATTTGTAAAAGGAAATTACAAAGAAGCCTTTACGAAAGATCCAGCAACCATTGAAAAGATGGCTTGCAACGAAACCCATACATCCAGTGGGCTGTGTATCTCTTTGGACTCCGTACAAGAACCAAAACCTGGATCTAGTGTACCTTGTTGTGGAAAGAAATTTCACACCACTACTTGGCTGGGATGCCTGTCTGGATCTGCAAGTGCTCAAATTCATCAATCTTCAACTAACCGATATACCAGCACCACATGGGATTAGTCAAGAAACATTAGAACGAGCTGGGGATGTGAGTATTTTCGAGACTGACCCAGTGCTCTGTGGATATCAAGAAAGTGCACTTGGAGATTGACCCTTCAGTTCCTCCAGTAGTCCACCCCCAAGAAAAATACCCGTCTCTCCGCTTGAACCAGCACATGGGTCTCATCTATGGTTGCTATTGACAAGCGGAAAAAAGATGAAGATAGTCAAAACATTAAGACAGTTCACCATCTAAGGACAATGTTCGAATTTGAGACCTGAATAAGGCATTGAAACGGCTCCATTATCCAATGGTTACAATAAAGGAGGTGACAAATCGCCTTTCAGGTGCTCAGCCCTTCACATCCCTTGATGCCTGCAGTGGATACTAGCAACTCCAGAGTTCCAAAACTCCTAACATTCAACACTCCTTGGGGCCGCTATTGATTCATGAGGCTCCCTCTTGGTATTTCAGTGGCACATGAAATCTATCAAAGGGAAATGTCCTGTGGACATTATCGTAGATGAGTTTTTGATGCATGGTAAAGATCAAACAGACGCCGATCAGAAGTTCAGAGCGGTGCTTGACAAAAGCAGAGAAATAGGGTTGAAGTTCAACCCCAAGAAAGTGAAACTCAGAGATCCAGAACTAAGCTATGTTGGACACGTATTGTCATAAGAGGGGTTGAAACCAGATCCTGAGAAAATCAGAGCCATCGATGAGATGCCCCCACCCACAGACAAAGAAGGCATCCTCAGGATACTAGAAACAATCAACTACTTAGACAAGATCGTTGAGCATAAAGCTGTTTTTCAAGGACCCATCTCACACAGCTTACTCAGAAAGATGCAGCATTTGTGTGGGAGAAACCACGACAAGATGCGTTTGGCAGTCTAAAATCTGTCAAAACTACTGCACCTGTACTGGCTTATTCACAGCAAAGAAACAGTGCTAATGTGGATGCAAGTAGCACTGTACTTGGTGCAGTGATCATGCAAGGAGGTAAACCAATTGCATTAAGTTCAAAGACACTAACTACCAGTGAGAGAAGAAATGCCAGAGAGATGTTAGCTACTGTATGGGGAGCACAGAAATCTCACACTAACGCATATGGCCGAAGAGTCATTGTTGAAATGGAGAATAAACCGCTGGAGTCCATCTTCAAGAAACCACCGAATGATGCCACTCCCAGGCTACAAGGGATGCTGCTGAAACTTACCAAGTACGATCTTGACGTGAAGTACATTCCTGGAAAGCAACAAGTCATCTCAGACTGTCTTAGCAGAAAACCTCTCAGCGACACTGAACCAGTCAGTCAACCCGAGTATGTCATTGGAGGAAATCTTGTTGAAGCACTTGGATTGGAAAACAGTCTATTGATGATCAATGAGCTTCCAATGGAACACATATTTAGAAAGAAATTTATTATTCCTGCATATATCTATTGCGACAAACATGATCCAAATATGCTAACATTCCTTAACCCACTGGTTGAAAAGCTCAACACTCTCTATAAGGCGGGAATTCAAGGACCAGGCAGGGCAGATGGAAACATAACAGTCCGATACATGCTATTTGTGGCCACGGTGGATTTGCCTGTCCGAGCCTCCCTTGTGAACATGAAACAATTTAATTGCAAATGTGCTTGCCAGCTGTGTAAGTCAGAGGGAACGGGTTATGGACAACACAACCTTCACAGATGCTGGCCTTATGAGCAAGACCCTGAAAAAAGAACCCACCAAGAACAGGTCAATTTTGCAACAAATCCAAGTCAAAAACAAGCGGTTATGGGTGTTAGGGGACACTTGATTTTTGCGAAACTCAGATATCCATTCGACCTGATTCGATCGTCTGCAATTGACTGGATGACTGTGTGTGTCTGGGCGTTGTGAAGTACATCACGCAATTGCAGCTGTCTAAGGAAAACAAAGACAAGGACTTATAAATAGGAGCAGTAAGGCACGTCTCTCCCACAAACTTCTTTCCATAAAGCCACCGGGCATTGTCGGAAGACTACTGAGATCATTGGACGACTTAAAGGAGGACGTTTCACCGGCATGCTTTGCGCGCCCAGTCAATTATGCGAATTTGTGTTCAAAATGGCGTTCGCGAAGTTGCCCTCCCGCCATTTTTGGTCCGTTTTCTCAGGTAAGAATCTCGCTTCAATGAGCCGCTACTACAATACCTTTTCAATTTTTGAAAACTTTAGTCTTTGTTCGTTATTTTAGCCGCGACAAAGAAGTATTTGTTCGGGAAGAGAGCTCGTAATTGTTTCACAAACATATATTACATGGATCGCTAGGTCTTTCGTTTTGCATTCGGAATGATTGGTCGGCTTACGTTTTGCTCCATTGTTCCGTTTTCCCTTAAGACCTAAAAACAAAACTCGTCTTTATGCAAAGTTAGATCATTGAACGTTCTTCAAACGCTTAGGTCGCCTAAGGTCTCCAGGTTTTAGAAAGTTACGGCGGTTTGAAATTGTGCTCGAAATAGGCGCCATTTTCACGTTTTTACCGAGGAAATGCTACGATTTGAAACCTTGTAAAACCTTTGCAAGTCATTACAGGCTGTAGCCTACATATTACCGAACCAGGGATGCTTAATAAACATTAAAAAGACATTCAGCGTGTCAAAAACTCGAGCTACTACGAAGGAAAGTTACAGAATCTATTTCGAACTTCGAACTCAGCTGGTTCACGAACACATCGCGACATTTGCCGCATATTCGACTCTGAAAACGAGAAAACGTTGAACAAGAGAACGGAAACTTGACTTACCTCAAAGAAACAACTTGCTTTCACTCTACAAACAATCGGGGATCTCTTGTTTTCTAAGCAATCCCTGATTTCCTTTGCGTAAAGAAACAACACAAGCCGTCTTGAGCGAAGATCTGACGGGAAACTCACGTGTCCAAGCACGCTTATTAGGTTTAGAGAAGCTACTCCACTAAAGGAATATTCGAATTGAACGTTTGAATCAATACAGTGGACATAAAGCAAGTCTGCTGTAGAGAAAGGAACGCAATTTCCATCAACAATTTCCATCGCCTCGAAGAACTCTCCACTCGCAAATGCAACAAATGAGAAGGTCACGTGATAGACGCTTTGATAATATGCTTTGACTAGGTGCGCAAAGCATGCCGGTGAAACGTCCTCCTTTGGACGACTTGGAGCACTGGAAAGCTACTGAGTTAAAGAACTGGCTATTGCATTATTCTGTGGGAGTTCTTCGCAACATTTCGAATCCTTTATACTTTTATCACTGGACCCTCCTTGTGAGGGTTGTCCAATACTCACCACTTGTTCAAGTCGTGAAAGTGGTGATTCAAGTGGTGCAACTTGTACAAGTTGTATCAGTCGTGAAGTTGTGAATGTGAAATTCAGTGAAACAACATGAAGCATTTATTGGTGCATTTGCATATCGTTATCGACACTTAGAATTTGAGCAAGGGTTCTAGTTAACTCATATGACTCGTATGAGACGTGCAACCGGTGAAACTGCATCTCATTATGGACACTGAATTTGAGAGGAGTTATGTGGAAGGGCCTTAGTCAACCCGTACGAGTCATTCAACTGGTGATATTGCATATCATTATGGAGACTAACAGTCCATTTGAGCAGTGAGGAAGGTCAGGTCCTTACAACTCGTATGACTCGTTCAAGTCGTTCAAGTGGTGAAATTACATATCACTACTCTTACGTACAGTACGGTAGTGCTGTGAGGAAGGAGGTCCTTTCAACTTGTATGACTCATTCAAGTCGTTCAAGTGGTGAAATTGCATATCATTACTCTTACTTACAGTCCGGTAGAGCTGTGTGAGAGGGGGTCCTTTCAACTTGTTCAAGTCGTTCAAGTGGTGAAATTGCATATCATTACTCTTACAATACGGTAAAGTTGTGAGGAAGGGGGTCCTTTCAACTTGTACAACTCGTCCAAGTGGTGAAATTGCCTATCATTACTCTTACTTACAGTCCGGTAGAGCTGTGCAGAAGGGGGTTCCTTTCAAGTGGTACGGCTCATTCAAGTCTTCAAGTGGTGAAATTCCTGACTCGTCCCCAGTCGTCTTCATGTTGCATGACGTGTGCAGCAAGGGAGCGCGAAGTGTGACGGGAAGTGAGAAAGCGAGAGAGGAAGACGACTGGGACATCTTGTGTCGAAAAGTTGTGCAAGGTTGTTTTTGTTATTTTTTTTGCCTTCGATAGATTCTAGGTGATTAACTGGACATCTGGCTGTATTTTGTTCATCTGTATTGCAACCAGAAGTGTTTTAACGCGACTTTGGATTTATTCCAAGATGGCATCTGGTGGAGGTGATTCCACATGCGAAGATGAAAACTTGAAAGTACTGAACGAGTCCATCAACGGGCTTAGTATTTATGTAGGTTTGGAAATAATACCAAAGTGAATTTTCATTTCTCCATCTGTCTTGTATATCAAGATTTCAACACGGTCTTGAATAAGGTGTTACTTTTTCTCAGATGAACCTGACATTGGTCGTAAACTGCTAGAAACAAGCACTCCGGTGAAAGCTTGGAGAAGACTTGCATGTCAATTCGATCGGCCAGAGAAGGAAGTCAGTAGTGACAACGATGAAAATATGTGCACAAGAGGAACGAAACACGATTTGACTCCTGGTTCGAAGCAGAACCCAAATTAGCCAAAGACTTTCTTGTTGTTAAGATTTAGTATCCGTTTTGTAAGCTTAAAGACATCACCAAATCGCCAAAAGTTGAAGTCCCTTTTAGTTTTTTGTGTGCATTTGACAATGCATCAAGTTGTGTATCCTATGTAGACTTTTATGCTAACTTAGGAGACAATACGAAGAGACTTTTTTTTAGCAAAGATCCCCTTTTAACCCACTGTCAGAAATAAATAAATAAATACACTTGACATGAAGTGTTACACTTCCAATATCTTGTGCTACAAAGCACCCACGAATATTGGTCAAGGTCAGGGCTTAAAATTGCTCAAAAACTTTTATAGGTGGCAAGCCATCTGGCAAGGAAGTTGCTCAAAGAAGGTCAAAACGCGAGAGTGTTTTAATTGCTGGATTTGTGCAGGAAGAAGGTTTTGAAGTTAGCCGTGAATCTGTTCTGGCCTATGCAGATCTTAATGATGACTCTGCTACATTACTTACGCGAACATTGAAGCGTATATTTCTAAGGGTATCAACCAGACGAAGAAAAGAAGATGGCATGTATCCTTCACCACCAATTACAGTATATTGTGGTCATGTCCAGTCTTGTTATTATATTACTTACATTGAATTAACTCCTTGACGACATAAATAGAACCTTCTATGTTAATCTGAAAACCAAGGCTAATTTCTCCTGCATAACCCCAGAATGTGCAACATCATTATCAGGTATGAATTTGTATACTTGTTCTTTATTCAATGCCTGTGTGCTTATCCAATCGAATTGTTCAGGAATTGTCTCTGTGTTGATTTTACGGTAACTTGTTCTCAAATAATGTCCAAAAAAATCATGTGTTGCACATTTTAAAATCAGGGTTGTTTTGTTTTGTTTTCTTGTGCATGTAGCTGAGATGGTCAATATCCAGCAGAAACTGTTAGCAACAGAGGAAGTTATGAAGCAAGCCTGGCAGCAGTTGACCATTGCCACTGAGGGTATGGCTGAAGTGCAAGTGCTTATGGCAGAGTTTACCAGGGAGACACAAGAAAGAGACCGTCTCATGAAAAGACTCCTAAATTCTTTGGAGACTGAACTTGCCAGTGCTAGGGTTATTGAACATGCCAAAGAACAAAGGAGCAAACTGAAACAATTGTTAAAGAAATGAAAACTCTGGAGGAGATTTCTAACCTTGGGGTCAGAAGCTGTCAACATATGGATGTTTCTGAACTTATATCACCAACCTTGTTTAAAGAATTTGTTGATGCTGTTAAAGAGAACGGTCCTTTACTGAGAAACATTGCGGAGACTTTAGTTATCAGCAACAACACCGAAAGAAATGTCAATACAACTAATGAACAGAAATTGCTCAGTGGACATCATGCCTTGGCACTACTACTAATTGTGAGGAACTCCAAGTGCCTGAATGACTTTCCCCTTCTCTTCGGTCTTCTCTGTGTGTCATATGGAGCAGGAAAAAGATCTATCAACATGCTGCAGTCAGTTGGACTTTCCCTTCATTACAATTCACTGTGAGTTAAATTCTTTAATTAACAATTTGACAACTTGAGCTGGTTAGCAAATAGAGGATATGAAATGTATATGTTGTGGTAAAAATTGTTTCTTAGTTTAAAATGTTTAAAACAGATTGGTTTTTGATTGTCTTTACTCCAGATTTGATCATGAACACCAGACCATAAAAAAATCAAAAATTACAATTTGACTGTTTTGAAAAATACTAGCTTATTTTCTAGTTAAACCTGATTACTACAATCTGAAACAGGGGAAAAACCAAACTGATTTGAAAGGTATCAAATCAAAAATATAAAATAAACTTAGCCCCAATAGTGATCATTATCAAATTTCTCCTCATCAGATGAGTGATCACCAAAGATGAATATTTATTGTCTCGATGTTTAAACAAGATCTCCCAATTAATATTCAATAAAATCTATGGAGACCAGTAAGGAGAATTTTTATAATGATCCTGGGGTTTAATTCACAATTTGTCAATTAAAATGAGATATGGGAAATACTGGTACATTTATTTGCTGCATTATAGGGCCATGAGTGAACAAGAGTTCCACACGTGGTTAAAGAGTCAGAACCTCCATGAGAGTAATTCGCAGAAGTACAAGTTACAAAAAAAAGCTCCAAAAGGACAAACAAAGGACCAACCAAAACAATCATCCTACCTCTTTCCGTTGAAAACAATGCTACCATCACTGTAACAGCTGCTGTGCTTGAACACTGGTCAAGAATTCAATATTCCATGTGCTCACGCAAAGGTAGTTTTACCACACAATGAGAGTCAAAAGACCTTTGAAGCTGCTAGAAAGCATCATGAATTCCTGTACTTGCTCCAAGAACATAAGAACGACATAATTCAACTTGAAGAACATCTGACAGGCATTGAGAAGCAACTTCCTGACGTTGAACGAGAAACTGAAGAGGAAGAGACTGATGGAGAAGAAGAGTCATCTGATAAGAGTCACAGTGCAGCTAACTTCCAAAAAACTGATGGGAAATTTAAGAATATTTTCAATACACTAAGTGGCAAAATGTGGCATGCTAATCAGTCAGTTGATGCAGGAGCCACTATTGAGTTCAAGCAGTATTTACATGCAAACCGTAATCTTTGGGAGAATGCCAAAGACAATCATGGCCCCACAGTTATGCACCATGCTGTAGAGAATGGAAATTTACCATTGGTTCAGACTCTGATTAATGCTGGAGTGAACCCAAATGTGAAGGAGAGATGTGGAACTACACCACTGACGTTGGCAGTCACGAAAGGGGACGAAAAAATGGTGAAACTGCTGCTGGAGAATTTCTCCAATTGCCATGGCTGGTTCTACTCTTCAGTACCCGGACCAAAGCAGATAGCAGAGAAGTTGGGACTAAACAACATTAGCAATTTAATTAAAAGCTGTTTAACTCAGGAGAAAGAGCACGATCTTGCAGTTTGGGAGACAACTGAAATTTCAACAACTGAGCCCTCTGTTGTTGATAATTTACCTAGACCAGATGATGTGGACATTGCTTATGTCAGAAGTGCCAAGAATTGCAAAACGCTTGTTGTTGGTGACCAAGGCACAAACAAGATCATTAGAAGCGTCAAAGAAAAGTCTTCATTGGCTTATGGATAGGCTGCAGAAGTTCCTGGAGATTTACACGGTAGAGGTAAGACACAAACTCTACAACTAACCTGACTCAAATTCGGTCACCTCTCCTACCCAGTGTTGCACTGAGATTGGCAACAGAGGGGAAATTATAAACTAAACAGCATGGAAAACCATCAGTGAGCCATATTAAGTTTGTGAAGTTACTGTTCTACCTTCTGTTCCTACTTAACAGCCCTTATGCGTGCCTCGCTTTGAAAGCATAGGGTTGCAAGTTTTATCTTGAATAAATTCCAGAAGCAAAAAGATGAACATGAGAGAACAGCATGAAGGGGCCAGGGGCTTGAGAATGTTTTGTGCAAATGAGACTTGGGGTGAAATTTCATTACATGCATTACTGCAGAAGGCCTATTCCTGCCCCTACCAAAAATTTACTTGAAGTATTTTCATACGCATTTTTCCCCTTTAATCTTCAAGGTTATCTTTATGAGGTACATAAAAAAACTATGGGGCCTGGAGGATTCATGTGTGTTGCACAGACTGTTATGAAGCGAAAGAAGGTAACTGATGAGGCATTTGGAGATAAGAAGTTTCAGCACCAGAACCTGAACAGAATCGATGAAGCAGTGCGAGATGTGTCGATGGCCTATGGACTTGCTGCAGTACAAACCTTTAAAGAAAGTGAACTGTTTCCCACTCAAGAATCACTTGTTGCACATGAAAAGGTTCATGGGATCCATCATGATCTGTTGCTAAATTCTTTCAAGGAATGGATTGAACAGCAGAGTGCAAATGTCCAGTTTCGGTATCAAGGCCAGTTATTTACTCTCTTTGGTCCCCTAAGAGATTTGTACCTGTCATGCGTGAAGTTTGGTGATGGCGTTGCCCGTGAAGCTGTGTGGATGGTAATGCTACCGTTGTTTGCCCAGGCACACAAACTTAATTTTTGGACTGCGGCTTTTGTACATGTTGTGAACCTCATTGGAGCATGGCCCATTGCCACACGCAAGGTGTTACAAAACAATTGTTCTGTAAGTGTTAAGGGAAGGGAAGGACACAACATTGCCTTTGATGAATGGGTGGAAACCTATCTAGTCCAGCCTTTAAAGTATTATGCAGCAACTGGTAAGCCACAGTTTAGTAATCTATTAATCAATTACAGATGAGCTACCAAAATAAATGATTTGCCAATCATTATGATGGCGATCAACCAATCTTACCATTAGGTAAGAAACAAACAAAACTGATTGAACTCTACCAATCACTAACCACAGATGTGATCTTGCTAGGTTTGTTTTGGGTGCATCAAATGCATGTTAGGTTTTGAATATCAGACTTCACGTGTTATGAAAACTGTTACAAACACTTTAAATAACAAGCATCACAAATCAATCAACCAATTTATCAAAAACTGCTAATTAGTTAATGGGCATTGGCAGTACATGTAGGATTAGGTTCTTTTGTTTACAAAAATCTAATATGGTGCATAAAAATTAGTTTGAACTGTATGCACAGCCTATCTTTCTCTTTGTTTGGTCACTTAGGACACACAAGTGCGGAAGTCCTGAAGTTGCTTACAGTGAGCTTGGATGCCCTTGGAGCAATAAGAAATGCTTATGGAGGCCGGGAAACTTTTAATGTCCACCCAACTACCCACCACAGTGAGCAAGATCCATTTCCAGACCAAATGAAGGGGAATTGGTTTTGTTTTTAGCAAAAGTTCTTCAAGCCTCCTGAAGACCGGGATTATATCCCTAAGCTGTCAAACAAGGGTGAGGAAAGTGGCAAGGTTTCCACAACACTAGTTGATGTCTACAAGAAGGGTAAAAGCAAGGTAGTGGAAAACTTTGGGCGCAAGTTGTTTAACACCTTTCACAATGTTCCGGAAAGTGAAAACCCGGTCAACCATGACCTTAATGAGGAAGAAGACTGATGAAAAATATCAATGACCTAAACCTTTATATTAACAATATCCCAGACTTCAAATGGAGAAAAATACTACAATACAGTACAAACGGAAAGCTTTAATTTCAATTGAAACATCATAGGATTCATCTGTGGATGTATCTACAGTACATAGTATAGTTAAAGGATTGGATGTACATAATTGTCCACACTAATTTGTAATTTTTTGCAACTGTTTCTGATTCAGTAACTATATACATCAGCACCTTGTTTGGTTGGTATGTTTCAGACAAACAAAATTAATGTTCTGTTCCAGATAATGTACATAACCCCTCCCCCAGCACACCCATTTTTTGGAATAGTCCAGTCCGTTAGGGTCAAAATTTGCGGAAATCGTGACAAATCACGTAAAAGCACCAATCTTGGCACAAATTTAGTTTATCATATTACTAATAATTTCAGAAGGGGTGCCACGAATTTCGTCGCCGGGGGGGGGAGGGGGAGGGCAGTCTTTGTCCTTGAGACCGATTTTCCCCTTATGACGATCCACAAGTTATTAAAAAAAACCCTTCGTTAAATTATAACATGGTTTTGAGGCATCTCAAACAAAGTAAAGCTATATAAAATGATAAGGTAATAAAGTGTACAAAGCTGGAAATTTAATGCCTGTTGAAGCAGAATAAAGCAGTCCTGTGCCCATCAGAAAGTTTATTATGCTAGGTATTTCAGCTAAAATTGGTTATTCTATTTGTTGTGTGGCGTTTTGACGACAACAGTCATGTTTACTAAAATCATCTCGCGAAAAAAAAATCTGTTTGTAGGTTACTACAATGAAAATTGTCTTCATTTTGTTCGTTTTAATATGGAAAAAGGTAAAAAACGGTCAGCGGTATTTCTATACCACATGCGGTTCAGGGTTTCACAGAAAAGTCAAATTCACTATCTCAGCTGTAAGTGTCACCAGCAACAACAAAACTATTGCCCTTTAAGTACTTGCATGGTGTAAAAAAAGCCCTCGGATATGATGTGAATTGACTAGAAGAAGAATTTTGATGCGTCTTTGAGAAGGTAAGAGTTTTAACAGCATGTTTAATTTCTTTCTGTGTGCTTTCTATAAAGGACACACTGGATAAGGTTAATTCAACGAATACCTATCAAGAAATCGCCAGTCAACATCAAAAATGTTTCAAGTATTCAATATTCTTAAGAAGTTAATGATTCAAGACGTTTAACGAAATTAAAGTTGTGTATTGGTAATATTTCATTAAAAAATATTTGCATGTTGCAAAAATCAGTCAAGAGAAACTAATTTAAATCACTCTTTGTCCGTTCCAGTTCAACAGTTTCAAAAACATCGATGCCATAAATTATACATAAAAACTTACGGTTTATTCAAATTGCACTGTAATTTTCGGATTTAAAAGAGCTTCGAAAACTTTGAAAAGTTTTCCGAAGCTAGTTACTGGAGAACAGGTTGTTAATTATTTTGATATCCTGGATTTTTAAAACATGACAAATGTTTATTTCAACGCCCTATACAGGAGCATTACCGTTTCTTTCGGAAGTTTTATCAGACCACTAGGGGCGCATCTGAGTTTTCTAAATAATGCTACTAAAAACATTGTTTTGTGATGGGTAGCACCAGCGCATACATAATCATAACAATTATTACTTTTTTCTTTAACGATATGAATGGGGAATTTTGTTTAATCTTCCAAGAAGACAAACCTGAATCTCTTAAGTGCCCACTTGACAGTTTGCAAGAGGGTGCTGGAAGGGAGGCATATCAATCCTTTCTCAATAATGTCGTAGAATTTAGGAAGCTAGGTGCTTTATCAGTGGAATGGAAGTTAGAGGAAGAAACATCAGTTGAAGAACTTTGCAGTAAAAGGGCAGTCTGGCATATATCATGTTGCCTAAAATTCACCAATTCGAAGTTGGAAAGGGTTCAAAACAAACTTAAGAGAAAACGTACTTTAGCCAAGAAAAGTTAAAAGGCAGGTTTCAGAACAGAATGCATGTAAATTTCGCGGCGAACAGAGCAACGAACTTCATCAGGTTATGACTCTTGAAGTAGACAGGGATATAAGAAAAATGGCAATCGAAATGCAGGACACTAAGCTGACAGCCAAATTGACAGCACGGGATATGGTTGCCACAGAAGCTAAATACCACTCAAGGTGTATCCTAGCATTTAAACAGAAACATACGACGTATGTTAGGAGCTGCAGTGAAATGGAAGCTATCTCCAATAGCGATAACGTATTAGAAGCCCGTGCATTCGCTGAATTGATTTCGTTTATGGAAGTTTCAGCTGAAATGGAACTTTTCTGTTTAAGCTGTCTTATCTTTATGAACTGTATGTTTCACGTCTACGTAACCTTCATGTTGACAAGACTGTCCACAAAACCCGTTTGAAGCATCGAATCATAGAGCATTACCATGACGAGATCCAAGAGCAATCCGATGGGAGAAACATGGTTCTGGTATTTAACCAAGGGATAGAAGTGATTCTGAAAGATGCCCTTAAAAAGCGGGACTATGAAGCAGAGGCTTTCACCCTGGTAAATGCAACAAGAAGTATCCGCAAAGATGTTTTCCAGATGCCTGGATTCTCCTTCACTGGCAAATTTACTTCCGAATGCCAGTTCAAATCGGTACCTCCCAGCTTAACATGTTTGGTTTCTATGTTACTGAATGGGCCAGATATAGAAATTCAGGACTCAGAAGAATCCCAAGCTTGTTTGACAATTGCAAAGGTTAATTCTCTTCAACATGAAGAAGAAAAAGAAATCCTCCACAAAAGAAAACCGCCATTGTCAAGACAGGGAACCTTCATTGCCTCTCTACCTGGGAATGAGCATACATGCCCAAACATGTAGTACAGTAGGAAGATTGTCAATCAGCTATATCAACTGGGCTTCAGTGTGAGTTACCACAGGATTGACGACGTTATAAATGATTTAGCAACATCAGTTTGCGACCATGTCAAATCCGTTGGAGTAGTTTGTCCTCTCACTCTACACAAAGGCTTGTTCACTGTTGACGCCATCGACAATATTGATCATAATCCATCATCCTCAACAACAGCACAAGGCTCGTTCCATGGGACTGGGATAAGTCTGTTTCAATTCCCAACGGAAGATTCTGTTGAAGATGTTAGTCAACAAGCAGCGCAAAAAGTGAGTCTTTGTTCCACCTGGACTGCTTCCAGAGATATTACACTTCCTGATGCGTATTCCTCAGTTCTTCCTGTTTCTATGAAGACATCGGAAGTGAACGTTCCCGCTATTGATCAGGGTGGCGTGGAAGCTTTAAGCGGCAATCAACTATCTACTGCCATTGAAAAGCAATCTTGTTGGTTAGAGCACTGTGTACATCATCTTAATGAAGAGCTCACCAAAGGGACCTATCTGTCGTGGGCCGCCTATCACACATCTATTGCAGATCATTCCAATCCTTTGCCATACTTAGGTAGCCTGCTGCCACTGTTCGCTGAAAGGGCTGCCACCGTGGCCGTGATGAAAGATGGTATGCATGTGCAAAGGAAAGCAACAGAGTTCCTTAACCCTGGCCAAACCCGGTCACTGTTTGCGACCAGCCACTGTTCGCCATTGCCAAATTTGTGCAGTGGAACTGGCCTGCTACGCATGGAGAAGAAATCTACGTTGTGATGCTCGGAGGCCTCCACGTTGACATGGCTCTATGGTCTGTGTGCAGTGATCTTTTAGACGCGTCTGGCTGGTCTACAGCACTAACAGAGGCAGGTATAGCATCTTCTGGTACGGCGGATTCCTTTCTTAAAGTTGCGCACTTGACAGACAAGACGTGCACATCAGATAACCAGAGTGGCTTTGCATAAATCGTGGCATGTTGCCTATGAGCAACTAAACAGTCAACCACACGAAGAGGAGTTCCAAAAGTGGCACGTTGGAATGATGAAGACCAGTCCTACGTACACGTTTTGGTACATGATCATGCAACTGGAACTCACAATACTGACATTCGTCAAAGCACATCGTGAGAACAACTTTGTGTTGTATGTAGAAGCCTTGGAATCTCTTGCTCCTTGGTTCTTCGCTCTCGATCATATTAATTACGCCAGGTGGATACCCATTCACATTCGAGACATGAAGTCCTTGCCAGCGACCGTTCAAGACAAGCTCAAGAAGTGCTGAGTCATTAGTAAATTCTCAAACAAGTTTTCAAGCATCCCCATTGATCAGGCACAAGAGCAAAATAACGCAAGCATGAAAGGTTCAGGTGGAGCCGTCGGACTAATGGAAAATCCAGTGGCCTTCAGATGATGGATGGTGGCTGGACCGGAAATGGCTCGATTACTGCAAGAATTTGAAAGTCGGGTGAAAGATTACCAAAATGTTGATCAAAAGAACGACCACCACGAAAAAGGGCTTTCCATGCAGAAGACCTTTCAAAGCCACGTGAAGAATCTTGTTAACGTAGTCACTGAAATGGGAAACCCTTTTCTGGATGACTGTCCTGAACTGCTTGCCCTTGACACGTGCAGTGCGCAGATGAGTCTGTTGTGTCTACTGTGCATAAAATCCAAGAACTTGGATTATGTCAACACACGAAGTAAGTGAAAGAAGTCATTAATGAAAGAACTGTGTCAATCCATGACACCATTTCAAAGAATTCTTTGCCATTGTTCAAGTGCCAGCAGCCGAAGCAAATCTCCAAAGCTTCGCTGAAGATAGCAGCAGTGGCAAGTGATCGTTACCTATTCGGTCGCTTGTACATTGCCACCCAACAGCGTGATGGAGATCTTGGAGCGTTCTTTAGGCATGAAAATCAACCATATCCACCTTCCTTGTCAGATTTTGGCAAAAAGTCTGATCTGATTGCACGTGTCAACAAACGAACACCACCACCTTCTCCAGCATCTTACGATGTCAAAGTATTTGATGGAGCAGCTATCGTGTATGCCCTACCAGTATCAGCTGTCTCAACATTTCAGAATATGCAAATGCCACATTCTTGCCTTTCCTGGACAACCACCTTAAGGGTGCCACAACAATTGACATCGTTTGGGATGAATATCGTTCGCTAAGCCTCAAAGAAGCCACTTGTGAGAAGAGAGGGAAAGGGACCAGGCGCAAGGTGGCTGGTCATGTCAAGTTGCCTCAAAAAATATGTTACATCCTTCCCTCCAAAATGTCGAATGTAATTAAAATTTGACCTTTTGCGTCTCGTTTCATGTTTACGTTTATATCTTTGCTTGTTCGCTTGATCGATTAAAATTAATTATACTTTTTGGCCACTCTGGGTTCAAGCCGAAGAGATTTAAATTATTAGTGGATTTTCGAAACATTTGGTTGTCAGTTCAAAGTTATTTTTTGCTGTTTTGAGCTTGAAATTTACTGCCGCTAGTATAATTATTTTCGTCTGCATACCATCCATATTAATTCTGTCTTTCCACGTTCGGGCATTTACAGCTATCCGTTTAAAACTTTCGGTTTACCGGTCAGCTGTTCACAGCTGTCGGTTCAAAATCTTCATTAGCCGTTCAGCCGTTTGTAGCTACAAGTTCAATTTTTTTCATAAGCCATTCCGCCGTTCATCGCTATGCGTTCAGAATAAATTGTAAGCCGTTCCGCCGTTCATAGCTATGCGTTCACAAATTTTTGTAAGCCGTTCAATTGTTCATGACCGTGCGTTCAGAATAAATTATAAGCCGTTCAGCCGTGCAGTTTCACCCGCTTCATACGGCGTTATGAGCCGTGCGTTACCCATTCGGTAGCCATGTATTTTACCCGTTCGGCAGAAAGCCGTTAGTGTACGTTTTCGCGTGAGAGGTCACATATTAGAAAAGTTAGATTAAAGTTTTACAGCATTGTTACTCCTTCTCCGGTCACTATTCTAACTTTAATGTAAAAAAATTCTCTTTTACTACCTGTAACGTAAGTGTATATATAAACTTTGCAACTGCAAATATGTAACTGTTTGGTTTATTGTATTGAATTGTATTGTATAGATGTGTGTGTCTATCAACAAAGAAATTGGGAAAAAAATCAGCAGCAGCAACTGCAGCAGAAAACTCTACCGTTGCATCCTCATCATCAGCAGCAATGACAGCAACTGCAGCAGCCACAGCTGCCGTACCAACAGCAGAAAGAGCAACTGCACAGCTGCACTGCAGTGCCACCAGCAGCAGCAGCAGCAGCAAATGCAACTGCAGCACCCACAACACCTACAGCAATTATTGGCCCATCAGCCTCAGCAGTTATACACCACGGCAACAAAGGGGTTTGTTATCTCCTTTTCCTCAGCATTTTGGTACTGCTTCTGGTGACATCAGAGAAGCAGAGCAAAGGCTTGTGGACGTATTGCAGGCTGCTCGTTCCGTATTCTCGGATGAGCTGACTCGAAATTTTCCTCGAAATCAGCCAACCCGACAGGTGAGCAGGGCAAATCCTAACTCACATATAACGGTCATCTGCTTGCCACCTGGTTCTCATTCTGTACCATTGCAGACGCGACTGATATCAAATTTTCTTACGCTAAAATTAAATCATGTGATTGTGTACACAGCTAGGACAAATACTACTCCTAGACTGTTACATGTACTACTGCTCTTGTTTTTTCAACATCAGAGATGAAATGTTACAATGAAATTTAAGTCAGAAATGTATCCAAAGTGCCTGAAAAAATATCCGGACATGACAGGCAAGATTCTACTTAAGCCATCGTAAATCGCAACCACCGTATGATTTTCGGTAAGCTCTGTATTTTTACGAAGCCATCTTTTCATCGTCCGGAAACAGTTGGCTTTGTTTAGTACTGTCTAGCCATCTATCCACGATTTGTTCTGACGTTATTGGGAATTGCCCTTCCTTAAAAAGATTGTGAGCCACTGTGGCCGCCATCAATCGAACAGAGAAACTTGGCAACTTTAAATCGCAGATCAAACTTCGAATGAAACTTTGAAATCGAACTCTGTAATTTCAACCCTAGTTCTCTGCTTTTGTCAAACACCACTCTCAACTTCTGATCAGTGTCTGTTTGATCTTTACCATGTATCAAAAAATCATCTACAATAATTTCCACAGGCACCCTTCAAACAGTCTATCCATTTCCTTCTGATAGATTTCAGGTGCTACTGAAATACCAAAAGGGAGTCTCTTGAATCGGTAGCGGCCCCAAGGAGTGTTGAATGTTAGGAGATTGGAACTCTCGTCATCCAGTTGGAGTTGCCAATATCCACTGCAGGCATCCAGGGATGTGAAGTTCTGAGCACCTGAAAGGCGATTTCCCACCTCCTCTGTTTTAACCATTGGATAGTGTGGTCGTTTCAATGCCTTATTCAGGTCTCTTGAGTCAACGTTAATTCGAGCACTGTCCTTAGATGGTGGACTGTCTTTATCTTTTGCTTTCCTCTTGTCAATAACAACCATAGATGGGACCCCTGGTGTGTGGTCCTCCTCTTTCACGATAATACCATCTTCTTTTATCTCTTTCATTCTTTCTCGTGCTAGTTCCAGCAGAGCGACAGGTATTTTTCTTGAGGGGGGGGGGGGGTTGGACTACTGGAGCAACTGAAGGGTCAATCTCCAAGTGTACTTTGTTGGGCAATTTACCAGGCTCGTCATTGAAACAGTCTTGATATTCACACAGCACCAGGTCAGTCTCGAAAATACTCGCATCCTCAGCTTGTTCTGATGTTTCTTGACTAATCTCATGTGGTGCTGGTGTATCTGTCAGTTGAAGATTCATAAATTTGAGCACCTCCAGATCCAGACAGGCATCACAGGCAAGTAGTGGTGTGAAATTTCCTTCCACAACAAGGTGCACCAGATCCAGTTGTCGGTTCTTTTACTGAGTCCTAAGAGATACACAGGATGTATGTATGGATGTATGGGTTTCGTTGCAAGCCATCCTTTCATTGTTGCTGGATTTTTCGTAAAGCCTTCTTTGCAATTTCCCTGGACAAATGGTAAGGGACAACTGTAGCCTCCGCACCCTTGTCTGCTTTCATTTGAGCATCTATCCCTGCAATTTGAATAGTAATCAGGCTCTTGTTTGTCTTTCTGTTGTCAGAAACACTTCCCAGTTCAACAGATCCAAAATATGTATGTACATCCTGATTCTCTCCTTGATGGCCATCATCAAAGAGATTTTCTTGTTCCACTGTGTCAACGTGTGAGCCTTTCTTGGCATTTCCTTTGCAAACCTGTGCAAAGTGCCCTTCTTTCTTACTCTTGATGTACTTCTTTCCAAAGGCAGGACATCTACTAGGCTGAGTAAATGGGCGCTTGTAGCCACAGACTTACAAGAACGTGCAGTTATCCTGTCCCTTAGACCTCTTCACAAACTGAATTCCCGATGATTGTTTGGTACCAGCAGTTGTTGGCAAATTGAACTTGAACTTCTGCAGTTCAGCTGCCTCAAATGTTCTACAATAAACATGAGCACTCTGCGGGTGAGATCTGGCTTTTAAGCAATTCTCCTCTCAATTCATCAGATTATACTCCACCAACAATACGATCTCTAATTAATGAATCGCGTAAGTCTCTAAATTCCTATGTTAGAGATAACCTCTTTAGTTCACTCACAAAGGTATCGATCCTCTCTCCTACTTTCTGATTTCACTGATTAAACCCAAGGCGTTCATAGATAACATTCCTATGTGCCTTCGCATAGTCTCTTAAACCTTTTTACAGACATCTTTGTAGCACTTTTTGCTTTCTCCCTCGTTGAAAACAAAATGATACTCCTCCACAGCATCCGGCCCAGCACAGTGAAGTAACATGTTTACCTTTAGTTTGTCCGGCTTTTCATCTTTCCTTTTGCCGCAAGATAAATTTCAACCGGCATGAGAAACTTCCTCAAATTTCCGATGCTTCTTCGGAAGACCTTAGATAACAATGACCTGAACCAGGATGAGTCTGCGGTTTCTCGCAGTGTCACGCGGTCTTTCCCACAAAAAATGCCCTTGAAGCACATTAAAATGGCGGCTTAAGTCTCGGGTGCTGCGATTTGTTTTTATCTCCGATAGACAGTGTATTCAGTCTGGAAAATGTTCTGAAGAACGTTTTCAAGAACTTGACCAGTGCAAGTCAGCAAGAAGGATGTTTTTGTAATAAAATCTCTAGCTTTTTATTGTGCGAATACTTGTCTCCTCTCGTGTTTCGGCTACAGTCATTGTTATTTAAGTGATGCCTTGATCATTTCTTAAATAACAAGGACCTGAACCAGGGTCATGTCTCCATGATTGGGGAGGGGAGGGATAGATGTGTACAGCGATCTTTGTTGTCTGTGGACGCTATACACAAATAAACATGCCACATTCGAAGAAAATGGCGGTAAACACGCGTTCATGGAGTCAATTTTTCTCCGTAAGCTTTTCGGAGTATTCAGGATATGTAATGAGCCTGGAAGATGCTATCAAGCTTCTAAAAGAGTACGAAGACAATACAACAACAACATTTACCGTTGCATACCAGAGTAAAGGTTTTGGAAATTCCCCAATGGGTAAGAACGACTTCAATTTGTTTTTCATATTTTTACAAAATTTTATTGTTGATACTATATTATTGTTGATAACCTGGCAAAACCGACAACTCTGACCATTTTTGGCAAGTTTGTAAACTAGGGAAGGAGGGCAATGGAATTATAACAAATTCTTCCTTCTAAATTTTTGCCCCCTCTGCTCCAGGGGGGGCAACCCGGTTACTGACGGGGAGGTGCAGAGGCCTTTTTTGGGTTTGAAATTTGCGGTCCGAGGCCTTTTTGGGGTTTGGAATTTTGTGGTGACTTTTCTTGGCTAAATTATTTTTTTTATGCAAAGAAAGAATGGTCGTTTCTTGGGTTAAGATCTGGACTGTGGACTCGTTTCTTGGGTTAAGATCTGGGCTGTGGACTGGTATTACAAATTGGCCTCATTCACGCCGCCCTATCACTCATACTTAAGTACCCCCTACCTCTGCAGTGTACAATGGAAAACAAAAACGACCCCCCTGTATAAGAAAGGAGCAGTCCATAATAATAACAATAGAACAAAATGACCAAAGTCTGCAGCACAACAGACCTAGCATCATAATACTGGAGAAAGAGAGAAGTGTTCCATCAATGGTGTTGGTGTCCCTTTGGTAGAAGAGCTGTAGAAAAAGAACAAGAGAAAACTGAAAAGTATCGAGAGTATATGGAACGTTAAAAGAGTAGTTGTTCCTCACTCTTTCCTCTAGAGGTGTGTTGTATTCTTATTGAAAGGCTGTGCTCTGAGAAAATTTCAGGGAGCCCCAAAAGCTCTAAACTTATGAAATCCAGGGTGCCTAGCATATTAAATTGATTTAAAGATTGCCTTGTTTCCCTGCAGCCCGGGGGGGGGGGGGCAGTTACTCCCTATATTGGACTGTACTGTGTACTGTAGGGAACCCTTTACTCTCTAAGGTGCGGGATTGCAGAAAAACGCCTCACACTCATTTGCATCTCATTGGATAACAAAAGAATAACAAAACAGCACATTTGTTATATGCCTCGTTCTTTTAAACTCTGAATTAATTTTCCGCAATCCCGCACCTTACTCCCTTTACTGTGGGCTACACCCTGTTAGTCCATGAGCCAAGTCCCAAAAAATGGATTTTCGTAGCACCCCCCTTAATACCTAGTGAAACAGGTATCAAATTAAAGCTAAAGGACTGAATTTTCTAAAACTACTTGTTACCAGGATGGTAACTGGTGCATAAGGGAGATAGGGCAAGGTTTTTTCGAGGGGGTGGTAGGGATGCTTTTTACCTTGTAAATACAAGTGATGAAAAAACGTTGATACAACTCACAAAATACTAGCCCAAAAATGATTAAATCTTTTACAAATATGCTTTAAATAAGTATTTTGTCATATCTCACACTTTTCATGATTTTAAAACCAGCCTTTTGTAGCCGTTGCCATGGAAACCATGTATATTTCTTATTGTTCTGTATCTCGTTAATTACAAATGCTGTTTATCATGATTACAACCCAGTTATCACGAAAAAATATTCTTTTGTTTTCTCCTTGTAATTTCATTTGTTTATTTGTACAACAACGAATGTCAAAAATCTTTGTTTCATCATGTACTAAGTAAGCAAAAACAATAGAATGCATGTAATAACAAATAAGGCTACACTCAAGCTAGAGAAATCAAAATACGTTAAGCTGAGTCTCTAGATAACTGCGTGTTGCTCTGTTATTTAGCAATACATTTTCTCGATAACAATTCAGCACGACATCACTTAATGTTGAAGAAATAAAGAATATTACAACAAACAGATTGCAAATGTCAGTATTTTACAACAACAAGAAAACGACAACACCGATATTCGTCTGGAAACGGATTTAACTTCATGCAAAAGTCTGTTTTAGCCATAGCCCGAGTCCAGTGCTTAACTAATCATTTTCATCCTCGTCGTTGTCAACAACATCGTCATCTCCATCTTTAAGGTCTGTTGCACTGTTTGTGCAGTCTTCAGAGCACGTACAAGCTTCTGTGCAAGGCAAGCCATTACCGACACATGAGCACCGCCTCGTTTGGCAATTGCCGCGGCACCCACAGCAAACTAATTCCATCACAGCCTGTGGAGCTGGGGCCAGGTCTGTCCAAACGATCTCAAGGCGTCCTTCGTTCAGTTGCCATCCATGGTTTACCGGTTCTTGTTCAATTCTTGGCTGTAATGCTTTCTTCCACAGAAAAGCTTGGTAGTTAGCTCGCTTTAGGTGGTAGTGGAGAGCAGCGCTTGTTGGCGGGAGTTGATGAGATTGCACATTTTTTCCTTTGCAGAACATTTTGTAGCGTAGGTCATTGACCTGCTTGCATAGATTATCATTGTATAACCTGCAAACCCCCTCTTCTAACCTGGTTATGCTGTGCGCGCTCAGGGGAAGGCTCTCTCCAAGGACTCCAACACTGTCTCTTATGACTTGGTTATCTCTTACCATTTCAAACGCCTTTTTCTTGCCCCTGCCGGCAAATGAACTCACAGCGTCACAACCTGTTAACGCATGCAAACTAGGGAGGACTCGGCATACCCCAGGACCCAGCTTCTCACACAGTCGGGGAACGCTTACTAAGCGTGATCTGTTTCTTGTTCCACTTATCAAAGTCAGTTCGGCAGGAATGGCTGATTGGTGGTGGCATGCCAACACTTCAACATCTGTATCCGAGGAGACTATGGCGACCCTTTGATGTCCATGTGAAGATGCGTGGGACGCATGGAGGAACATTCGTGTATCTGCTTCCTCTTGGTCCGTGTACAGTTCGGTTTCGTCAGTTGCTGTCATACGTCCATGTTTGACTACAAGCTTTTTGCAATGGTTGCCATGGGTAACATACATAACACGGCTGTCGATCCTTTCTACATATTCTTGCTTCGACCACTCCTGAGACAGGAACTCTAGAAGACGCACTTTGTTGCTACCACATGACAAGTACTTCTTCCACTGGCGTGGACAGAACTGCTGGGAGCTAGTAATGGAGACGGCTAGTTGACCGGTATTGCTCCTTCTTTCCCTCTCTGTGTTCTTGATGGAGATGACTGGGTACTGATCTCCCACAAAGTCAACTCTTCTTGCTTGCCCTGCCTGCATCAGCATTCTCTTGAAAATCATAACTGCCAAGTCGGAGAATCTCTCTGGTATCTTCTTCATCGTTTGAAGCATTGCCATTGCATCGATGATGACTGCAGTTGTTTGAGCTGGCATGCGATGAAGACACTCTACGCCATCCTCTAGAAGTTAGGTAGAGCTGCTTTGTCGTTTTTCACCAGCGCGCCATCAAACAGCGCCAGCGACCATGGAAGTGGGCCCAGCTCGTGGACTAGCAACTGTCGTAGATCCATTTGCCTGCTTTGGCCAATAACGAGTAATCGTGCAAAAAGATTTCTGTCTGTTCTTAGAATGACAGTCTTTCCTTCCTTTGACACAGTTGTCTTCTTTTGAAGGTCACGGAACGTTCCAAGCTTTAACTTGGAGAGTGGGTCAAAGAAACCCACAGAATCACTCAGCAGTCTGTCCTCAACAAACGCGGTGAGAGCTACTGTTCCTTTGTCTTTGGCGGCCAGCAAATCTAACTTGATGGTTTCTGTCACTACACAACCAGAACTAAGACTGGCAAGTTCCTCTGATGGTTCAAATGGATCCGTCCAATTGCTGACAACCTCCATTACTTTACTTACATCTTCTTCATCGCGTTTCATTCGAGACTTCCCAGCTTCCTTGTGAGGTCGATTATCTTCTTTCTTGCTTGTCATCATACGACACTTGTCAACAAAACGGGCACGAGAATGCGCAGTCAGGAGCCATCACTGTACCGCATTCTTTTTGAGACTGAAGCCAACGATGCCACCGTTTGTTTTTGTACTTCTTTTTAACGTCTGCTCTATGGTCTGGTCAACGGGCAGTTGAGAAAATCCATGTTCACTGTTCCTCTGTACGCCAAAATCTCCATTTTCTAACATCATTTGAGCTTCAGGGTGGGTTTCTGGGAGCTGAATCATGTGCATCAGGTAAACAGGAAGGTAACGAGCATAATTCACATGGTCGTAGGCGAAATACCCTGGCAGCATTTCCCTGATGCACTCAAGATGGAGGGGCCAATTGCCTTCTCTGGTTGCTCTAATAAATGTCAGCAGCAACGAGACCATTTCAAAGTACGATCTCCAGAACATTTTTAGGGGACCATTGTCTTCCTCGTCATATAACTTGAAAAGATCTAGAATCTTGATGAAGTCTGCCATCGCAAGAAGCCTATTAAATTTCTCAGCGGAAAAGTCCTTTCTGATATCTACTATAGCATTTGTGAGTTCTAAGTAGATGGTTGGGTGACCGTTGTCCTGAAGCCACGACTTGAATCCTTTCCACTGTAGCCGCTGCAGTGCTTCAAATACAATCTAAAATGATAAACAGACAATATCAAATTTACTTGAGTGCCCTATTACATGCTGCAAAATATTTTTAAAATGTCTCACAAACACCAGGATACAGCGAACAAAATTTGCTCTCTTATTTTTTTGTCTGATGTTCCGCAGCTACCGAACGCCATACAACTCGTGAGTTGATTAGTCATTAACTATTTGTTACAATGAAGCCCCGATATTAAGAAATATTTATGGTCGATGTTTTGTGACAAACGTGAAATTGTCGGTAAAACGTAAAAATATATATATAAAAGCTGCAATGTTGCGTGTGGCCGTTTTTTAGTGGCGGAACAACAAGCTTTTGTCGGTTATGGGGCCATATCTCTTTCGAGTCTTGTGCTAGAAAAAGTGAAATAAGATTTGCTAAGTAGCGCACGTCACCTTTTGAATAATATTGAACTTCTTAACAACTTACCTTATGCGTACGTATTGCGCGATTGTGGTGGTGGCCCTCTAGCACCACCGAGACAGATCCTGATCTAACAATTCCACTTTCCGTCAGGATGTCTCCAAGACCTGCATCTCCAAATCGCTTGCCGATCGCCGCCAAGAAAGAGCAAATTGTGTGAAAAGAGCCCATCCTAACAACGATGCGCTGAAATGTTTCTTGGTTTTGCCAGATGACTTCAAGAGCTTTAGCGTAAATAGCCTGATCAAGGACAATGATAACATTTTGCTGGCCAAGCTGATCAGCAATTTGCAATGATCTCTGAAGAAGATTGTACACTGTTGCCATCTCAGTAGGGCTTGCATCAATAACTTGGCAGTAGCCTATAGAACTTTCACGAGGAACATCTTTCTGCTTGAGTTTAATGTTGAAAGCTGTCCATGCTGGGATCACTTGGCTTCGATCATTTGCCAATGTGAAGATACTATTAACAATGGGTTGTCGGCACAGCATCCATCCAAAGTCGATTGATCTTGCATATGCACGACTATCGGGATTAGTCATGATCACATCTTGCACACCAATGTGAAATTGACTGGGGCCTTGTCGGGGACCGGAGTGGAAGGGCAGTACGTCTGTAGGGATGTATGTCAAGGTGCGGTTCCGTTTAGGACGAGACTCTTTGGCAGCCATTTCAGTGGGTGGCGCGCAAGTAAGGGACTTTCTCTGGATCACTATTCCATTCGTGCAATGGGTAGTCCCCTTCCCTAAAGAAAGAGTCCATGATTTAATAACAAACAAAGACACAGATAGTATAGTTATGTGTACTGTAGAAAGGTATCTGTAAGATAGAGGTATGCTAGCAAAATAAGTTAACTGTACGTTGAGAGAAACAATTTCCTCTGAAAATAAAACAAGTGCAGAACGTTAAAGCGTACCCGACAATGTCTCTTCTAGCAGGTCATTGTTATCCCAACAAAACACCGCTGGCACTCCCATACTGCACGAACCAGGTACTACGATCCCATCCTGTTCCTTTTCTATCTCCTTTTCAGCCAGTGCAGTCTCAAGTTCCTCGATTTGAGAGTAGGAAAGGGCATGGCCAAACCTGTTCAGTATTGTTACAAGTTCAGCATTACCCGTTAGGCTTTTGACAGTTAAAGGTAAAGTAACATGCTTAGGCGTCTTGATACGACCGCGACTTACACAATGAATCAGATCTTGTGCAAGCGAAAGGACTATTCGGTGAACATCGGGTGAGACTCCACACACTCTCTTGTTACAATATTCAACATCGGAAGAGGAAATCCAGGCTAAAATATTGTACAACATGTCTGGTACTATACTATCACTGCAGTCTAGATCATCTTCAGTGGGTGGCCATGACATAACTGGTTTCATTTCCGTCAGCAAACTCCGAATCATCTTAGCTGCATGATAGACGTGAAAATACTTTTCATTTGCTTTGGCTTCTGGAGGAACTTCCTCTGTCCCGTCCTCATCTTTCCATTGCTCGCTACTAGTACTTGCAATGGTTTCTACGACTTCTCCGGTTGTCACGCGGGAACTGTAAGTTATCTCTGATTGGGATCGATCCTGAGGCTGGTGGTATGAGAGTCTGTTCCCGAAAGACTTGATTAAACGATTTTTCAACTTTGAGGACCTGTAACTGGGTGCAGACACTCCTTCTTCGGATAACTTACTAACGAAACGTTCTAGCAACTCTGAAATCTTCACAGCTTTTTCCCCCTTGAGGACTGCATCTT